>JANRMT010062806.1:77590548-77692543 GCA_026402145.1 Polypterus bichir lapradei
GAGTGGTTTCCATGCCCGGAGATGCCGCATGCCTTTTCCATTCTCTGTGTTACATATTGCACGGCAATATCAGGCTCACTCTTGATATCCGGAGGAACATTGTGTCTTATGTATTGAATGACTGGGACAGGTTCAATGTGTGGACTGATGATGGTACAGGAGATATTTATACTACACAGGAGCACTATAAGAGTGAAATGCTTAAGCCCTTCACCTATGGTTCTGCATGTGAGTTGATGGCTGCCGCTGAATTGTTTGGTTGTCGCTTTCAAGTGTACCGAAATAGCCAAATATTTTACACCTTTGGACAACCGCCAATGCCTCTTAAACATCTTAGATTCACAGGTGACGATTTCAGTAGTGGACACTTTGATGTTTATGAATGTTTAAACTCTTAAAAGCTGGATGCGAAGTTATTGATGAAACCGGTTGTATGCTTACAACGCTTGACAGATGCCGAATGTCACTTCAACACAACAAGTCCTGCAAATACTGTCGTAATTGAAACAACCATGAAACTCAAACTGATTACGACAGTAGCAATCCAAGCTGTGAGATTTGAGGCAAGATTGCTTTTCACATGGCCAACTGTACGTTGCATGTTCAAGAGTAAGCTCAGCACACAGCTTGGTCATATTACAACCAGAGGGCCGAACTGACAACGTGGTATACAAAGAGATCCTTAACAAATAATTATTGGTATATTTTCCCTCAATTTAAAAAGGTTTACTTTTCTTCTTAATAAAAATTTTAAGGCAGTACTTCGCCGCTGCGAAGCGTGGGTATTTTGCTAGTTGTTAATAATTAAAGGTTGTTCCTGCCTCGCACTGCATGTTTCTCTGGGACTGGCGTGAAGGATAGAATAATTAAACATGTACTACAAAGATATTTCAATGTTCCTTAAAAGTTTTGAAGAATCGGCGTTATAAGCTTATAGATGGCTTAACATCCATTACAGAGCTGATTGTGTGGCGATCGGTTACTTGGAGAAAGAAAAGGAAGGACAGGAATTGGAGGTTAGTACGTTTGAAAGAGACAGTACTGCAGGGGCGGCCACACCAATATATATTGAATATAAAACAGAAAGAAAAAATAACGACACAGCTAAAAACACAGCGGCAAATTTCGACAAAAGTTAAACGCTTGTGTCATGAGCACGAGGCGGCTATGCAGTGTCCGCAATGGCCGTGGCCATCCGCCGTGCATAAGATACCATATTGACATTGGCGGGCGAAAGGGCCACCGATTCTTTCTCTGCCCAGGGCCACCACGAGCCTAGAGCCACCCCAGAGTACTGCTGCAATAAATTATTTCATCAAAGGTCATGCACAATCACTGCGCTACTGTGAAGCCCATGTTTAATAACGTGCTTTAACTCCTGTCATCATGAAAATGATATCACGTATACATCTCAGTATTTTAATTATTCAGAGAGCTGTAATATCACGAATGTAATGGATTCTGTGTCCAGTCGGAGGAAGAGAGCTGGTTTAAGAAGCATGTAGTGATTCACACACACAGAGCACATAGAAGATGACATACAAAACAAAGCATTTAACATGCTACTTTAATTACGATGTGATTTGAAAAACTGGTTAATTAAATGATTTTAAGATGAAGTTTATGATGTTCTACTTTAATGACAAAATAAACTTCATGATTAAAGTGGAAATTTCGAGATTGAAGTTGACATTTCGTGCTTTTTACCACTGTGTGCCTTTTTTTTCTCTGTACCCTAATAAGCTTTCATATGACATTTAGATGGTGGGCTATGACGCTGCTTTTCACGTCGACTTTGATATGTGATAACTTCTTTTTTATTTCCGGCACTGTGCGACTTTGTGAACTTGAGCTTTCAAGTTTCTCCAACACACTATGTCACTCGATCAACTTCCTTTTGTTGATTATACCATGGTTTAAATCAACAAGTAGTATGTTTTTTCTTTGCCTCCACTTGGTATTCACTGAAATTCCTATATTTTCATCCGTGCTTTTCCCATAGTCTTTTCACAGAAGGCTGAGCTTAAGGGCTATTTATATTGATTTGCATATTCAAAGAGGCGTAATTCTGGGAGGAGTTGGTGCGGGACAGGAGGCACATGCACAAGTGTTACTTTTCACGCTGACCGGGATTTATGTAGCGGAATAACGCGGAAGTTGGTGAACGCACAGATTTCTACATCTGGATTTTTCAGTGCGTAAGCACATTTTGGCTTTTGTGCTTACGTCATGTTATAGTGTGAGTTCTACGCACGGCGTTATGCATGAGGCCCCTGGTCCGCAATAGAAGTAAAATCCTGCAGTACTTCTTTATATTCCCTGCTTTGTGCCCCAATAAATGCAAGCTATCAGCAATGTACTGATAACCCAATTGTGCTTCACTCACTCAGAATATGGAACCAATTTTGAAAGCATTTTAAGATGAAGACGCTTTTATCTGTGGCACCTCTGCAAGAGAACCACCTCTTTCAACCTTCGCAAAAATATGCAGTTTTTAATATTTGGAAAAAATTCAGGATTAACTTGCTTAGAGATCTTTATATAAACATCTTTGCATCATATCAACAATTACATTCCAAATTTAACTTTCTAGCTACACATTTCTTTCACTATCTTCAAATTAGCAACTTTGTTAAACAGAACCTGCCTGATTTTCCTCATCTTGCACCCTCATCCATGCTGGAAAAAATATTGCTCAATTTCAAGGACTTAGTCACCATCTCTGCAATATATAAAATTATTTTACAGTCCCTCCCTTTCAAAGATCCAAGAGGACACCTGGAAAAAGATCTCTTAATCAATATATCAGAAAAGGAGTGCAAAATAGCAATGCAGAGAATTCACTCGAGCTCCATATGTGCAAAGCATACAATTATTCAACTCAAAATTATATATTGAGCACATCTGACTCACCTAAAACTCTCCAAAATGTTTCCAGGGCAAGATCCAACCTGCGAACGCTGCAATCAAGTCCCAGCCTCACTGGGTCACATGTTTTGGGGCTGCACCAAATTAACATCATTCAAAACCAAAATTTTAAATTACCTTTCAGACAGCCTTGGTGTCACAATACCTCCTAACCCATTAACAGCTGTGTTTGGTGTTCTTCCAGATGGGTTTAAAGTGGAGAAGGACAAACTGTGATTGCATTCACTACACTTTTGGCACGCAGACTTATTTTGCTAAACTGGAAGAATCCTAACTCTCCTCTTTTAAGTCAGTGGGAAACCGATGTGTTATACTATTTGAAATTGGAAAAAATCAAAAACTCAGCTAGTGGATCTGTACAGATTTTTTTCAAAACATGGCAGAATCTAATCAATAATATTTTAGAATAAGCTGTTAAAGCACAGAGGAAGCAATTATCTCTGCATTTCTTTTTCTTCAATTTAGGTATGTTTACAAGACTTAAGTTTTACCCCATTGGCCATGCTCTCTCTTTCAGTGGTAGGGGTTGACTTGTTCTCAATCCTATTTTTTGTATACATTGATCGTTTTGTATGGAATGATTACAATAAAATGAATAAAAAAAAAGAATATAGACTTAAATTCGTGGGGCTTATAAGAATTTCCCGTAGACTTTGCACTAATGTATAGGCAAACATTTAATATAACTTAAATAACTAACAAATAGTTCTTTTACAGCTACTATTCTAAAAAGAATCAGAAAGGAAGAAGTCATTTTCATTCCAACTATACCTATGATTTCCAGTGACCTCTCTTTCAAGTTCAAGCAACTTCAATTTTCAGTATGTCTTGCTTTTGCGATATACATAAGTAAAGTGCAAGGACAATCACAAAGTTACTGGAGTTTACCTCAAAGAACCATGTTTTTCACACGGCCAGCTATATATCGCCTGTTCCAGATCAGGATAGAATAGATACATTCTTGCTCCTAATGGCAAAAACGATAAATATCATGTATCATAAGGCACTCTAAATAATTCATAGCAACAATAATCCATTATCCATTAATAATGACAGCTTGACAAAAATATTTGAATAATAAATGAATTGCCAAATAATAAATGGAAACTGTTTCACTTTTTTCCATTCTAAGCGACAGACGGGCATTCCTGCTAGTATTGCTATCTAAGAATAGTATGTCTTGTCATGGTCTCTTTGGTATTGTGTAATAGTTAAGCAAGTGAAATGGAAGGCATTAAAACCGTAAACAAATGTCCTTGTAAATCTTAGACCAAAGCATAAATACAAAATGCTTTTTCTACTCTTTCTTTGTCTAGTTTAACAAAAGCACACAATAAATATAAAGAGCTGCGACACCACCAGGTGAAGCCTATTTAATTGACAAGTTAATTTGCCAAAAATAACAAATGAAAAAGGCAATATGACTGCCACACTGGTCTTCCAGAAATGGTTTATTCAGACACAAAGTGTTAAACTGACTGCTGACTTCAGGTATTGTCAGGTTTTGTATGTCCCAGGGCTGGAAGTGACGTTATTGTTCTTCTGGCTGTCTATCTTCAGATCTGAGGGGCGAAAGAGGGAAAGATGTAAATTACAGCGCCAACCCAATTGTTATGAAAGCCTTGAAGATGCCCTCTACTTATGTGTGTGTGGCACTAGTTAGAAAGGATATCAGCGTGTACATGACCTTCATCTTAAAAACCTGTGAATGAAGTTTACGGCTATAAATAGTGCAAAATTCATATTGTAATAACATTATAGTAAAAGCAATTAAGAAACAATATTAAAATGGCTGACATTTCAAGTGAATGATGTAAATACAACTATACAATCGACAGGTAGATTTCTTTTTTATAATCATGTCTGTTCAAATGGCTTGTGTTGAAAGTTTTCAAAAGTATCAATTCCCACAGCAGTGTCTAAATATCATTTTTGACATGCGAACAACTGTTTCTTATTTTCTGTTTAAGAAAGACAACAGGGACTTGCTTTGCCTCCGATCAAAGTCAAGTTTTTCTATTTTAAAATACCTTTTCACCTAGAAGACAGTGACATGTTGTCAGTTTCTTGTTATTTACAGCAACAAAAGAAAAGCAACTTTAAGAAATGGTGACCTTTCAAATTCATCTTAAAATCAGAGTATCTAGAAAAGAAAGTATATAACTGTTTTCATTAGCTCCCTTTGTGTAAAGTTAAGATTATACATGAGGTTTCCCTCAATGGAAAATGGCTTTTAAGTAATTGGGACAATGGCATGCTTGTCGACCCACTAAACGTGGCTTTAACTGCCCAGGGTGCTGGCATTTGTTTGTGCTCCATGAGTCTGCTTCAGTCTTTCTACTAGGCTACTCTAACTTTCCCTCCACATCCAAAAGACATTTAGGTAGGTTAACTGGTAACTCTGAAGTGACACTACATGAGTGAGTGTGGTCTGTGCAAGGGTGTGCCATCTAATGCAATCAGCTTATGACCTTTAGCAGCACATGAACAAATCTCATATTAAATACATATTAGAGACATGCCATGTAAATATAAAGCAGAATAACAATATAGGTAAAGCATACCAGCAGCTTCACAGTGAGCTATGAATGTGCATTTTCCTTTATGTTACTCGAAGTACACTTTAAGCAAGTTTATCATAGATAGATTGTAATTACACCTGTAGTTGCAAAGCAATTAATTATGTAATTGTAGCATAGGAAAAGATGCTAAGATGCTCATTATGGAGTTAAATCAAGGAAACAGAGAGTTGGTGTGATGAGACTGGTCAAATAAAATCCCTAAGGCTTTACATATGAGTCAGTAACAGCAGATTGAACCCATGATGTGGTTTAGTGGCATCCTATAATTTTACAGTTGTCGATCACTATTCTCTGTAGCTCTTTAATGTCCTCAATAGTGATACCCTACAGAGTGCCATAACATATTGTGACTGGAAAAGATCAAAACACTTTTAGCTAAATACCTGTGGTAAATGGTCATTGTTTTCTGTGACATTGTGAACTACTCTTGTTGTCACAAAAAAGATAATCACTAGTGAGTTTTTGTTACTATAGCATAAGCATTGACCTCCCTTTATAATGTGTTGGCAATGACGGTGCCAAAGTTTTCTATCACCTTAACAATGTGTTGTTGATGTATGAAGGTGACTGTGTTCTTTTTATTTTCTTTCTTTACAGTTAGAAAAACACTTGAGTAACCTACAGCAAAAGAACTCCTTCAAAACCGTATTAATGAGTTTGTCAAATAGCTTAATTATGTTAATAGCAGAGCTGTAGCCTTAAAAGAGAATCTAAATATACTGGGTGGTCCAGGTCTAATTATGCAGATCCAGATCGTCTGGATGACTTTGATTTATGCAAGGACGATTCCAGTTCAGTGTGTAGATGATTCTTCATGTCGTCAGTTCACACACTTCTCGATGGTCCAGGATTTTTCTTGTGATTTTCTATGTAATAAGCTTAATAAGTTATAGCGTAATGAAAATTGCATAATTAGATCTGGACCACCCTATAGGTGGTGTTGTGATTTGTGCACATCAAAATTTTATTTCTCTATAGATAAATTTTTCTTTGGGTTTGTTATGGTGGTTTCAGTCATTTTGATACATGGAGAATTTAAATATATTTGTGCCCAGTTTCTACATATGGTATTTCATTAGTCACCAATATCAGTTGTTATCTTTTCATTTTGCAGCAATGTCATTTTTGCTTTCTTTGTGGGAGTCATTATTTTGTGGTCAAGGTAAGAACTGACCACCACACCACTACCAACAGAGTGATGGCACCAGTGTGACACTTATGAAACAGATCCATGGCTTCTGCAACATCAGAGACTGTGCAAGTGATTTTGTGAATTTAGCAATTTAAATTTTGAGTTTGGTTAGTGCTTTGGTTTTGGCAACAATTTACTTTGACCTATGATTCATTTCCTGCCAGCATCTTTATGTAGCAGAGAAGTTTGGATTTATAAAAGCAGGTGGACTTTGCCTATGTTGTTATCCAGTGTAACCGTTAGATATTTGGTCTTTCTCTCTGCCTTATTTAATTCATGGCAGATGGCATGCTTGATCCTAGATGCCAAAGTTTATTGTGGCTCAAGGACATGCCATGCCCGATTAATCCATTTGATCTATAGGCAAACTGGTACTGTTATGAACTGAAACTCATCTTTACCTACATTTGTTTAGGTATATTTTTGATTTATTTTGATTCTTATTTTTCATTACTATTTTATTGATTTTTTTTTTTATTTTGTAATATCTTCACAACACCATTTTGTAAAAATTGCCATCACCATTTTGAGACTTTTTTATGGGCATGGCCATATTACTACTTAGCAACAGTGCTGTTGAATTATTAATTTCCATGTATTTTTGTGGTTACTTTTGGTTTTGTTTTTTATTCTGTAAATATACACTGCCAATTTAAATGTGTGTCCGTTTCATGCTCTGTAGGTTGTTCCCAAAAGGGGCAGAGCCAACCCCACATTGCCGCTCTAGAGAACTCCCTCTGGTTATTTGAAGCTTAGAAACAAAGAGAATAGTGCATTGAGTTTGCATTGGAGTTGTGGCCATTGTTATTTTTTTTAGTTTACATTTATTTGTGATTTTTTTTCTTTGTTTGCTTTGTTTTATGATATCCATCTTAAATTATTTTGTTGTGTAACTAACTATGCAGCTGCTAGCCATCTATATAGGAATTACATGGTTTTGAGACCCATGAGATCTAAATATGGGGGTTGATTATGTCTAGAACCTGTTTTGAGAAAGTTCATTACTTAATCCCATTTTGTTGCAACACCATTTTTTTCATGTCTAAGCTTTGCCTTGTTAAGTTTTTCTTTGTGCTGTCTCTGTGGATAATCTTGCCAAGAATTTCAGAGGTCACACTTACTTGTGATGTCATTCTGGCAACAACACAAAGGCCACTCCAGGCGTTTCTTAGGTATTTGAGCTTGATGGATAAATCTTGTTTTGCTGCATTAAAATATCAATTTTGTCTTTATATTTTTATTAATCCCCACTATTGCTTTTTGATTTTTTTCTGATCGTAGTTTGACTTTGATAAAAGATCTGCTTGCCTGCTGGTTTTGACCCTTAGGCCGTTCTTTGACTTACAGTTCTCCTGATCTTTTTAATTTCCTTTCTATTCCTTGTAGCAAGTTAATGTATTTTGATTCTGTCTTCAGACTGTGAGTTCTGACTTTCTTGCTTTGGATTGCCAAGTCCTTTTTTGCTCTTTTGTTCTATTTTTTTATTTTTGTTAAATAAATCTCTCAATTTATTAAAAGTTTTTGTAAGATTTGTCTCTGCAAGCCAGAGTTTCATTGGTTTATCTCTCCCTTTTGAGACATTTTAATACATTGTTAGACTTTCTTTGTATTTTGAACTTTAAAGCCACCTCTCCCTATTTTTTGGGTCTGCTTTTGTTGAAGCAATTTAAGTCAAGTCTCTTCTAGAAGGGACAGTGAAGGTTTTGGCCTGATTTATAGGTCTTTTAAAAGAATTGTTTTCTAATTTTCCTTTGTTTTTATTGTATTTAATTTACATTTAATGGTTGCATCTGATATGTTGTTATTGTATGTTTGATTAGTAAAATGTTCTTGTAATGTTCTGGTTTTTGAAAAATAAAATAGTAAAGAAAAACTTTGAAATTGGTAATAGAATCTTGCGAGGATTTTCCATTTTTTGTGTCATATTACCATTATGGTCAGATAATGTATGACAAACAAATCTAAAACTCCAATAATAATCTAATAAACAATTTCACGTTTTGAGTGGAAAGTATTTGTGCAGTAGCATAAAAGCATTTCTTCACAAACTTGACTTCTGAATAACGCTTCAGTCTTTTAAAGATAATTCCAGTCATAACATACAGTAACTGGCCTCTTTGAAACTGGTTGGCTGGCGTGTAATACTGTAATTTACATGTTTGCTGGTGTTATGTCTCTCAACATTGCTTTTCTTGAGAATGGCCAGAATTGCAAATTTAGAAAACTGGTTTGCCTTTCACTTTCATGCAAAGTATCTCCTTGTCTATTTGTGTTGAAACACAACTTGGAGCATTGACTTTTCTATGCTTTGCCATTTTTCACATTAGATCATACTCATGAAGTGGGATGAAACTGATCTACGGTAACTGAATGGACTAAGACAAAAAAAAGTTCATAGCATTTGGCTATTTATTCTCCAAGATTCCAACTTATGCTTACTGAAAGTTTTGTTAATGAGTCTATGACAAACAGCTTTATGAAAACTGAAAAAAGTGTGATTTGTGCGGGTCAGCTCCATGCTGCCAGTTGCATCCTGGGAGTTGCTTGAACCTGCTACCGCTGATAACCTACCCAAGGGATGAGCCAGTGGATGAGGACACTCACACAAAGCTAGGGGTAAGTGCATAAAAATGTAAAAGTGCTATTATTGAAAACAGTCAAAAACCAAACAGTGTTCAAAAATGCAGTGCAAAAGTTCAAATAATAAATAATCCATAAAAAGAAGTGATTTGGTGGAGGTTAAAAACAATCCATTAAATAATCCAGTAAAATTTGAGGTTACAATTACTTGGCAGGAAGCTGTCCATAAAAACATGAGCCCTGGTGCAAGCCTTTAAAAACTGACTTATCCTTAGCTTATACTTAAATGGGTCCTTGCAACCAAGGAGGCATCTAACAGACAGTTCGGTTAACCCACTGTGCTGCTCCTAGACTCAGGCCCCTGCTGCTGTCTATGGCACCAGCAGGGCAGTCTTGCTGTCAGGCTCACATCTCTGCGGTCCATGGCACCATCTGCAGGTTGCCTCGCTAAGCCTTCAATACCTCTGCAGCTCCTTCTGCCTTTCTCCCGGCCTTATATGGAGTCACTCCAACCGAGAAGTGCCTCAGTCATTCCATTTCCCTAATTGCTTGACTGAAGTGGCCGCCTTTAGGTCGCGAGCATCAGCCGCACAATTTCCCAAGGGACTTCCTCCAGGGTGCCTACCTTTTCCCTCTTCTGTTCGCAAACTTACACCTGCTCTCTCTGCCTCCCACCTTCTCTCCTTTTTTTTCTTAACCTTCTTCCTTTCTTTTTTTTCTTTTCTTCTTTCCTTTTCTTTTTTCTCCCATTTGACCTTTTTCTTTTCATTCTCATCCCAATTAGTCTTCCTTTCATTTTTTCCCCTTTCCTAACCTCTTTATTCTTGTGTTCCTTATATGTCTCTGTGGGTGCAGCATCTCAATCACTCATCGCAGGAAGCTGATGAAGCATTGAGACGGACAGCACCCTCACATGCAGGTGTGTCTCACCATTATTAGAAATTTAGCCGGCTATCCATCTATTTATTTATTTAAAAATCGACCACCTTTTTCTAAGCTGCAGACCCGCTATACTTCAGTTCACCACACCAAAAAATGGAATGGCCATGCACAACAACGTTTTGCTGGATTTTATCAGCCTGCAATTTTTTATCATTTTGTGATGTTCTTTGCTTACTGCCTTGCTTTCTATGCTACATCTTTTAATTCCAGTTTTTCTGATTAGTTTACTATATATCAATCTATGTTTTGTTTCACTGTATTTGTTAAATTACTTTTGTTACTGGCAGAATTAATTTTCTTCAATTTTTATTTATTTCATTATTAATTTTGGATTTTTATTATTTTTGCCACAATATTGGACTTCATTCCAACCATATTGGCAAATGTAACCCTTGGTTACCGTTTTATTACTAATCATTTGATTGTCATTACATCAATACTGTTTGATAAGATACTGCATTTTCCAATGTCTCCAATAGAAATAATCAAAGGGAGCATTTTGTTTTGTTAAGGAAAAAAAACTCCTTGCTTTACATACAGTATTTAACATAACTTTTATTTTCAAAATATGTTTTGACATTTGCCCTGCCCAGGGTTTGTTTCCTGCCTTGTGCCCTGTGCTTGCTGGTATTCGCTCCAGCAGACCCCCGTGACCCTGTAGTTAGGATATAGTGGGTTGGATAATGGATGGATGGGTTTTGACATTTGACACACAGTTGTTAGATTTCCAACTTCAGATCTCTGCCTGCTCTTTTGACAGTTCTTATGCATGCTCCTCCAGCAGGGTTACTATTTTGTATGAAGTTAAAAAAAGGATATTTTATGGAAAACATTTTCATACATCTATATTCTTATATAGGTTATTTATTTTTATTATTTATTAATTTATTTATTTTGTTTACAAAATATATTTTGCCACAAATAACATGGGTTGGCTTGTGTCCATGGTCAATGGTTCTTTAACTGGTTGGGATGCCTTTATAATGGAGGGAGATTAATTTAGTTTGTTGCTGTTGCCTTTCCCAGCCAAGAAGCCATGATAGTGGAAAGACAGAGGGGGCAGCTTCTCTGGCCATGTATGTGCTCATACTCTAGAAGGGGCAGCATTATCACCTTAACACCTTTAACTTAATTCTTGAATAAAAGTGTGCATGTTTATTTGATATTTGGACTAAAGTCTTCACACATACACTTTTCGCCATTATTAGTATAATATGGAAAAAGTTTCTGCTTTAGGTATGTGTTCAGCATTTCTTGCATTTCCTTTCATCCTACACTTACCCAGATCTTTGTAGACACGGAGCACACATGAAATGCATGTATTCCAAATGACGATATACTGTATTATATACCCTGTACAATTCCAGGCACCTTACCTCACATGCAGATAAGGAGCCTTGGCTTGAGCTGGGAGAACTTTTTACCCGAGTTGAGCTCCATCAAGGCAGGGGATGGGACAACAGAATGCTTGCTGCTTGTGCTGATTTACAAAACAAAAGACGTCAATGGAAAGGTGCAAAGGGATTTAAGTTGGGCAGGGATTACAAGTTTTTTCATAGGCTTCAGGAATTCTTGTGTTAATTTGCATATCATCTGTAAAAGCAATAGTCTTTTCTAGAAGGCCAAACTTTTTGACTGATATATACAAATAAACTTAAATAGCTGCACTGTCTCATTTGGTTTCCTTTGAGTGTCCAGACGTTTAGTCTGTATTCCGCTACTTTCCCTATCAAAATACCGAATCATTAGAGGAAAAATCTTCACTGCAAAATGATTGCGTGCATCATTAGCCAAACCACAAAAAAGAATGCCTGCCATTCTGTCTATCACAGTTTAAACTGCATGAAGAGACATAACTAACTTCACTATTGCTTCTGTTTTCCCATTACACTTGAAATGTTCTTCATTAGAGGACATGCAGAGTCTGTTGATGTACAACTGCTGTGATGCTTTACACAATTAAATGCTAAAGTCCCTTCAGCTGCACTAACGTCAAAAAACAAAAGAATAAGTGCAGAAATCAAAATCACATCTAAAAATAACAAAATCGTTAGGCTCACATTAACCTTTTAAACATTTTAATCCTGAATATATAATGCCATCCTAAATAACTGCACCATGTTGGTTTCAAAGGCACTAAGTTAGTCATTTGATTGTCAGTGGAGCCATTGTTAACAAATAATATACAGTAGATGTACCCAGAGTGCTGTGCAGAACATGGTGTGACAACTCTACGGGGGTGTGCCAGCCCCCCAGCCCGACACAGACAGACGCAGGAGGCACACTGATAAAAACACATTTTTATTTTTGTTTCTTCACTTGTGGGCAACATCTTCCCCTTACCCACAAGTACAACACAGTCCAAAGCACTAACAGCTCACAATACTTTACTTTCCTTCTCTTTTCTTTTCTCCTCCACTCCTCCTCTGCAAGCTTCGTCCAGCTTCCACCCAACTTTGGCTCTCCGATAACTGTCTGCAGGCTCCTTTTATATGTTACCCGGAAGAGCTCCAGGTGCTTGATGACCTACTTCCAGCAGCACTTCTGGGTGTGGTGAAAGAATCGCCCATACAGGCTCAGGAGCAGCTGCAGCACCTCCTGGTGGTGCCCCCGGATCCCAATAAGGCTGTAGACAACTCCATCTCCATCTCCATCTCCATAGAAGCCCTGTGGGAGTCCGAGGCACCACAATCAGTAGTGCAGTCCAGGGTATACACAGGTATATGGCGTATACCCACTTCTTATTAGTTCGTCACAGCGTATACCCACTTCTAAATCCCCCTCTTACGGGTATACGCTGCATTGTAATACAGGGTATACGCAGGTATAGACACTTTTCATTCCACACACTGTGACAGTCTACATCCACACCGACATGCTGAAATGCATTTATGTGCTGCAGGCACGTCCATTTTTTTCTGCCACTGTTGTCTGTTTTGGTTACGTTTTGGGAGAACTAACAATTGGTTAGGGCAAACGGATTACGCCAATCAGAGGCAGAGTAGGGCGGGACATGCAGTTCCTTTTCTAAACCGGGAAAAATATCCTTTGCCGCCACCTGCCTGTCGTTCCATTGTTACACACCAAAATATGTCCTCACATGAAAAGTTAATATAACCAAGTTAATAGTGAAAATGAAGTGAACCATACAAACAAAAATTAGCTTTCAGAACAAACGACCTCGTGAAGCTACATTATTGCTACTATCCAGCCGGACAGGTAGCCACAGCTCATTGCGCACAGCCTCTCAGTCCTCAACCCCAGTCGGAGGGGGTGCTGACGGTGGAGGCGCTAAATCTCTGATTCGACGTTGCAAATTCAAAGGGAAGAACACGTCAACCATGGTGAGTACTTTATAATAGCAAGGTTTGTAAATTATGTTAATACAGCGTTTCTACAGCATTAACTAGCAGCTTTTTTATTTAGTTTTGTTTATTTTTTGTTGTTCCAATTTGCTCATGCTGTGGCTAGTGTTAAGTTAGCTTCCCTGACTTTCAATAGCATCAAAGCTGCTAGCTGTCAAAAAATTCCGGTTGGTTGTATTTTAAAACGCAGATATTTCAACCTGACTTTCACATCAGTGCTTATTTTTGAGTATAGACAGATTAACAGGTGTTGGGGAGAGTTTATAACGTTACACTTACAGCATTTTCCCCGAGCACTAGCCGGTGTCCAAATGGCCCAAACATTAAAGCATTTTTAGCTAGGTATGCTATTCCTCCTCAGAAATGCTGATTTTAAACTTGAAACTGTGTTAGAGTGTTGGTAACACTCAACTCAACTCTAACTCAACTACAACTCTAAGTAACTGACACGCAGGTAAACAGACTTGAGCTGAGAAAACTGTGCGGAGTGGGGGGATGTGATAGCAGGCTGCTTGCTGTTTGCTGCTTATCAACACATTTAAAGGACAAAAGACACTGACGGAGAGGTGCGAAGCATTTTAAGGTGGGAGGGATCTATGAGTTTTTTCGTAGGCTCTGGTAATTCTAGCGTTAAGGATAATGATAAAGTAGTTAAAGAGGGCTTGACTGGCCAGTCTAAAGGCAAGAATATTTCTTTTGAAAAACAAGTATCTTTTCATGCATCTTAACCTCATAATCATTAGACCCAAGCATCATTCAATTTGTAAAAAAGTGCTAAAAGTGTTAATCCCGAGTGTCACTTGGGTCATGGTATAGACGCGTCTTACACATATAACGCAAGAATTACGTGGGCTGTAAAAGTGCCAACAGCGTTAGTGCTGAGTGTTATTCAGTGTTACCTGGGCAATGGTGTAAACGAGTCTTCTCCTAGCCTCATAATGGCGTCTAAGAAAAGGCAGTCAGCTGTGGTGATGATGTGAATCTGTCTTCAGGCAATAAAATTGAAATGGACAGTGAAACCAAAATTGATTCTGGTTAATGTGAAAATGATGCTTGCGTCACTCACACATGTGAAGTATTATTATTATTATTATTATTAACCATTATTATTATTATTTGCATCATTATTATACTTTCTATACTTCAGACTTTGTACTTTTAGTGTTTTGCATGTTTTATAGTAGAAATGTGAGATTTAATAAAAATGTCATTTTTCAAGCAGAATGGTGTCTCTGAGGCTAGGGCAATTAGAAGGTTGCCAGTTCAAATCTTGTAAACACCAGAAGTGATGACACTCCTTTGGGCCCTTGAGCAAGGCCTTTAACCTGCAATTGCTCTGTCCTGGGTATGATATTAATCTGCATCCAGCCCTGCAAGCAGCTGCTCCAACTTGTAGGTAGATCTTGAGGGTTGGTGGCAGGATTGGCACTCCAGCCACTGTAAAAAGCCTCACATTGTTCCATTCCATTTGAACTAGTGTGGTGCTGAGGTGTTACACATTGCACATCTGCACTTGGGTCCTAATTTGGGATCCTGAGGTGGTTTGTCATGTGGTGGGTGTGGTAACTCATTGTAACTAATTTTTATCAGTGCATGCTCCCAACCTTTCTCTCAAGCAAAAAAATGCAATGCTTTTTACATGATTTTTAGAAAAAAATGTAACGCTAAGGAGATTAAATCATTTCAGGGCTAACCCATGTAGAAGAGTGGGCTTGCATACACCCTCATGAAGATGTCTATCAAATTGGCAAAAAAGTCATGCAGTTAGAAGGCACTGTAATCTTTAGGAGCCTAAGTGACTTTAACAACTTTCCAGCCTAAACTAACAGATCAGCACTTTAACCTCTGAATGCATGAATATTGTTGTGCAGTTTCATCCTTGGATTTAACCTATAAACCATTAAATAACTGGAAAGCTGATAAACTCTTTAAAGATTTTACAATGGTTTCTAGGGTGGCACTAATCTTATGGCATATTAAACCATATGTAAATGACAAATTAAGATGAATATTTTAGTTAGGAAAGAATTTAGCTACTGTATAATTTTACTGTATATGATCTATAATTAAGTTTCAAAACCAATTTCCCTTTCTTTAGTCTATAAGCAAACACACATTTTATAGAATGAGTGTTGTATTGATCTCTCAAAGATTATATATAATTTATTCTAGTCTACAATTAAATTTTAGGAAATAGCAGGGTGTAAATTCATGAAGAGAATAGCTAAATCTGATTTTTCATTTTTCCTATAGAACACACAATCAAAAGGTGATTTCTACAAACAAATAAACTGTAATAAATGCTTAACTAGAGTACCAAAAATAACCTATCATCAATTAGTTATCATAGGGTTTCCTGTATTTCCTATATACAAAATAGTACATGGTAGTTCTATGATGGTCCTACTAGAGTTACAATAAAATAAAGGAGAAATAACATTAATACACAGTTACAAATCTTGTTTAACCATAATCTAGAGTATTCTACATTATGCTGATTAAGATAGTGTGACAGTTACCTTGAACAACAATCAAATTGGTTATGTAAATAAATGGCAATGTCTAATACAGGGTTATTTTTATCATTAAAACAATTTCTTGGTTCCTACCTTACATCCAGTATTGCTGTGCCCCTGGATTGGGTTAAGCAGGTTCATATAAGGAAGGATGGATGTTTAAATAGCAGTCAAATTGGATGGTACTGGTTTATACTGCAGCAATGGAGCACCAGTTCAATTTCCAGCCTGACCACCATGTTTCATATTTTTCCTATTTTCTCTGTATATTCAGGACTATCCTGCATCATTGTCATTCTATCCAAGGCTTACTAACAACTTACTTATGCTCAGTGCTGCTGGGATCATTTGAGTTTGCAGGAAATGGGAAAGTGAATGAAAGCAAACAGTACCTATATCAACCTCTTGAAAGTTTCACATTTTATTGTCATGCAAACATTGTATCACAGTACTGTATCACAGTGGACTTTTTTGAGTTTTTGACATTGATCAACAGTAAAAGACACTGCAATAACAAAGAGAAAATAGATTTCTGAAATATTTTAGTTTAGGTACTGCAAAAAGTCATCTATTACTTGTTTATTTTTATGTAACAAGGCCTTAGCAAACACTTTTTTCGGCTTTCATAACACTTACAATGCATCAATGAAGTGCTTAATCATCTCTGCAATGTGACCTACTAACAAAACTTCACTTTGGAATGGTCGAAGGTGGCTTAACTGTGACACATCTCTTGCAATTACCTATTTAGTATAAGACAAGTGAATCCTTCATATTAACAAGTACTTTTACCATCATGCGAATATGCTGCAATGTACAGAGATAAATGACCAATCTACTGAGTATTTATAAGTGTTATGAAGACCAAAAGAAGCCATTGTTAAGGTCTTGTTAAATAAGAGGAAATGATTAATAGATGCATTTTTGCAGTACCTAAACTAAAGTGTTCCCTAGATTTCTGCAAAGAGATCTAAATTAATTTACAGGTAATTGCAAACAAAACAAAATAATTGATTGCATAAGTATTCACCGTCTTCTAGTCAGTATTTAGTAGGTGTCCCTTTGACAGCCATGACAGTCTTAGAACAAGATAGTACAAATTTACATCAGCTTTGCACATCTGGACACTGCCATATTTCCCACCCATTCTCCATCACAAAACTGCTCATTCTGTAAGATTACATGGAAATTGCAAGTAAATAGCCTTTTATAAATCTACCAACCAGTTCTTAATTCAATTGAGACCTGTGCTCTGACTTGGCCACTTAGGGCATTAACATGAAGCCATTTCAGTGAAGTTTTGGCTTCGTAAGTCGGATTACTATCTTTATGCAAAACAAATCTCCCAAAGCACAGCTTTTGTGCAAACCACCTCAGGTTTTCCTCTAGGATTTCCCTGCATTTTGCTGCATTCATTTTTACCAGCTACCTTCACATACCCTCCAGGCTCTGCCACAGAGAAGCATCCACACAGCCTGATTTTGCCACCACCATATTTCCCTGTGGCGATGATTTGTTTCTGATAATGTGCAGTGTTTGATTGATGGCAAATATATCATTTAGTTTAATGACCATAAAGATCAATTTTGGTCTCGACGTACAATGTATCCTTCTGGCTTCATGTCTCCCCTGCCACTTCTGGCAAACTCTAGGGTGTTGTGTAGTGTTTTTAACAATGGCTTTCTCTTTTCCACTTTCTCATTATGCCATGGCAAGTGTAGCCAATGGACAACAGTTGTTGTCTGCACAGTCTCTCCAATCTGATCTGCTGTGACTTGTAACTCCTTCAGAATTATCATAGGTCTCTTAATGGGCTACCTCACTCATCTTCTTCTTGTATGATCACTCAATTTTTGTGGACAGCCTACTCTAGGCAGATTTACAGCTATATCATACTCTTTTGATTTAAAAACTGACTGATTTAACTGGACTCTAAGAGATATTCAGTAACTTGTATATTTTCTTGTATCCATCCCTGGAACTTTACTTTTCAATATCTTTCTTTCATTCATGCATTCATTCATTCATTTTGTAGGTTAGGCGACCATACTGCTTCACCACTAGCTTGGCCTTCGACTTACAGGTGCATTTATAAAACACCTGTGATCTCCATTCAGCTAATTCTGTGACTTCTAAAAACAAAATTGGTGGCACCAGTGATGATTAGGTGTGTCACAGTTAAGGGGTGAATACTTATTTGATGGATAATCTAGTGCTTTATATTCCTGATTAATTTAGATCACTTTGCAGAAGTATCTTTTCACTTTGACAATGAACCTTTTTCTTTCTATTAATCAAAAAAGACAAACAAAATTCTCTATGATTCAATATCGTATAACAATATAACGTGAATGCTTCCAAGGGGGAGAACACTTTTTATAGGCACTGAAGATGAGTGGTTATCCAAAGAATTCTAATCAATTTCACAAAATCGCTGCTTTGCTGAGGTTCTGATTGGTTTGCTGAATAAGGTCTTGTGCTCACATTAAAACTTACTAGCACTGAAGTAGTGCTATATTACTATTTTACTTGGTTCTGTGAAGACAAACAATAGTGTAAATGTATATGTATTCATTTAAAGTAAAACAGTGTTTGGTAATTTTAAATATTACTACACATGGCGGTTTATTTTCTATTTATAAAGTGAATGTTGTTTTTATTTTTAGATGAGGTCTAAAAGGGATGCCAGAATGTATTCTTGAAAATATCACGAAAAGATTTTTGTTAAAACAACAGATTTCCTTGACACACATCACATTTCTCTGCTTTAGCTAGATGAAATACTAATTAATTTGGTTTTAAAGTCTTTTGTTAATCAGTATCATGTCAGCATACATTCCAAGTGACATTTAAATTGTAAAGCGGAGTGAGACCACCTCAGCTATAACTAATTACCACTTCATAAAAGTCAAAGTAAACATGATATCCACAGTGGAGGTATCATTATCTGCCTGTTTACTCTCTATGGGGTTTTTGAAATTACAGTTTGTCTGCATTATATCTCTCAGCCTATATATATACTAAGATGATAGCATTGTAAGAAAATTACCCCGTTCCTTCAGCTCTGACTTTCAACACCACTACTACTATTGAGAGATCTAATTTAGTCTCTGTATCAAAAAGGTAAATTATTTGAATGGGTTTACATGTATGAGAGAAAACCATCTGAGGTTCATGTGACTCATACTGTATAATACCTATTTAAATGCAAATTAATAAATTACACTTAAAAAAGAGAAAGGCCTCAATAAGTGTACTGCGAAGGCTGCAGTCTGATGGGTGTTTTGTAAAGTAATCCTTTGTTTATTTCTCAAGACTATGCTTGAAATTTATTAGGATTTTGGCAAATTAAAATAGACACAGTTAATAATCTACGCATCATCTCAGTAGGTACTTGGTTTCTTAGGCACGCTCTACAGCTACTGTATGAATAGGGTAATTAAGAACATTTTATCATTAACAATAAATCAGTTCTGCATGAAATGCAGCCTGCATCCTTTCTGTTATATTCACATATGTATTAACCTCTCAGCTCAAGCGTTAATAATGTTGCCACAACCATAAATCTACAATGGAGGCAATGACTTAGATAAAGTAACAGTTTAAAATACGCACATATACGAACAAATAAATGGACACACATTTTGGAAAGCAGCATATTAAAAACCAACTCTGCCATGTTAATTCCTACTTTCCTGAGACTGTGTACCTTTTATAATAATTACTATCATCACAGTATTAGTGTATATGTCTAAGGTAACGTTTGGATGTAGATAAGAAATAATAATTATAGGTTATTTTGTGATTTTGTAGTATCACCTACAATAAAATGTTACAAAGTAAATGAAGACTAGACTTTTTTCATAAGAACATGAACAATGTTTCTGCAAGTATTACCAAATAAGGTTGACAGTAAGATTTATTGAGCAATAAAGCAGTGAGTACCTGTTAGAATACTGGAAACAGAAATTACATAAATCAGAAAAAATGAAAACATGAGCGTATGGCAGAAACTAAAATAGAATACATTCTTAACCCAGAACAAATTTTATTCAATAATGTGACCAGAAAAAAAGAAGTCATCACATTTCAGCAAATTAGATAAATTTGCTAAGCTCAATGGAAATACAATTGTGACAAATTAAAAAACATGACAATTTTTAACTATCGAAACCAACATTTTAACCATTGGTTTAACGTGAAGAAATAAAAGGGTAAACAAAAATAATAACAGAGCTCCCGTCCTTGGCCAAAAGTTGTCCTGCTTCTTTATTTGTTTGGCAATCACAACTTCCCTATTTTCTTTTTATTTTCAGTATCCTTTGGTGGCATCTGTTGTAGCAAGGAGGGAATGTACTGTCGCCAACGATGGACCCATTTACAGACCTTAGTGGCAATCTCTAGTTATTGTTGTTGCTGTTTACACCAGGATCCATTGCATCTAGACCTAAAACAATGGAATCGATTAAAATGAATTTCATCATTGTATCTACTTATTCACAATTTAATGTGTCTAACATTAAAACATGTAATCAGAAAATATGTACTTAAATCATGATTCACAAAATTAATGCAGAATCAACAGAAAGTATTTCAAAAAATAATGGCATAGCTTAAGTTTAAAACAATGAACCAAAACCTGACCTTTTAACAAAGTACTACTTGAGCAAGTACAGCCTGATTTAAATGGTTTCCTAAAAGGCACGATGAAAAGAAGGAATAATAAAATAAGGCCAATGTATTATAAGTACCTACAAAAATAACAACAAAAAAAAAAATCTTGTGTTAATATTCAGATTGGTGTAGTATATAAAACAGACGTGTCAAAGTAAAACTAAATGATTGAAACAGCTGTAGATTTTGAATCCATCTGAAGACTGATTTAATTTAAAATTTAAGCGCTCTCCTAAATGGACATACATTAAAACTTGTGTTGAAACTCCACAAATAGCATCCTTAATTGTTCATCATAATCAACAACTTAATTTACTCTACACAAGTGTTTTTCACCTAGTGCACTGTGCAAATAACAGTGTAGTGCCCCTGAGTCCTGACCTAAGAGAAACACACTCCTCAGGAGGTCGAGACCTATCTAAGAAGACATTCTGGAGAATCCAACATAAAAGCAGCTCCGTGATCACTGTTTTGCTGACGCTGAAACTTAGAGTGAATTGCAGCAGCCAGGAGACGTGTCGGGGGTCCATCTGTCAGAGTGCTTATTCGCCAGTGACTCTCACAGGGCTGAGAGACAGTAGGCATACGAGTGTTCACTAAGTGGTGTGTCAGTGAAAGCCAGTCTTCTTTTCCTTCTTTTGGCTGCTCCTGTTAGGGTTTGCCACAGTGGAACATCTTTTCCATATATTCCTGTCCTCTGCATTTGCTCTATTACACCCATCACCTGCATGTCTTCACTCACTACATCCATAAACCCTCCCTTAGACCTTCCTCTTTTCCCCTTACCTGGAAGCTCTATCCTTAGCATCTTTTTCCCAGTATACCCAGCATATCTCCTCTGCACATGTCCAAACCAACGCAATCGCGCCTCTCTTACTTTGTCTCCAAACTGTCCAACCTGAGCTGATCCTCTAATGTACTCATTTCTAATCCTGTCCATCCTTATCACGCCCAATGCAAATCTTAACATCTTTAATTCTGCAACCTCCAACTCTGTCTCATGTTCTTTGGTCAGGGCCACTGTCTCCAACCCATATAACATAGCTGGTCTCACTACCGACCTGTAGACCTTCTCTTTCACTCTTACTGATACCCATCTGTCACAAATTACTCCTGACACTCTTCTCCACCCATTCCACCCTGCCTGCATTCTCTTTTTCACCTCTCTTCCAAAATCTCAGTTACTCTGAACTGCTGATCCGGAGTATTTAAACTCATCCACGTTCACAAAATCTATCTCACTGCATCCTCATCATTCCACAGACATCCCTCTCATTTACACACATGTATTCTGTCCTGTCCCTACTGACTTTCATTTTTCTCCTCTCTAGAACATGTCTTTACCTCTCCTGGGTCTCCTCAACCTACTCCCAACTCTCACTACAATGTCATCAGCAAACATCATAGTCTACGGGGACTCCTGTCTAATCTTGTCTGTCAACCTGTCCATCACCATTGCAAAAGAAAGAGCTCAGAGCCAATCCCTGATGTAATCCCACCTCCACATTGAATTCATCCATCACTCCTACCGCATACCTCACCACTGTCACATTTCCCTCGTACATATCCTGTAAAACTCTTACTTACTTCTCTGCTACTCTGTACTTCATCATACAATACCACAACTCCTCTCGAGGCACCCTGTCATATGCTTTCTCCACATCCATAAAGAAGCACTGCAACTCATTCTGGCCTTCTCTATACTTCTTCATCAACACCCTCAGAGCAAACATCGCATCTGTACTGCTGCTCACTTATCACCACCTCCCTTTTTAACCTAGCTTCCACTACTGTTTCCCATAACTTCATGCTGTGGCCCATCAGTTTTATCCCCCTGTAGTTACTACAGCTCTGCACATCTCTTTCATTCTTAAAAAACAGTATCAGTAGTCTTCTTCTCTATTCTTCTCAGTACCAGTACTTTTCTTCTCCACTCCTCAGGCATCCTCTCACTTTCCAAGATTGCATTAAACAATCTGGTTAAAAACACCACTGCCATCTCTCCTAAACACCTCCATGCTTCTACAGGTATGTCATCTGGACCAATGGCCTTTCCATTCTTCATCCTTTTCATAGCTGTCCTTACTTCCTCCTTGCTAATCTGTTGCACTTCCTGACTCTCTATTGCCACATGATCCAACCTTCTCTCTCTTATTCTCTTCATTTATCAGCCTATGAAAGCCAGTCTGCAAACTGATTTTTTGACGGCATCTCCATTAGTCACTTTCAGACAGTTTAGCATGTGTATGACATTTAATATTTTTTTAGTAGATAGAATCATTGTGTACCTTGGAATTTTTGTGATTGCAGGATGTGTGTGGTACACTTGACTTTTAAGATGTCCCCACAGAAAAAAATCACAAACAGTGAGATCTGGGGATCTTGGAGGCCATGGAATATCAGCGTTGTGTGAAATGACACACCTTCCAAACAATCGTCGAATAGCTACCATTGATTGTCGGTGGGATGTGAGTTGTTATCAGCTCGTTATAGGTGAGCAAACTCCGCCTGGTCGACAGTCTTTGCTTCCTCCGTGTTTGATACAGAATCGTACTTGCCTCTCACTGCTACTGTGTCCGATGCAGCATTGCACTCACCTCCCACTGCTATTTTGTTTTCGTGTCTGGTCTAGCGAGGCTGTTGGTGCAGACAACGGTGTGGAAAAGTTTGCCAGCTTTCCTGGGTCTTTACTTTAGAATTCATCCCCCAGCTTACTGAACAACTCTGGTTCAATTTCAAACCCGTTTACTTGACTGATATTGTCTGCGATGAGCCCCTTTCTATCAACTAAGGGGGTAGGCGTTCTGCATGTGGCCAAGACCCTTGGGAAGAGAGCATTCCTTTTTCCTATTAGGAGTGGCTAGGGTGAGGTATCTGATATAGCAGTATAAACCTTAAAGTTCTTCCATTTAAATTTCAGAGGGAATAATATAGTCTTATATGTTTTAATGTCCCCATGGACGTAGTGGATGCTGGGAGCCTGTGGTTGCCATGGCAACTGATAGGCTTTCTTCCCAGACACGGCGATTGCACTTCGGGATGCTCTTTGGTGTGTCGTCCCAAAAGAGTTTAGAAATCTTACTAATATAGCTATATATAAACATTGTGACAGTAGATGGCACTATACCAGCACTTAACCCATAACACAGACAGACACGGGAGGCACACTTATAAAAACAAAGATGCTATTATTTTTCTTCACTTGTGTGGAACGTCTTCCCCATCCCCATGAGTCCATAACACAGTCCAAGCACTAAACACAATACTTTACTTTCTCTTGGTTTCTTTTTCTTTCTCCTTCACTCCTCTTCGGGAAGCTTTGTCTCCCTCTTCCCAACTCTGGCTCTCAGAGTGGTGACTGCTGGCTCCTTTAATAACACCCCCAAGACGGCTCAGCAGCTGTTGCAGCAGCCCTGGTCTGCACTCCCGGATCCCAAAAGGGCTGTAGGTAACTCCAACTCCCATGAAGCCCTGTGGGAATCCCAGGCACCACTGCAACCCATGGGGGCTGCCATTTAACATCCCGGGGGAGGTACTGTTCTGCCCACGCTTGCTCCCCTGGTTCTCTTCGTGAAGAAGTGTCCCAGCAGGACAAGGACCCCAGCCGTTTGTGACAACATATACATACTTATATATAAAATTATGATTCTTTGTATATATAAAGTGATTTTTTTCTGTTGTTTTAGTCTATCATTTCATTCCACTTTTTTCTTTATATTTATAAATAGTGTGTAGTGTGCTGTGTTTTTTATTTACATGTTCTTTATAGGAAAACAGAACTTGAAACTATAATTCTTAGAATGCAAGATAAACAACTTAAAGAAATACTCCACCCATGTACTTACCCCACGTAATGATGGCCTTAGAAATAATTTTAATCTAATGTTTTCATGGAGAATGGCGATAACATCATGACAAAAGCTGGACAACAGCAAACAATATTTAAAACATACATGAAAAAATATCATGTTAATGCATGCATTGTGTAGCCAAAGCACAAGTTACCAGTTGTATGCACACAACATGCAAAACACATGCATTTTTTCCTCCAATAAAATACTCCTGGAAAATGAAAGTAATACAGAAACAGGAAACCCATTGACACACTTTTGAATCGAAGACCTTGCTCTCCCTTTCATGCATTGGTTAAGAGTCTGATCTTCAATTCAAAAGCACAATTCCGTGTGGTTACTGTCCATTACATTCTCTGTACCACAAGTGAGGTCAAGCATTTTCAAAAAGACATTGTGCAAATAAAGAAAGCCAAGTAGGTTAACGAAAATCAGCTTTTACAATTCAAAGCAAAACATCAAAACAACACTATCACCACATCATCCAACTTTCTCTCACTCTCATTCATGTATGTCATATTTCAAACTCCACATACTATAAAATGGCATCACACATTTTGCTTTAACATATTAACATATCACTTTATGTTGTTAGCCACCTCAATGGTTGTTTCTTAAGATACAAGAAAGAGCAATGTCAGCTTTTTGGTCCCCAGTCATACAGTAATTTTGGCCATGAGGAATTTTTAAATAACTGTTTGGACAAGTTAATGGCTTTTATTTGTCTTTCAGGTCAGAATCATTAAATCCTTGGTGCATGGGCTTGGACCTTGACTCCTTTAACTTCTTCCCATAAAATGAGATTGTTGTTTGAAATTGAATACCATTTTATACCTCAGTTCATTTTCTGAACTTTCAACTCTTGTAGGTAGCTACAGCTTATCCCAGCAGCATTGAACACAAGACAGGAACCAGCTCATACACACAAACACACATTTACTCATACTGGTCTTATTTAGAGTCACAAGTTAATCTAAAATATAAGACAATGACATTGGTGAGTTTGGAACAAAAACACGTCTCTTGACTTGTGAAGCAGGATCCCCAAGCGTGGGACTACAGCCCACTCTTCTTATATTTTATGTAAAACTGAAATCTTGATATGATCTGTTTTGACTTCAAAGGTCTAACTTGGCCATATTCGTCTGTCTCATGGGTGCCATCCGACAAGTACTGCCCATTTAGGCATTTTCACATTCCTTGACCTTTCAGCACTTTTCATTCATTTTATATAATCTTAGCAAGTTGGACGTAGTTCATGGTCTCCTTTCTGTGAAGTCGGTCACATTATGTAATAGGCCCAATAACTCACTCCAGCTAGTCTACAACTCGCCCATTAGTCATAAGAGTGGGCTCTGTGTTCATGAGAACTGACAACCAATGAATGCTTATCCCAAAGTGCAACGAATATAATGCAGCAACGAGGAATAAGGAATACGGGTGTTTTGGACTTTTCAAACAGAAAAGAAGCGCGTCATTTTGATATCTTGTATTTTATATACCACAAGAGAATGGAAAATAATGGCAGAAATTGTGGCTTAATTAACTATACTTCTTAACTCTTCGTACATCATTGGCTTCATCAACTTCCATTGGTTTTCACAAAAAGAGGAGAGCATAACTGTGCTGGGCATTCAGTCAGCATGTGTTACTAGTGGTTTTCAAGCGATTAAATTAACATGTCAAGAACTGCAGATTTTTCATACTCCATGACTAGATGTCGCATTATGTGACATTGGCTTAACTCCAAATCTCCATTCAGTAAATGGTGAGCCTACATCACCATTTTGTTGCTGAGACCAACTTGGTTATGTGGGTAGTCAACTTATCAAGTTCCCAACAGTGCGCATTACTTCCAGTTTTGAACATCACACAAAATTGTCTTATACAATATGTAGCAATCATTGCAGTTGTACTAGGCATGACACAATAGATTAGATCCAGGATTTAAATTCTAACATTACAGACTCGTGGAAGGTCTGGTCTGCCACATTTAGTTTGTTGCCACTGTATCCCTAACCAATGAGGGCAAAATGAAAATTAAAAAAATGGATAATATGATAAGAGAAATACTGAAATCATAATTAAAATTTGAGGTAAGTTATACAAAAGATAATTACCTGGTTGTCAGCCCCCTTGAGGAAAAATTATTCTTTAATTAAGAATGCTTAATAATTTTCAGTCTACATTATATCATGAAAGGTAGTAAAATGCTTTCAGTATATATATATAAGGACAAGTTATAAATTGGAAGATTTTTCTTTTATAACGAATGTAAGCGGTCAGTAGCTGGTCTTCTATATGATATTATTGTGGTGGGTGTCTGGGTCACACTTATAGCACAGTTAAAATATCCGGCTACACCATTGGGTTTTATTAAGAGTCTGGGAACTCTTGATATTATTTTAACGGACTAAAAAGTTTAAGTAATAAAATTATTAAACCAGATTTTAATATTAAGAAGCTTTATAATTTAAATATAGAGGTACACAGGTCTCTTTAATGTTGGCAGTGAGTAAACACACAATAAAGGACACAGCAGCAATGTCAAGAAAAACAGCAGTAACTTGCATTACACCAGACAATCTAAAATCTACCGAGAAGATAAAAGCAGATATGAATCTAAAAATATCAGGAGCAAAATCCTTTTAAAAAGAGAGCACACAGTCCACACTCTAAAAGTCCGTTAAAACATAACGGTGAAAGATACAACCTTTGGTGGTGCAAAGTCCAAGTTGCTCACTGTGTTACCACAACACTTAATCTTCCATCTGTCCAACTGAGACACTCTGTTTAGAGAATCATAACAAACATCATGCTAAATTGGTAAATCCCTTTCAGCATCTCTCCCTCATGGAGTGAGCGTTCTCTTTCACTTTCGGGTACCTTGTGTTGCTACAATGATTTAGGCATGCCTCGGTTCTCGTATGCCTGCTTCACTCGGTCTACAACCAGCGTATCTCTGGTGAAACTGTCTCCTCCCCCCTGGAGGTATGTGTCACATCTGGTGGCAGGTTTCTCTCACTTGCTCTGTCCCTTCTGCTCATGTTCTTTCTCTGTACACTATCCAAACGTCACCCACTGACCAGAAGTATATAAATGCTTTAATCTCTGCCTAGATCAACATGAATATCAATTAAATATGCTACATATCAATTTCCTTTGCTTAACAATAGTGTAAACATATTTTCATTGGTTAAACAATAATATTGTTGCCAGCTATCAAGAAGTACAGATACCAGTGTATGCTGATTAGAAACCAATGTCCCCAGAATACGTTAATTTTCAAAGGAATCAGACAGTTCTGTATTACAATATTGTATGTTGATGAGATACCAATCAAAGCAGAGGAGGTGACTCTTTTGCAAGACAGGTAAATATCTACATCCTGTAGACAGCCATCAACAATAACCTTTAACAGAATTATTAATGAAATTTGCCTTTTCACTTATCATCCCAATCTCAAACAAAGGGTCCCTATTGCCCCTTCATCTATTGGCTTTTACATTTATTATTTACATGTTTTTTCCCTAAGAGAAAAAGAAAACCATGCAGTGTACAAAAAATGCTCCCCTTTGACATGATTATTTTACCATCAAATCTGTGAGAAAGTCAAAGATATTTTGCATCCTTATGACCTCAGGTCTCATCCCCCTGGGCAAATTGATCTGAGAGCAGCTACAGAATGGTAAAAGAAGCCATGATTTCTGAGTTTTCTCATGTCTGTACTAATATGAGAGCAAAACGGAGATAGACACTGTGAACTTAGGTCAGTTAACAGTTCTGAATCATTTATTTGTAGTCAATTTAAGAACCTCTGTTTACGTCTATCTGTATAAACTGTATTTACTCCAAATCAGAACACATGCTTTATGGTGTCTGTTATTACTGTCTATGTAGTAGTGTAGCTGAATAAGATATATTTGGATAGGAGAGGGCAGACAACTGACATGTTCAGTTATTTTTAAAATAACATGCACACCAAAGATGTTATTTACAGTAGAAACAAGGTGCTCCTTGGCTTTCACTTTACTCTCTTTGTTGCTAAGGGAACATCCTTTTCATTCCTGGTTATCAGCAAAACCTCTTACACCAGACAGCTGTATCTCAATACCCCCAGGCATTTCTACCCCAGTGAACAATAATTATAAATTATTGCTTCATTAGTAGATTTCTTTGGCCCAGAAGGAATGTAGTGCCCATTGGGGCATGTGGGAGATGTATTTTTTTTTTCTTCCCTCTTAGTTCATCTTTGAGCTACAAAAACAAGCAGTCTCCTACTTTGCATTTTACTGTTGAGGCCATCTAAAGGACAACATGAACATCTGCAGCACTGTAGGTGATTAAATATTCTACTCTCCCTTTGCATCTTTAAAGTTAAAAGAAGATATTTTATTGGGTTAATTTTACTAGGGTTTTATATGAAGTAAGATAAATAGGCATACAGCATGTTTGTCAAACAAATCTGGATAATAGATTGTCACTCTTGGGAAGTCAGTATTTCTGTAGGATCTGTACCTAAGGGCATGCTTTACATTCATATCAATTAGTAATTATGCAGCTACTCCTTCTGAGAGCCTGGATGCACTAGTTCCATCTTTGGAAATCTGAGTTCTTTGTTTAAATCAAACATTATTCAACTTTGTTATACAATACCAAAGTGGCAGATTTAATCACAAATGACATGTTAGAAGTATTTGACAGCACCCTTTGGGCATCATCCTGTCACTACAGTATAAAGTGATGGAGAGGAGTGGGTGGTTCTGCTTTTAGGTATAAAAAGGTTCATAAATTTTATAAGAAGGGAAAATGCATTAAAAAAAAAAAAGTTGTGATAAATGTTGCTGTGGCTGAACCAGAGGGCATATGTTACAAAAGAGAAATCAGACTGCAACATTTATAATGTTCAACAAAGGATTTCTGGCTTATTTGTGTAAAATAATATATAATTAAAAAATAGAAAGATTACATACTTCTCATACTAGAACTGCAGTTGTCTTCTACAGTTTTTCAGTTTATAAGGACATGAAACTCTACTTTCCTGGGAGAAATAAAAATTAAAATACACAACCACACCCGTGAATAGCCTATTATATAATAATTATATTATAAAACTGATGGAGCATTTTAAAATGATCGATTAGGATATGTATCTTTATAGGTCTTCTATGAATATTTTTGTTTGTAGACATTAATAATAAGTATTTCCTCTTTTGGTGTTGAAAGTTGTGTAGTGCTATGATTGTTTCTAATGCCAAAAGCAAAGAATAAAATAAATGAACAAGGCCTTAGACTCTAAACCAAAGACCATTGCCTAAATTCTCACCTTTAATAACTACTGTACAAATTAAAGACTGTTGCAACAGAAGTACTGACTCACTACTAAACTCTAGTCAGGAACTGGAAAAGAAATGAGCTTCAATCTGAGGGTGAATCAGAATGCACTTGATTATTATTACATGTGAGTGCATAAAAAGCAAAGTCAGCATCAGTACTGGATTTGCTGAGGAAGACTCGGCATAGTCTTTGTCCCTTAAAACAATGAATAGGGATTAGGTACTCCTAAACTATAACCATTGAGCTGGCTTTCTAACTTCACAGTAACAATAATCAACAATTTTAATTAAACAAGTAAAGAAATTTACAGGATGGTCTTGGGTTACACATGAGCTTCATTCCTGAGGAAATTCATTACTTATTCTGTGCACAAGTTAATACTTACACTGAAAAATGTCCATTAATGAGAAATTGACAAATATGTATTACTTAATATACATAAGTGTTTCAAACTTATTACTAAATGTCAGTGAAGCCATATTACTGTACTTTAAATCACATAATACACATTATTTTTGTGCGTACAGGTAAACACCCCTCTTTCATGCTCTCTACAGGTTGCTATTATGCTCCAGGCAGTTCCACTCCTTCTGATTCTCCGCAGGCACCTAAGCAACTTGACTCTCTCAGGTATGATCCATGGCATTACATTATCCTTAAACATTATGCAGTTTCTGACACAACACTTTATGGAGTGAAACAAAAAACATTATGATGACACTAAAATCCACCATTTAATCGACTCTTAGAGACAACATGGCTGGTGGACCAGGCAAGAGATGTTGAGACACATCTTCTATCCCGGCCTGGGAAGGTGTCATAAATATGTCCGGTCAGGACGCCTGCCTATTTGCTTGCTTACCCGCCCGGGTAAGGAACCATCCCCTTTCCTGGTCGGAATGCCCGTCCAACCCATGTGCCACTTACAGTATATTATATATATAAAATGTGCATGTGTGTGGGTGGTCATTTAGTCATGTACACAATTTAAATTTTCTTCAACCAGCAAAACAAGACATATTATCCCTGTTTTTTCCAGAGTCAACCTAAACTGCACTTCTAGTGAGTAAAGAACAAGAATGAAATGCAATAAAATTATGGGGGCATGTTTCTCTGCAAGGTCTTTTTATCATTTTATTTATCAATCTGTGGCATAATGCCCAGGAACTGTTAACAGAAGAGCTTGTGACTGGTGGACAGATTGGGTTGGAGTCAGGAAAAATAGTTGGGGCACCAGCCAGGCTGTTGCTTTACATTAGCAGGTGTCTAGTCACAGAAATGAACAAAAGAAAAAAGAAAATCACTCAATATTCAAGCTTCAAATATTCAAGCAACTATTATAGCAAATTGGTGGATGGGTTGTGGGTCCAGAATAAGCTGCCATCTTCTGAGGACAGCCCGTCTTCATTATTGCATTTTGACTGGAACAGAAGGGACCATCTGAGAGATGAGGGTGGATGCTAGGTGTCTTCCTGGGGACCGCCTCTCAAAACTGTGGGTGAAAAAGTAGAGAATGTTAGTGACAGCGACCCTTCTTGTTGCAGGGTGGTACAACGACAGAGCCAAGGAGATGATGTCAAGGCACACCTGCATGACAAGCAAAACAAGACATTTTATACTCACAGTTAGTTCAAATGTCTCAGCATAACTGCATATAGCATAAAAAGTCTGCTGGATACGATTACGTGCCTTTTGCAATGCTAATTATTGATAAACAAGTATTATATTTTATTTAACTTTTACATGACCTGGTAATATAATTTCCAGAGTGAAATAGAAGCTATCTCAAGTTAAATGTAGTTTAGAATTACATTTTTTTCATTATGCTCTTCCCCCCTACCATGAAATGACACTATGCTACTTAAGGTATTATGTGTAACATTTTCAGCCTATAAACCAATTCTGTGACTAAATATGCCTAACTGTACCATATCTCCATCCATCCATCCATTGTCCAACCCGCTGAATCTGAACACAGGGTTACGGGGATCTGCTGGAGCCAATCCCAGCCAACACAGGGCACAAGGCAGGAACCAATCCCAGGCAGGGTGCCAACCCACCGCAGACTGTACCATATCTAGTTTACCAAATATATGTCGTCTGAGTTGTAATCTTTGTTTCAAGCTTTGCTGTTGAAATCATCTTTGGCACTTTCATGGAACATACCAGTCTAACTGGGCTGATCAACATGAATGTTATTGAGCAGAGAGGCAGAGATTCTGCAAAGGTATGTCTCCTGGAGTCCTCAGACAAGCAGGGCTGGATTAAGCATTAAGCAAAATACAGCACGTGCTTAGGGCTTCAAGGGAAGTGGGGCACCATAAAAAATTTTCCATTGACAGATTTACCATGGACTATATGGTTCAGAACTAAAAATGGTGTAGCCCACAAAAAGGGGCTCCCACATTAAATGAAAAAATACATACATATATATTCACAAATTCAAATAATAATAAAAGAGTATTAATAGAGGTTAAATATATATATATATATTAATCCTGGGAATACAACAAAATTAGAATCTGGTAACTACCACATGGTCCACCGAGGCTCACTTGATCGTTCTTGTCTTGGTCATGTTGGCTATCCCATTCAGTCGTCCAGTCATGCTGTGCTTTATAAAATAATTGTAGAAGACAATATTGAGTGTGCCTTTCTAAATGTAGACATTTGCTTTCATATATTAATAACATTAATGGTCACAAATTGCTCAGCTAAGTGTTCATTTTTTCAGTTAAAATATATTAAAGAGAGAAAACATTTCACATATAAATAAAGTGAAAGTATGAAATATAAACATCATTTTTCATTTAGAAAAATACAGTTAATTTTATGGTTTATTATTATTTTTATTTTGAATTATATATATATGGGGGAACCAAAATCTTTTAAGTGCTTAGGACCTCTAAAGGTCTTAATCTGGCCCTGTGGATAGGCAAAGGTCAATACACTGTGATCAGAGGATGGCTGATTTGGAACATCAGAACATTAGAACAATATAGATGAGAACAGGCCATTCAACCCAACAAAGCTCACCAGTCCTGTCCATTTAATTCTTCTAAAAAACATCAAGTTGAGTTTTGAAAGTCCCTAAATTCTTACTGTCTACCACACTATCTGGTAACTTATTCCAAGTGTCTGTGATTCTCTGTTTAAAGAAAAACCTCCTAATGTTTATGTGAAATTTACCCTTAATAAGTTTCCAACTGTGTCCCCGTGTTCATGATGAACTCGTTTTAAAATAACAGTCTCGATCCACTGTACTAATTCCCTTTATAATTTTAAATACTTTAATCATGTCACCTCTTAATCTTCTTTTGGTTAAACTGAAAAGGCTTAGCTCTTTTAATCTTTCCTCATAACTCATCCCCTATAGCACTGTGATGAACCTAGTTGCACTTCACTGGACCTTTTCTAGCGCTGCTATGTTCTTTTCGTAGCCGGGAGTCCAAAACTGCACACAGTACTCCAGATGAGGCCTCACCAGTGCATTATAAAATTTGAGCATAACCTCCTTGGACTTGTACTCAACACATTGTGCTATATAACCTAATATTCTGTTTGCCTTCTTAATGGCTGCTGAACACTTTCTGGAAGTTGATAGTGCAGAGTCCATTATGACTCCTAAATCCTTCTCATAAGGAGTACTCTCGATTTTCAGACCTCCCATTGTGCATTCAAACCTGACATTTTTACTTCCTATTGCGTAATACATTACACTTACCAACATTAAATTTCATAGTTTGTATGCTGTCCATGTCTTTCTGTAATGATTTGATGGATTCCAAAGTATCTTCCAATCCATCTTTCTTGGCATCATCTGCAAAAGTTGTTCTTGGCGCAAGAAAAATCTGTTCTCGGCGCAAGAAAAATCTGTTCTCTTAGGCAAATACTTTGTTCATTTGTTATGTTTTTAAAGGTGACTTCTTGAGCATAGTCTTTATTGTAAACAGAGTTTAAATGCTGTTTAACTCACACTTAAATAGTTGGATGCCATGAGATCACATGTTGTGGAGTGTTCAGCTTGGAATTTTAGTATTGTAGAACTGTAGTTTAAGAAGTTACTCCATTTGTGTGGGGCCACTGTGTGCAGTAGATGCACTACGTAATACTTTTGGAATGTAAAAACAATACAGATTTATTAAAATATTTTAAAATATTAAAAACAGAAACCCTTAAAATTTAAAATAAAGCTCAGCTATATTTTTTTAAGAATTAGTATACAAACCTCTTGAAAATATTATAATAGTTTCTGATTTGATCTTCATTTGTAGTTTATCGATCTGTGCAGTTCAGAATTTGATGCTGTATTCAATGGTAGATGAAATATTTATTCATTTTATTTTGACATTTTGAAATTTTTGGTTGCATTTTGATAATGTAATTGTTTTGTGTTAATGTGTGCCTTGCCTGTCATGTGGCTCCACAAACATGATTTAGAAGGGATATCATGTGTAGATGCATGAGAACAAAAAACAAAATGACATCCTTATACACGATTGAAACAGTAATGAAAGTTTGACCAAAAAAGTCTTTACCAAATTCATATTCTTTTAAAAGAAGATAATGATTTATGATTGTTTTAAGAAGAAGCCTAATGACTTGTAAAAAATATATTTATGTAATAAATTTTCTAAGCACAACAGCCATTGGGTAGACCTGTATTTTTAGAACAACAACAACCTTTATTTATATAGCACATTTTCATACAAATAATGTAATATAATTGCTTTACATGATGAAGAAAGAGAAAAAAAAGAATTAAAATAAGAGAACACTAATTAACATAGAATAAAAGTAAGGTCAGATGTCCAGGGAGGACAGAAAAAACAAAAAAAAACTCCAGATGGCTGGAGAAAAAATAAAATCTGCAGGGGTTCCAGGCCATGTGACCACCCAGCCCCCTCTAGGCATTCTACCTAACATAAATGATCAGTCCTCATTGTATTCAGGGTTCTCATGGAAAAGCAGAACAGCAATATGGATGTTTTTCCTTGGGCAACAATTCGCAGTCTGTAAAGGAGAACACAAAGAAAAGAAAAAGGTTTGGTGATCCACCCCATATATAGTCTGAAGTTTTGCTCCACAGAGTAATCTCAAAAGACTGAGTCCTGAATGGGGAGGGCAAGTGACTGCTTTTATAGGCAGAGGGAAGGAAGAGGTTGGTCCAACAGGGCACTAGTGGAAATGAGGTCAGCAGGAGGGTGTGGTTCTTGAGAAGGAAGTGAAAATGAGTTAGGCTGTAGTCGGTCTTCTGCTCTGTGATTCTGCACTTCGTCAACCCTCTGCCCTGCATTTTAAGCCCATAGACTGACTCCCATGCACACGTATGTGACAATTCATAATCATAGGCACCAACATATTGTAAGTATTGAGGGGCACAAAATAATAGGCTATGACATAAATAATAATAATTAAATCTGGACACATTCAGCAGCCTACCGTTGATATACGTATTGGCTCAGTTTAGGGATTTGTCTTTGATTTGGAAAGATTCAGCATCAGATGAGCTTTTATTTAAACAAAGCATTAAACACTCTTGACATGTTTGAGGAGTCTGAAAGGATGATAGCTTTTTGAATACTTGTTGGAAAGGCATTGCAGGTTACTTTGAAGTCTGTTTTTTCATTTTCTATTTATCTGAAATATATGTGCTATTTAGAATAATTCTTTGCTTGAAATTGATATTTGTAGTGCTTCATTTTCATAAAACTAAAATAAACAAACAAACAACAACAACAACAACAATAATAATAATTCTTCAAATTGAATTGCACAGGAGGCAGGAAAAAATTAATGATAATAATAATAATAACAACATTCCTCTAAATTTAATTAAAATTAATGAACTTTTTGACAACACACCTGTAATCATTGGTTTGAATGTCAAAGACTGGTTTAATTAAAAATCATAATGTGAAAGTTTCCCAATAGGAACATTAAAATATTCCCTACCATCTATTAATTGATTATTGATGCACTTCATGTTCACCCTTGGCTTACTCAAAAGGTCTCTAGAGCTGACATCCTGTATGGAAAATGGTGACATCACGCATCATGCCGATGGTGAATCTGAATTCTCTGCAATATGCAGGCAATGACATGTAAACAAAAATCATGATTAATGTTTAAAGCTGATTCACTAGATTTTGATTAAATTCATTTTTTTCTGATTATAATAGATTAGTCTGTGTTTTTCAGGGATCTAAATTAAATTTATGTTTAAGGGACTGCTTTGTAAGATTATGATTTGCCGTCATTGTCAGATCAAGTACAGATTCATATCTGATTAAATAGCTTGTAGCAAAGTACAGTGTTAAACGCATCTAGTCACTTTTGTCATTGCAGCTTTTCCCTAGAATGCCTCTGGACTGGGGTGACAACAGACTGATTAGCTCAACTCCCCACCACAAATGCACACAATATTGAAGCAATACAATGGGATCCTCCCATACAGTTCTAAATCTGAAAAAGGACTGCAATGTAAATTATAAAGTGAAATGCCATACACGGGTCGATTATGAGTTTTTTTTTTTAAAAATTAATAATTGATCTTACCTGGGCTTCAGTAGAACACATGGATCTGTTCACTTAGAAGTCAGATTTAGCAGACAGCTTCTATATTTTCCTTATCATAGGCTGCTTTGCTGCAGGGAATCAGAAAAGAGGAACTGCAGCGTACACTCTGAGAGTAGTTATTGTACATCTGAATAAGCACCCACTGCCACCATTGCCATGATGTTAGTTAATTACACTGGGTATACAATAATTAGTTGAGCTGCTCTTCTTTGTTTAATGATTGTTTTGTTTAATTCTTGCTCATGCTCACTGAAGAATTTGAAGTTCACTAATGTGTTTTGGCACTTAATTTTATTTTGGAAATCAGAGAGGCGCATTTAATATTAAGTACTGTAGACTATAATTTGTTACAAGAATTTCAAATGTTTATGTGTCTTCATCTATAAGTTTGTGCTGTGTCCGAATAAACCTCATACACTGCTGTTTTATTGTGAACAAATTTTAAAAGTGATCTATGTAAAGACAAATTCCAATGAAAAATGTAATGTCCACCATAGAAAAATAAAAAGTAAAGGGAAGGATGGATATTTATATTCGAATTCAGCAAATGATAATGTTTAAAACTAATACAATATTCATGTATCACATATTATTTAATCCTGACAAAAATGCTCCCAATAGATCAGTATCCTCTCTTACAGTATTTATTGCAAGGGCATTTTACAACCTTCATATTGTTAATAAAATGTGGCTTAGATACATGCTTTCAGTACATCCCAAAGAGGTAGTAATCCTTCTACCTTTCCAGAGTGTGCTTGAAAGGGAAAAACGGTGGGAAGTGAGAATTAGATGATGTTTGATATGGGTGGTAAGTGGTAGAGCCATACCATCAGCGAGATAGGGGCTCAGAGAGACAGAGAAGGTAGAGACACAGGAGGGTTTCATTTGACTTCTTTCTGATTTGTACACTGTGTTCATCCCAGGGTTTATCTCTTTCTGGGTGTTTTTTTTTTTGCATTATTCTGAATAAAAGGAAAGCAACTTTTGTTACAATATGGAATAAAACCTATCCAAGTAAGAAGGCATAATAAAAATTTATTTTGAAGAAAAATATATAGAAGGCATGACAAAACCAAATAACAAAACAAGTTTTGCTAGTTGATATTGAATCTCTTGGGCTATTAATGGTAAATTTTTCATTCAGTCAGAAATAACATCACACTTTTAAAATTGTAGAAATGATAATAATTATTTCAAATGAATCCATACTAAATTATCTGTACTGTACTTTATAATTCTGATTTATGACAGCTAGTAGAATCACTCAAATAAGACTTTATCAATTTTAAGTAGTTGGGATGGACTGTTGTCACTTTGATACTAATTACAGAGAGTACTGGTTACAGGAATATTGATGTCAGCAGATAAGAAATCATGAACTACGCAGCAGTCAAAAAAAGGGTAAAGTTTCCCAAAAACAACAGAAAACTTTAGCAGAGGCAGGCAGACCTAAGCCTGTAATATTATGTATTTTGACTTTATGCAGTACCTGTGATGAAAATCCTATATATTTTTGCATTGCCCTGTTGGAAAAAGAAAGTTGGTATATGTGGAATCGATTGCTAATTAAACAGTTTACTCTAATTCTCTGCAGTCGTTGTTGTAATTGGAAAGAATAAAACATGCAATTATTGATTTAGTAGAACAGTGCAAAGAGAGGTAAGAAACCCCATATTGTTATGCACCTTTTATTACTTTATTTTTTTGCATCTCCTTCCCGAGATAAAATTTGTGTTGCCATTCCCATTAGAGGATTTCGTACACAAGGAATTCAATGTTGTTACTTATTTTGTGATTAGGTGCTTCTCTGAAAAGTTTATAATTATAAACTGACATTTTTGTCTGCCATTTTGGGGAGAGTTGCATGGTTGTTATTGTGGCAATCTCTCCAATGATGTATAGCACTATGTGATACCATCAATGTGATCATAAAAGGTAAGATTGTGCATTCCCAGCTTATCTCAGACTAAAACAGTGGTTCTGTGATTCTTGTTTTATTCTGTACTAGCAAAATACCCGCGCTTCACAGTGAAGAAGTAGTGTGTTAAAGAAGTTATGAAAAAGAAAAGGAAACATTTTAAAAATAATGTAACATGATTGAATGTAATTGTTTTGTCACTGTTATGAGTGTTGCTGTCATCAAGGATTTGATTATCATTATTTCTTTCAATCAGGTTCGTATTTGGAGAATGTGTTGTGTTCAAGTTACATTCCGTGTTTGTCAACCGCTACTCGTGAATCTAAGATGTTTAACAGGCATTCCCGGTATTAACTTGTGGATTTGCCTGCGAGTATTTAGCGACAGCGTCTCTATGAACTTGTGGATTTGCCTGCGAGTATTTAGCGGCAGCGTCTCTATTTAGTTGTGGATTTGCCTGCGAGTATTTAGCGAAAGCGTTTCTATTAACTTGTGGATTTTTCTGCGAGTATTTAGCGACAGTGTCTCTATGAACTTGTGGATTTTTCTGCGAGTATTTAGCGACAGCGTCTCTATGAACTTGTGGATTTGCCTGCGAATATTTAGCAACAGCATGTCTATTAACTTGTGGATTTTTCTGCGAGTATTTGGCGGCAGCGTCACAAAGTTGTTTCTGTCTAGCTGCATCAGAAAATGTACCACGACGTCTGACACGCCTCCTTTTTACTGTTTTCTCACAGCTTGAATTGCTGCTGTCATAATCGGTTTGAGTTTCATGGTTTGTTTCAATTACGTTAGTATTTGCAGGACTTGTGTTGAAGTGACATTCGGCATCTGTCAAGCGTTATAAGCATACATCCGGCTTCATCGATAACTTCGCATCCAGCTTTTGAGAGTTGAAAGATTCATAAACATCAAAGTGTCCACTACTCAAATCGTCACCTGTGAATCTAAGATGTTTAAGAGGCATTGGCGGTTCTCCAAAGGTGTAAAATATTTGGCCATTTCGGTACACTTAAAAGCGACAACCGAACAATTTAGCAGCAGCCATCAACTCACATGCAGAAGCATAGGTGAAGGGCTTAAGCATTTCACTCTTATAGTGCTCCTGTGTAGTATAATTATCTCCTGTACCGTCAGCAGTCCACACCTTGAATCTGTCCCAGTCATTCAATACATAAGACACAATGTTCCTCCGGATATCAAGAGTGAGCCTGATATGGCCGTGCAATATGTAACACAGAGAATGGAAAAGGCATGCGGCATCTCCGGGCATGGAAACCACTCGGTAAGTGACAGTTCTTTGATCGATGGTGATCACCTCGATAGACATGTTAATGGGGGTACGGTTGGAACGGTAAAAGAAATGGGTACCTGAACAATGTAAACTAAGTCTAAAATACCTACACAATAACTATAAGCGTAATTAACGAACAATAAAACAGCGGAGAAGCTGTGGATTAAATACAAAGGCTGCAGTTATCAGCACAATAAAACAGCGGAGAAGCCGTGGATTAAATAAAAAGGCTGCAGTTATCAGCAAGGAGACATGAAAACCGTGGCGAAGCAAGGAAAGGAATGAAGAGACCGGAGCAACAGACGGCCTTATATGGTCAGGCAGCCAATTACGTGGGGGGCATGGGAATTGGGGACGCAATATAGGCAGGCAGCCAACTACGTGGGAAGTGTGGGGATGGGGGACACAACGCCGCCTCACACGGCGACCGAGCTGCAGGCTATGGACGTATATATGTACGTAAGTAGGATTCAGCTATGACCGTTACGCGTAGAATTTCTAAATGAAACCTGCTTAACTTTTGTAAGTAGCCTGTAAGGAATGAGCCTGCCAAATTTCACCCTTCTACCTACACGGGAAGTTGGACAATTAGTGATGAGTGAGTCAGTGAGGGCTTTGCCTTTTATTAGTATAGATTCTGGCAATACACTAGCTCTGTACCTCTGATTTTTTTGGTTAACAATTTGGCTTTGCAGACTTTTCTTCTGACTTCAAGCATTGACCTCTGCCTGTTTTTGACAATGTCCTTTTCGCCTGGTTATTGCTAATAAAAGATTTTGCTGACTGCTGTTTCAGTCCATACATATATATTATGTTAAGTTAGGTGTCTGTATTTATTAGTTCTTGTGAGTGTTCTCTATGATGGACTAGCTCTCCATTCAGGGGAGATTCTTGTCTGGCACATAAGTACTTCTGGTATTGTCAACAGCACCCTGCAAACCTAAAGTAAATTTCTCTTTTGGATAATAAAATGTAACCTAAACTAACCTAACCTAAATAAATGAAGCAGTTTTGAGGGTAGCTATATTGATAAAATTCTAGTGTCTCAGAAAATGGCAACAACAACAACAACAAAAAATTCTTATTCAAACAATGCCTTCATCTATACACTGTCTCCTCCCAGGTGGTAAAATAATTTCTTCTTTCGTTTTTCTATCTTTAAGTTCTCAGAATTCTTGTTGGACATATACATTTGTGCTTTCAAAGTCATTTATTCAAACATGATTCACTTAAGTAGAAATGTGACTTAAAACCATGTAAAAACATTTAAGAAATAAACACATCACACACGTGTGATTAGGGGACTGCCAAAGGACTTTGTGGCAAGTGGAAAACCAAAAGATAGAGGATTGGATCAATGCACTAATGCCTCTCTCTTCTCATTAACAGAAAAACCGGAGAATAAAACACAAATACCAGGTACAAAGCGTACAAATCCTCAATTCCTTTCACACTTGAAGACTCCCTTCCGCATTCCCAGAATTTCTACACTTTCGGTCTCCACATGATGACCTCAGTTCCAACCCCCGATTCTGACATCATCCTTGGCTTTTCCTCAGCATCAATTCCTCCCCATCAATTGTACTTCCTGCAAAAACTGCCACAAAAGCTCACTGAATTCATTCTGTGTTTGGCGAATGTTTCTTATGACTTATTTTGACCATATTCTTTACTGGAACACAATCAGTATATGGGGAGGATCCCCAACTCTTTATCTTGTCTCTTTGTGCTCTTATGTTATCACAAGTGGCGTAGTCGGCAGGATTTAATTGCGCGCAAAGATGACTGAAGAACAGGACCTTAATACAGTGCTCAGGACCATTTTGACTGAACTGCAGTCCGTCAAGCTACAATTGGGAGAGACCCGGACACAACTGGCTGAGGCGGAGGCCAGATTCTGCGCAGCCGAAGCAGTAAAGTCAGAGACCACTCAAACTCCTCCCCTCCGCTAGTAGTGTTATCGGAGGGGGATGATATTAAATCGTCTTAATTTTTGAGCGCACTGCCTGACGGAATCTTTAGCTGAGGTTGAACTGAGCAAAAATACTTGCCCTATGCCTTAAAGGCGATGCGCAGTGGACCTACTATGATCTCCCCGAGGAGGAGGCCACCAATTATGACATCCTAAAGAAAGAGATCTTTAAGCGCTACGGTGTAACCTCGGACCAACAGGTGAGAAAATGGAGGTAATGGAAATTTGATCTCGACAAACCTGTACAAGGCCAAGTTTTCAAGTTCTGGGGTATAATGGGGCGATGGCTACGGCCTGACATTAACAGCGTCTGTCAGGTTGTGGAACAGGTTTCCTGTGAGGGTCTAATACATGCACTGCCAGATTATCTTGCCCAGCAGGTCCGATGTGAGTCCTATATGACATGGATGGCCTTGTTGAGGTTACAGAGCACCACCGGATGGCTTCCAAAGTGGAGAGATCAGAATGGTCTGCTCACTTAGCCCGATAGGCATGTGTCAAGAGAGAAAATACCTGGTCTTTCCTACTGTTTTAAGTGTGGGGAGCTGGCACATCTATTGACCTCCTGCCTGATCACCACAGAACCCATGGACTGCTCTTGGATAAAAGGTGAAAGGTATTGTGTGTTGGCCAATCTTCTTATAGTGGTATTAGTAAATGGTCATTGAGTGTTCTCAATGTTTGATTCTGGAAGTAACATGTCTATTGTTGCTCACCGTTTTGTCCTAAGGTGACAGTTTAAGTCTGCAAGGACTAGTCTGACCTGTATACATGGGGAGACCAGGTACTATAGATCTGCCAAATGTGTCATAACCTGGGAAGGTATGCCAAAAACTTTGTTGGCTGTGGTGTTGCCTAACCCTCCTTTGCTTGCGAGTTTGGGGCGGGACTGGTCTTATACTAAGTGCACTTTGGAAACAAACCCTCCTGTCAAGAAATTGGGCCTTATAATATACAGGGAATCGCCAGACTTGGCTGTCCCCACGCCGTGTATCCCTGACCAACAGGACATCTCTGACCAGAGGGTAGGGGAAAACACCCCCGTGACCAATCCAGAAGTGGAATCGTTCACTGGGGAGGTCAAGGGGGCCGGAACCCTGCCCCTTGAAGTCACGGATGATTCACTAATCGCCCTGCAGTTCCAATTTAAACACACCCTTCTTCTTTTAAAAGAGAACAATGAAATGATGATTCCCTCAAGTTCGCTAGAATTGTGATAGTTTCTGTTGATGGCACCTCACACAGAAACCTATTCCACAAGGGCCCCACTTTGTATTGGAAAACAAAATGGTGGCAGGATGATGTCACGGTTGTTATGGTACACCCAGTGTTTTTGCTCTGGGCCAGGTTTATTTGTTTGTTTAGTTTTTCTGTAGTTTTTTAAAAAATAATTTTAGATGTTAAGTTGTAAATTCTGTTTTTGGTTTTGTTCTGTCTTCATGTTTTTGTCATTTTATTATTTTCTTCACTTTTGTGTTTCTATCTAATGTTCTTTGTAATCTGTCCTAGCTTCTGTATGTGGAATCTGAGGAGGCAGGGCCACCTAATTATGTTTTCTGGCTTCAATGCAATTGTGGTTTGTTTTTAATAATTACTTTTTTTTTTGTTTGGTTTCTCTGGTTATTTGCCCATGCATTCCATATTAAGGTGCTGTGTTTGATTTGGATTTGGTTGCTTTATTTTTCACTGCTTAGATAAAACATAATTTTTGATTTTTTTTGGAACTGCCTTTTTTCTTGTCCTGTTTTTGATTAAATATGTAAATAAAAGCAATTTGCTTTGTTTAATGTTGGATCAATCATGTTATGGTTTCCCTCATCTGCATTTTTATGAACATTTTTAAACTTTTGCTATTTAAATCCTGAGGCCCCATTGTTGACCCTGTGCAGGCTGGGAAGCCTGAAATTTGACTTTGAGGCCAGGTTGCCTGGAGTAAGGTCAATCTATTTGTCCTAGACATTAAATTATGTCCTGTGATGGAGCATGTCACAATTATTGAAATTTGATGTAAGATATAGATATATATTTATAAGTAAATAACGAGTTATTAAGTGTAGCACTTACCTTTAAGCATAGGAAGAAGTGTAGAGACAAACGGTTCCAGTAAGGCACAGCGGTCAAATGATATCAGACACACCCATGTGAGTTAAACGCTGTGGAAGAAAAAGCTTAATAAATTGGGAACTGGCATGGACCATGGAGAACCACCAAGGTATTGAGACCTAAAATACTTACAGGAAAGAGGGAAAGAAAGAGAGATGTGTGGTCTCAGTTTCCACCAAATCCTGTCAACATGGGTTGCAGCCCCCTAAAAGCTTGACTTGCATTTAGTGGGTTTGAGAATGTTACAGTAAGTTTTTGTTGAAAAGGACAGAATGTTTTAAATGACTTTAGTAATGACATATTTCTTTTAGGTGCTTCATAATTTATTTTATTATTGCAAGAAAGCATACCTGTTTGTGTCATTTTTTTAGATGGAGGAGGTGGGATGTTGTGTTTCTTCTTTGCTCCTTCAACTGTTTGAACTAAGGTGATCCCTTTTGTTGTTTTTATGTGCTCTTCTTTTCTTTGTCTGTGGATATATATTAGAAGATTTTGGGCTTTGTTAGTTCTCTTTAACTTCATTAAGTTTCTAGAGCTGCTGCTCAAGGGCACAGACCTGAGCTGTGGGATTTTCAATTTGATGACAGTTTCACAAATGCTGTCTAACTGCAGCTAATTGCACTCCCAGCTAACCTGATGACTATGTTTTGCTCTCAGAAAAAAGCATGTCACATTTCTTTAGTTAAATTTGTACTATTTGTTTTTTTCTAACTATTTTATATGTCACATTTATATTGTATAGATCTTTTCTCAAGCTGCCTGGTCCCCTATGCAAATGATGATTTATTTTAATTGACTGTCACCCATGTTTTACAGTACAGAACAGGGAGATGAAGAGTTTGTCCCAGGTCCACTTGGTGCAAAGTAGAAAACAACCATGATTGGAAAGACAATTCAAAGCATGGCATACTCAGTTACAGTCAAGGACTATCAACTTAGCAGCATATTGGAGTCGTTATGTTCTGAGGATATGCATATCTCGCACTGAGAACATCCATTAATTATGTCATGTTAGGCATGGTCAATATTTTTCACAAGTAAAATGGTTAGATTGCATCCATTCCTCAACTTTCAGCCCCTGTTTTTCTATATTTTTCCACAATGTATCTCCATTGGACATTCTCCAATTGAGTCCAGGGTTGGGGGTCTGTTTGTGTATGAAGCTTTTCCAAAATTTTAGTCGTTTAGTAACATTGGTATAGCTGTGCAGTGGGGATCAGAGGTCCTCTAGTTTCTTCTGATGTTCCCACCTACTCGCCGCATTTTTTCTTATATCTGGTAAGCAATACCGGCCAGCATGTTGAGGATGTTGATGGGTGTTGGTTTTAGACATCCAGTGATATTGCCACAGCTCTTAGTGAGCATGCATATTCTGCTGCGGAATAACAGAGTGCAAGTGCAGTGGAGCACAGGGTTGCTGGGTTGGTGCCAAACCAGGTACTGGCCAGATTTCTGAGAATGTTATTGAGGGTGCTGACATTCCCAATCATCTTTTCCACATGGGCCCTATAAGTCAGAGTCCAGTCAAGGGTGACTCCAAGATAGACTGGGTTTGGGTGGTGTTCTAGTGCCATAGCATCCCAGATGATGCATAGATTCCTTTGTTTGCCTCCCGGTGGCACAGATGGAAGGCATTAGCCTGTGTCTTGGTAGTCTTGGCAGTTGGCTGTAGTAGATTGATAGTTCCGATAGGGCAGATGTAAGGAGTGTCTTGATAGTGATGAAATCTTTCTCCTTTGCTGTGAAGCATAGGCTGTCAGCATATAAGAAGCTCCTGCATTCAGGGTGGATGGGCTGATTGTTCATGTAGATATTGAAAAGCGTCAGTGCTAGCACAATTCCTTGAGGAAGTCCATTTTGTTGTTGTCTCTAATAGCTCTTCTTTTTGCATAGTGCAACAAATAATTGTGTATTTTCCAACATGGATTGAATGACATGCACTAGGTGTGGTTGTGTGTCATTTCATATATCTTAGAGAGGAGCAACCTGTGATTCATAGTATCGTACACAGCTGAAAGGTCTATGATTACTACATCTGTGAGGCCATCTAATATGTGCTGGGTATGATTGTAAATATTGTCCATTCCCACTGCTTTTCCATTTTTCAGGTTAATACAGGTGTTGAGTTCTTCCATGATGAAGACGGTGTTGAAACAGTTGTTTTCTTTGTCAGGTTGTTGTTTGGTCCACACCTTAAGTTGTTTAGTTAGTGGCTTGCCATATAGGAGGAGTTGGTTTGCAACCTGGTTCAGTGTGACATTATCGTGGTGTTCTGTCTTTTTAGGATCATTGCTCAGCTGCCTGATGGTAAGCCAGGCCTACCTGCTGCTGTGAGGTCAAATCCACATTTTTAATCATGTTTTGCCATGACGTGTCTTTCTTTCTGTATCTTCAATGCAAGTTCAGTTTCAGCTGCAATTGTTCTATCCTCGGCTGGCTTGGCTTGGACCATCTGCTTGTACTTATGATACTCATCTACTATCTCTTCGGAGAGTCCAGGTACATAACTGGTTCTGCATCCTTGTGGTATGTTCCTTAAAGAAGTAATATATATGGCACTGATGAACAGGTCGTAGTTGGTCTGTGGTGGTTCGATATTTGCCAATCTTTTGTCCAGGTCCTCTTCAAATGCCTCCAAGTCTGCTTGAAGTTGAAACAACAGTGGAACGGGACCATATTTGATGTTACTGATGATGATGTACTGATGGATATCGGCCTGTGTTGTGTGTGTGTGTTATGGTTTCCAGATTTGCTGCAGTGGTCAGCAATACTGTAGCTTATGAAGGCTAGGTCTGTGTTATACCCTTGTTTCCATCTAGAACTGTTGAAGGATTTGGGAACCTTAGGCTAAGGTGGCTTCCATTGCTCCATGTGTAAACCAGGTCAGCATTTTCATCTATTTTGTTGTAGTCTCAGTGGATGTGATGGCTATTTTCATATTTTTCTTTTAAAAGCTTTGTGCTGAACGAGTGAAATTACATAGTCCCAAAAATAGTTGGAGTGTAAACCAGTGCACATCACTTAATAACTCTTTCAAAACAAAAAGGTTGCAGTTAAATAAACATAAACATGGGGGCCCCTAGAACACAGAATAGCCTTTTGGTTTGTTTAACTGGGAGCTCAATCCTGCTATGTGTTTGGGATGAAATGAGACGCCACCTTTCAGGGACAGGCTCTTTTTAGATGTTTCCCACTGGAAAGGAATGGAGTTGAGGAAGCGATGGGGTGTGGTCAGTCAGCTTCCTGGGTTGCCTTCTCTGTGCTGCAGAGGGAAGAGACAAGTTAGTGACAGCGCCCCTTCTCACCCTGGGGTGGTACTGTATACCTGATCAGAGTTACCTGGCATGGTAATCCTCATATGTGCATGAATGAAAGCTTTTTATTTTATTTTATGTCTGATTGGACTGGCTTAAAATTGTGAGAATCGAACTGGAGTAGAAGTGTGCACTGAATAGCGAATTGTTGTGAGTGCCTGTACTGTCATTGAAAATTTGGACTTTTTCAGTTACTTCTTTTTTCTCTCTCATATGCATAGACCCTTTTGTGAGCAAAGCCTCAGGGTTTGTGCCCAAGTCACTCTGATGGTGCATCTGAGCATAAAAAAATATATGCCCTTTAGTTACGCTAGTAGAGCCAACTGACATTTAGAAAAAGGTACCAGACTGAGTTTGCAATAGAAACACTTTACTATACATGTGGCTAACATAATATCTAACAGGACATGTAACTTGAGTTTCCTTCTTTGAAATGTCATGTAGTAAAAAATATAAAGTGACTTGTGTGTCAAACCCCAAAATGAGAACAGTAACTGAATGTGAGTCTGCTGACTAGAGACGTTTTGTTTTTCTTTGAGTGTTGAACACCTGACATTGTTTTGGACCACGTCTCTAGACATTTTTTAACATGCTTAAGGTGAAGGAACTAAAACTGAGAACAGCATGCCTGTCTAATTTCACAAGAAGCTTCTTTTTATGAGTTTAATGGCAAAAACAAAGCTAATTTCTTTTTTGTCCCACTGTGCTTATTTTCCATGTCTAATTTAAATACACAAACTGAAATTTCCCACAGAGAAGAACAGCTGCATACCTTTATAATCTCCCGCTGATCAGGTTGTCACCTTTCTTCCCAGCTACCTCAATTCAGCATATGTGTCACCTGAAAAAACATTTGTTAATGTCTTATTGGTCTGGACATTAGATTATATCACTTTTTCTAAACATAATTTTACGTCCTGTTATTTAATTTACATTATCCTAGAATAAGCAGTCATGGTTATTTGCAGTTAAATGGCTATTTAATTGGCACATTTTTCTAGGCAATTGTTATTTTGTTTTTCATCTGCATATTTCCAATATGACATCAGTTATTCATAAAGCATACTTTCTTTTTCTTGGGACAGGGCTATGAGGAGGCAGGAATTATATCTGATGTTAGTTAAGTATAAGCCGGTCTCTTTCACCTACATCCCATTTCAGAATTGTTAACCATTAAGAAGAGAATTAAACGTACACACAGAAGAACTTCCAAATTTCACACAGAAGCCTCCTCAGCCTTGAATTTTACAGCGTACTGTTTCACCTACTAAGCTAACATATATGTTAATATAGCTCCTATAAAAAGTAGTCATCTCTTGAACGTTTTCACATTATATTATTATACAATATTGCATCATGGGGGTTGGCCTTTTTGAACCCTGAACAACAAAGAAAGACTCACTAATGTCAAAACAGATCTCTGCAAAGTGCTCTAATTTAATTACAAATGTATCCTCTCATGGCCCCAGGGGACTGGGTCTGAATCTTAGGCCAATCAGTATCTATTGTGTAAGCTTCATGTTCTCCTTGTGTTTATTTGGGTTTTTTGCTCATGGTACTCCAGTTCTGCACTTATATCTCAAAGACTTTATGTTAACTGGTTGAGAGTAGGTGTGTGAAAGAATGTGCACTGCTGTGGGGTGATGGCCCATCCATTCTTGGTTTCTGCTTTGTGCCCAGTGCTGCCAAGCTAGTGCTGTGACAGTTTACCCGGATTATGCAAATTTTATAATAAATGGATAAAAGGATTGAATTTCATCTATCTTTATCTTAGGTAGCTTTAGATTATTCCTTCATGAACTAAATATCAAAAAGTTAAATTTAGAAAAAGGGTGCACTGGTGCCTAATACTGTATTAGAGAGTTTTGAGTTTGCACATATTGTGTTCAGTTAGCTAAACCTAAGTGTTTTTGAGATTTCTGAATCCATTCATTGATTATTTTTTTATAAAACAAGCAATTTACAGGGGCCTAAAGTCTATCATAACAGCATAAGATGGGAACACTAGTCCATTGCAGGGTAGCATTATATAACCAAAAAAACAAGACAGTTTAAGAGCACCCAGTCAGCCACATATTTGATTGGAGTGGGAAACCGAAAATCCCAAAAACTCCCATACAGACATGAGGATAACATGCAAACTCCACACAGGCAGTGACAAAGCTGGGATTCAAATAACAGTACCTATAAAAATATTTGCTCCATTGTAAGTTTTATATCTTATTGTTAAACAGCACTGAATCACAGTAGATAAAGTTTGGCTTTTTTGATACATAAAAAGACATTTAAATGTCAAAGTGTAAACAGATCTCTGCAAAGTGGTCTTAATTATTACAAACATAAAACACAAAATAACTTATTGCGTAAATATTCAACCATTTTAAAATGACACACCTAAATTATCAATAGTGCAACCAATAGTTTAAAAAGTGGCCTAATGGTGAGCTCCTGTCTGTAATCAAGGGGTTTCAGTTGATTGAAGTTTAAGTGCAGCTTATCAAGAATCTCCAACTTGGGGTGAGTCAGTATCATCTCCTGTCCTACAAAATGAATAGAAAAAGCACACGCCAAGTAACTCTGTAAAAAAGGTAACTGAAAATCACAAGTTGGAGGATGAGGAAAAGAAATATTCAAGTCACTGAATATCTCTTCGATTCCAGTTTAATCAGACATTAAGAAATGGAAAGAGTATAACATAGGTAGAAATCTGCACAGAGCATATTGTCCACAAAAACTGAGTGATCATCCAAGAATAAGTCAACGAATACACCAAGAGATCTGTGATAACTCTAAATGAGATACAAGTTGCTGGGTTAAAACTGGAGAAACTGTGCAGACAACAATCGTTGGCAAGGTGCTTCATAAGTTGCAACTTTAAAGGTGAGTGGTGAAAAAAAACAGCTGTTTAAAAAGCACACACAACATCTTAGTCAGAGATTACTAGACTGTGAAGAGACATTCTGAAGTTAGCTTTGAGAAGGTTCACTAGTCTGATGAGCGTTTTGGCTGTCAGACTGAAACTCGTGTTTGGCATAAGCCAAACACTGCATGTTATCTCTTACAGGCCATCCCCGCCATAAAGCATGGTGTTGGCAGCATCAGGCTGTGGGGATGCTTTTCTGCAGCAGGCCTGGGAATGCTAGTGAGAGTACAGGGGAAAAGGAATGCAGCAAACCAAAGGGAAATCCTAGAGGAAAACCTGATGCAGTCTGCAAGAAGCATGCACCTTGGGAGAATATTTGTTGTTCTGCAAGACAACAGTCCTGAAAATGAAGCAAAACCTACACGGAAAAGGCTGAGTCAGAGTTTAGATCTCAATCCAACTGAGAATTTGTGTTCACTCATGATAAACATCCAAAATAACAAAGCTTGAGTAGTTTTGCAATGAATTGGGACAAACTGCAGTGTCTGGATGTCCAAAGCTAACAGAGAGATAGAGACCTGTCCACATAGACACGAGGCTACCAAATATGCACCTACACAGTACTAACTTGAATGAGGTAAATGCTTATATGATCAGTTATTTTCTGCTTAATATTTGTAATTAATTTTTTCTGTTTTCATGTTGATATTAAAGAATCTTTTTTTTTGTTTGTTTTTGTTGGTCAATGTCAAAAAAACCAAATTAATTCCATTGTGATTCAATGTTGTAAAATAATAAAATATGAAAACTTCCATAGGGGTGAATACATTTTATAGGCACTATATTTAGAGTAATATTGTTTGAAAAAGAAAAATTGGGCTTATACAATATTTTCTGCAGAAAAACATGAAATTTGTCTATGAAGCTGCAGCATGGAATTTTGGAGCATCAGAAAAAAAGCATTCATCAATGTTTGCTCTATGGTCATTGGTACTTTAACACTTTCAGAGAGATTTTTTTAGATGACCTTATCCTTCAAGTTGTTTGTCTGACATATATATCTAATGTATTTGACAAGCGTAATCACTAAAGGTCAAGTTTCCAACACAGTGCATAAATGATGGTGATGGTGGCAGGGAGAGTGTATAGATTTGATACAGTTCTAGTGGTAACTGGCTTATGCCAAGATTAGCACTCACTTTTTTTCTGTCAATGTTACATTCTTGTCATGTTAGCCACCCATTTGTCTCCAGTATTAAATAGCTGATAAGCCAGCAAGCAGTTCAACTTCTTCCCATCTTTGTTTCACTAGTTTTTGCTTTCCCCTGTTTATCCCAAATTTTGTCAACGTCTGGGGCACATGTACATCATTATTTTAAATATTTAATAATACCTTGAAGGAAAATGCAAAAAATATTTTTATTTTCTTTAAAAGCTCAATCTCATTTGATCATGCTTCACGTTTGTGCCCAGCTGTGATTCTCTAAATATTTGTTAGACAATACTTTGTATTACAATGTGGATTATGCAACACGACTAACACAGCTTTTTTTTTCTTAGGCATTTTAATATTGTTTGCTTTTGTTTAATATTAGCCCCCTTTGAAGTCCATTGTATTATAAACTAATGGTAATAGATAAAATATATATATATATAGTTTTTTGAGTTACTGTTTTCCTGGAAAAAAATGTTAATGGTCCTGAAGGGATGGGTAGGGGTGGATATTTTTCATGCAGACCCTCACTACTTAATTACATCATTTCATCCATTCATCTTCTTGACAATATTTACACAATGCAGGGTCAAAGAGATACAATTCTGGAAGCATCACATGGAAGGTAGGAATAAGCTTTGGAAGTTATAAGTTGGCCACATTCATCTGCGTAATATAGGGTCACCAATAAAGCTAACATACTCATCCTGGGATGTAGGAGGAAATCGAAAAACATAATGCCATTTTTTAACTTGATTCTTCTGTTATCTATATAAATAATTGAAGATGACAGCTTTATATTTGTGTAACAGTAGTAGCAACTAATGCTTAAAGTGATAGCTATAGGGCACACAAAATTGAACTGTATCAGTTTGTTGAAACAAATGAGATATCCTTAGTTGTTTTGGCCTCAAAAACACCTCAGATTCATATATCCACAAACTCCAGTAAGCCATGGTACATTCTGTCTCATGGCTGTGAGGCATGTCCTTAACATGTTGTTCTTCCATAATTCATCCAGCTATCTTTCTTACCTGCTTATCCAGGGCAGAATTGCAGAACAGCTGGAGCCTAACGTTTTGATAAATGTGTTAAAGAAATACTCCATCCAAAAATATTTTTTATATATTATTTATCCCCTGTACTTTGTAGTGGTGGCTGACAAAAAGTTTTCAACTCATGTTTCATCTCTCCATACAAAATGGAGAGAAAGAACTGAATCATGCAACATAACACAATGATGGCCAGTTTTGTAAAACAGCAAACACAGAAAAACTTCCATGGAAAAATTAAAAATAAATCTCATGTTATTTATGTTGCATAATCTTCATGTCTGTTATAAAGTCACTTGCTCAAAATGTGCAAAATGGATGCTTTTTTTAACAAGATATTGTTAAAAAATACTTACTGAATTATTAGAGAGTACATAAACATTAAATCCAAAGACACTTGAAATTGACTATTGACTTGAAGACCCACCTCTCCCTGTCATTTGTTGGTCAAAAATCCTGTCTTTAATTCAAAAAGTCAATTCAGAGAGTCTTTGGCTTCACTGTTTATGTATTGAACAATATATTATCAAAAAAAAAACCCATCATTTTTGGGTAGATTATTCCTTTAAAGATAGTGTTGCTATTAGCAGACAGGAACATAGTAAAAGGGGTGTGAGGCTTCCAAAGCACAATAAAAAGCAAGCCAGGACCTTCAGTGTCCAGCCCAGAAGAGGCTCACCCCTGACCAGCTTGCCTCCAACCACTACCTGCTGGCTTTAGCCTGACTAGGCCCAAAATGTGGGAACTAGCTTTTAAAGTTCAAAATGATCCTAATAGTCTCAAAAATATCAGCAAGCATCAGAAGAGGGAGAAAGCAAGCAAAATTATGGCTGGTGACCAAAAAGGCAACAATGACCATTAATAAATAAAGAAAATATTAATTTACATAAAAAGAACAAAACTGAGTTGCCTAAAAGGCAATCCAAAACAGAAATGTCCCAAAACATACTCCAATATTTTAAAACAGACCAAATAATCAAAATAAACAGAAAATCCAAGCAAAAACAGTAATACAAAGTCAGCCAAACAGAATATTTAGTCGTGGAGGAGATCTCTGGAGGAATAACACCAAGGTGGCTCTCTTGTGGAATCATCTACAAAACACATGAAATGGGGGCACCTTTAAAATGATAGTACATACTTGCAAACATATCATGCAATACATAACAATATGAAAAATAATCATTCAAAAACAACAATAAAAATACAAACTCAAGCTGATCTACAACAACTCCTGTCTCACAGATTATTGCTTCAAATCCTAACCCCTGTTGTACTGTGCTTGGAATTTGCACATCGCCATGTTTCTGTGAAATTTGATGTTCTTACCAGGTTGATTGTTGATTCTAAAATTGGTTCAGTGTGAGTATGGATGTGTGTGCAATGGATGGATGCTCTGTCTGGGCATTGTTCTGTATTGTGACCAGTACTGCTTAAAGGTGCAAACCACCATGACCCTGAGTTAAAGAATGTTATTTTGTAATTTGTTAAAATAGTCGTTTGAGGGTTGATGTAGAATACTGTTGTCCTCAAATTGTATGTATAGATGATGTGCAATACCTGTATGAGCCTTTACTTTTTAAATTCCATGTAAATGGTGTTGTTATGGCAATACATTAAAAAATGATGCAAACAAATGCATGGTTATAAGACTGAAACTATAACTCCAAGACTTCCTTATGAAATTTTGATTTCTCAGTTTGTAAATCAAGCCTTGACTTGTAATGAAACAAGTCATTTGATTTCTTTAAAATTGCACTGCCTCACCAACCTACTAAAAATAACCCAATATTGTTTATGGGTCACTTGAATATAATGAGAATTAGAGAATTTGAAAAGCTGTTTTTCTGAAAGTGTAACCCTTAAAGAGCATCTCACAGAACATAATTGCATATCAAGTGAAAACTATTCCCATGTAAAATAAAATTCTGAGCTGTGGAGATTAAATATCTGCCTATGAAATTACAACAACATTTATTGATAAAGTGCCTTCCAATACAAAGTATAATTCAAGGTGCATTACAAAGGGTGGAAAGTGAAAAAAAGAAAAAGAATAATCAAATAAACTAATTATACAAAGGTTCAGATAGTCATTGGGGAAAGGGAAAAAACGGGGGTTCTAAGACCAAAAGCCTGCCTAGATCCAGCTATGAATTTTATCAAATATCTAAGAAAAACAAAAAAGACAATGTTAACCAGAGCAGATATCACCAACAACAGAACCTCAGCTTTCTTCTTTCTTCCAATATACAGCATTTTGAAAATGGCAGCCTATCCTAAATTATGTGCCAGTACATCTAACTCGAATACTAAGGTTGGCTCCCTGCAACTACATGGAATATCTCTTTCTCTCTCTAAGGTCATCCCATTTGTCATTTGTTTCCTGTGTCTGTGAAGTGTCCATGTAGATTATCTTAAAGGTGACACAAATGCATACCTTAGTTTGATTAGTTGTTCCCAACTGCAAACACCATATTTAGAAGAGGCAATTTACAAATCCAGATTCTGTGGCACTGGCCATGTTGCATCATTCACATCTAAATGAAGCGATGTGAAAGTTCAGAGTTGTGATTCAACCAAGGATGTAAAAGTGTAAGATACACCCAACACTCACAAAACTACATAATCCAATCAAAGGTTGGTGGGCTGAAGCACAAGTCTGCAAAAGGACCAATTCACAAAAACAATCATGTTCACAATTTAGAATTACCAACTGACATAATGTCCATTTAAATTATCAACTGATTACAATAATTTGAGATGGCAAATATATATTTTATTCATTCATGCAGGGATTCATTCTCTTCTTTTCTCAGGTGGTCAATATTCACATCTCTCTATATATAAAAAAAATCCTGGAATGGAAAAGCAAGGCGACGATACGTGATCTTCTCAGAAATTCTCGGAAGACATTTTAAAGACCAGCGAGACAAAAAACACTGGCCACGGAGCGTCTCGCGGGGACCATAAACATGAGACTTGGTGCCAAGAGATCGTCCCAGGGCAGTCGCGCGGGGACGTGGAACATAAGATTCTTGCAAGACACACCCTTCTTATCAAATAAGAGCACAACCAGCCAGCAAAACATTCAGTCATGTAAAGTCACGTGGCACACACAGATCTTGTGCTCTCAGCAAAGAAGAAAGAGCAGCGCAGAGAAAAGAGACCCAAGGTGCAATACATATGCAGAGAAAGGTACGGAATATAAAAGCAGTGAAATTCGAAACTATTGTAGCATCCCAGCCAAGATAAAGCCTTTTTTGTTTTAAGTGACTGTTAGGTCCGATCAAGAGAGGGCAGAGTACAGCAGGAAGACTGATAGCTGGGTGCTGATTGATGCGGTAAGGGGGAGGCGAGACCCGTGGGAGGAGGGGTTGGAGAGGGTGCTAGAAAGTTGTGTTTGGGGTTACACAGTCGCCGATTGTTAAAGTAGAACTTTTGTGACACTTTATTATGTCACTCGCTACAGTATCAAAAAAAGATAGCACAGATCGCATTGACGCAAACATAAGGAAATTAGTTTAAGTCACAGAATTTCAAAAACGGGGTCTAACTCACATGCATTTATTGGTTACTTTGCAAAAAAAAATATTAACTGCTGATGATGTGGATCGTTTTGGCTGTGCTGAAATTCCAAACAGAGAAACCTATCCTAAATTATGGTACAAAGTCATTAAACACAAGTCTCATAGACCTCATTTAAAAGATTCAGCATATTGGGACACAAAAGATTCTAAATATTGTTTTTACAGAAGTTCTGAAATAAAAGTGAAATTAATGAAATAGCAACAATTCAAAACAAAAAATTCTTACAAGTGTGTATCCAGAAAAAAAAAACACGGGGATTGGCGAGCGAAGCGAGCAGGGGATGAAGCCCCCTAGTGAATTAAGAAGAAAAATGTAAAAGCTAGGATTCACTAAAAGAAAAATTTACTTTCAATAAATATAAAAAATGAAACTGAAGCAAGGATCAATGGTGGCACATTGGTAAGCACTGCTTCTCTGACACCACACAAATTTGGGCTCAGAGCCGTTCTTCTCCTGTCTGGACTTTTCTTCTGGTACTCCATCCTTTTCCAGTATCCAGATGGCATGTGTGTTGAGCTTTCTACACTGAAAAATGAAATCTAAGCAAGTGAAAGTACTTATATGAAGACATTAAATCTTGCTTTCCTTATTGTAAGAACTTTTGACTTATCAGATAAATTACACTTACAATTATTTAGCTTATTTTAAGAAATCTTGCAAAATAAATTTTGCTTACCACATTGGCAGATTTTTTTTTTTTTTTTTTTGCTAAATAAAAGCAAACCAACACCTATTTAATTTTTTTTTTGTGTTTTGAATATCCATTTTTTGCAGTGGGTGCCACAGTGGGTAGTGCTGCTGCTTCGCAGTTAGGAGGTGCATGTTCTCCCCGTGTCTGCATGGGTTTCCTCCGGGTACCCTGGTTTCCTCCCACTGTCCAAAGACATGCTAGCTAGGTGCTTTGTTGATTCTAAATTGTGCTTTGTGTGTGTGCCCTGTGGTGGGCTGGCGCCCTGCCTGCGGTTTTTTTCCTGCCTTGTGCCATGTGTTGGCTGGGATTGGCTCCAGCAGTTATAGATATAGCGGGTTGGATAATGGATGGATGGATTATTTGCAGTGTATCATCTGAATTAGCCCCGTGTAAGTCAGTTTGAGCATATGTGCCCTGTGATGAACTGGGGTCTCATTCAGGGATGCTTTACTGCCTTTTTGCCAATTAGTCTCTGCAGCCTTCTTGTTAAAAAACAAGTTTGGGAAATGCAGGGATATATACAAATTGTAGCCCGTAGATTACAAATGTAAAAGGTAGCATTTTATCTGGGTAGAATTGCAATAAAAATCTTCATGGTCAGGATCAATATTTCCTTTTTCAAGTGGTTAACTTGTATCCAGAGTAGACTAATGTGGTAACTTTTGATTCATTAGTGTGCCCTGCAGACTTCACTAGTTGTTTGTTTGCAAGCTGTGAAAAAAAAAACATTAAAAACAAGTTTTAAAGAGTTCTCAAAGAGACCATTTATTGAGACTCAACAGATACTTTATAGCTCACTTTTTTAATCTGGCATTTTTCAATGTGTTTTACTGGCTTGCCTCTATATCTGTCACAGCAGTCTATTCTCATATTAAGCTTTTCCTTTTAGAATGTGTTTTTTGTAAATCTATTTTAAGCTAAAATAAAAAAACATTCTTTAGCTTTACTGGATGATAACTTATTTCTCTGACTGATCTGCCTTACAAGAGGATAGACAGCTGTAGGCAGGAGCATTGTGCTTGCACATTGATGGCTTTAATGTCACTGGTTCCCCAATGATCATCAGAATGGGAAGATCAAATTTTGCCTTCTTATTTTTGATAAAAGTTTTGAATGGATAACTTTTTTGCTCCATATTTTGCTGGCCTCTTGAAAATCAAATCATTGTGGTAAATGTTAAAGTGTGCATGCAAGCCATCATGTTATCTCAGTTTGCATGGCAATTCTGTTATACTGCAGGGTAGTTTTGATAGTTTACTAACATTAATGGACCTGAAAATATTGAGTCAAACACAGGATAGATAGATAGTTAAATGGTTAGATAGACAGCACATTATTGATCCAGGAATTTCACTTGCCAAAGAAGGAACAGATAAAATTAAATACAACAGGGATTGCAAAACAATATACAGTGCAAACAATTACTACTGTTAGTGTAAGCACCAGAATTTACCTAATGTTAAATGTAATAATCTCCTGTCTGATGCTCTTCATTTTGAGCTTTAAAAGGATTTTGAGAGAAGAACACTAAATCACCACTTCACTCTTAGATCAAACCTGGCCTTTGCAGCACAGATATCATGATTTTAAGTCAGCTTGTACTTAGTCTGACTCAAAGGAATAATGTGCCTTTCCATCTTGGACCATACTTGATCACAGTTCTAAAATTTTATTTTGTATTTTCCCTTTCTGTTCCTTCTCATTCGTCAAGAGAGAATGAAGAAAAACATTGTTAGATTATTGATTGTATATCAACATACTGTATATACTTGCACTCAAATACAGGTAAAATTCCATTACAACGAACTCCCAGGGACCTAAAAAATATTTCGTTGTAACGAGATTCTGTATTTGTTACTATAGTGCTTTCTTTAACTTGTGTCCAGGAGTTTGCAATCATTTCAATAGCTACTTTCGCATTAATTTTAATCTCCTCCTACCTACAAGTTATGCTGATGAGAATTTTTTTCAGCATTTCCTTGCGATAATCCAATTTCAGGGTACAAATGATGCCCAAATCCAATGGCTGATGCACTGCTGTGTAATTGGGTGGATGGAATTCAACACGAACATTATCTAAATATGGAAGCATGTTGTGGGCAGCACAGTTATCAATCAGCAGCCAAATCATCCTTTTCTTCTTCATATTTTGAGGTTTCTGAACTCTTTTGAGACCCCCCCAACTCTCCACCCAACGGGAACGACACACTGAGGTGCGTCCTGAAGCACAATTGCATCGTTGCTGTGACAGGGTAATAGCAGCCTCACAGTGGTGCAGTGAAGTGCCAAAGAAGCAAATCATAAAAGATCGGGTCAAGCTATAAGTCCCTGTCTTGCACCCCAAAACACAAGGCTTAGTCTCAGTACTTTAGCAAAACCAGCTTTATTCAGCTTGAAACAGGAACGGCACAGTTATTTATTGTAGCATGATCTGCCACTCTGCTATACACAGACACAGCAGTCAGACAGGGTCGTGGCCAGATAAGTGACCAAGTAATCCTGTTATCTGCATTTACAATTTACGTGCTCCTAACCTTGCATCACTCATCGAGATCTTTTTTGTTTACTTTGGCGGAGAGACGCGGCAAAGCTGTGAGCATGCTATTGCCCTGTACAGACGCGGAGATCGCACTTCGGTATACTCTTCGGCGTGCTGTCTAGTTGGGGGAGGTGCCAAGAGAGTTTACAAACCTCACATTTTCTTGAATGAGTGGCGCATTAATAGGAATGTTTCTTGAATGAGCATCACTGAACCACATAAAAACTTCTTTTTTGACGTTTTTAAATGCAGCAGTTCACATACGTTTGCAACCCAAGATTTTTCTTCTTTTTTTGCTCTGTCTTTCAAGAAAGTTGACAGTGTTGATGGCGAAATTCTGAATTCACTTGCATTGTCTTCTTTCTTTTTGCCGCAATCCAGAGCTGCAAAAAATTGAAGTTTTTTTTTCTATTATGAACTGTTATCGTTTTTTCGTGTCTGGTGTGACAATAAGTTAAATTTCAATGGATGTTTTTCAAATGTTGACGAGCAATAAGCAAAAGGTATCACTGAAAACCGTAGGAAACAAAAAAGGCAAAAAAAAAAAACAGTACGAGGAAAGTTCAAAGAAAGAAAAAAAAAATTCTGTTTGGGAATCTTGTGAACAACTGTGCTGCGACCACAGAACTAACTGCTCTGTGGATGATTCAGGCATTTCAAGGTCTGTTGTGCACTTCGTTGTAATGAAAGTATCTGCTGAATGTACTTCTTAGTAATGAGATTTCTATAGACTCGTGTCATATGGAGAAGCTGTCGGGACCATAAAAATACTTCGTTGTAATGAAAATTTCGTTGTAAAGATATTCGTTGTAATGGAATTTTACCTGTAATTAAAAATGATATACAAAGAAAAAAAATTAATTCTATATGGTCAAAACAAAATGATAGAAATCAGATGATCAAGCAGGTGACAAGGTTGACAGCCCCTCTTTTAAAAAAAATGAAAGTAAGGTTATGGGGATGAACAAGAAATGGGAGCAAAAACAGGCAGCACATGGTCCTAGGTAAAGTAAATATCAGTGTATTTCCCGTTTAAGGGTGATGACTGGCATGATACCAGCTGCAATCATCCAGTTTATTGGATGACAGCACATGGCCATGGATTAAAAAAAAGAAAGATTGGAAATGGGTTACCTTTAAAAGTCAGGCATCACAGAGCCTTCTTGAGAGGCACAGCTTTTGAAGTGGAAATGAAGGCTCAGGGGTGTGGAGACACTAGACAACACTACAGTTTCTTACCTGGCTCTAGAAATCGTTCTGGGCTTGGCTTAAAGCCACTTCATGGCCAAGGTGTAATTGGTTTGGGGTGAGAGTTAGGGCAAATACTAACCAGTCAGAGAAAGAGGCCAAGATTAAGAAAGATAATGGAAGAGAGACATTGGGGTGAGAAAGAAGGTGCTTTGGTGGTACTAGTTTGAAACGTGCAGTTAGGTAACTGTTGCAATCCTGACACATGAATGCTCAAAAAGAGGAGCAGGTGCTAAAAATAATCACACAAAAGGCTTGGCCTTTTCATCCTGCAGAAAGCTAAAAATGGAGCTAAGGGCGTAAAATTTCTGAATTTCCACGAATACCAAGAGGAGAGAAGTAAAATAAAAAAAAACATTATAAATGTGCTGAAAATGAAATGCAGAAACAAAAGAGCAAATAGTTTTTTCCTTAAAGGCAAACAAATCCAATAATCAACAAACTAACACCATTACCTTAAAATTGAAATAATCCAAATAAGAATTATGCATTTTAAAAAAATCAAATAAATCAACAATAATTTATACTGTCTCTACAGTATCATTGAATAAGAATTATAAATTTTAAAAAAATCAAACCAACAATCATTTATACTGTCTTTACAGTATCATTTATACTGATGGGATCAGTCTCCCAGCTCTACACACAGTAAAGATGACAATAACCAAGAACACTAATATAACATAAAATGTTAACATGTTACAAAATTACACAACCATTAATAATCATCACAATATCAAATAAATAAAACACAGAAAGATTAAAACCAAAAACAGAATTAATAATACAATGTATAAAATTATATTTAATAAACAACAAAATTATTAAATAAGCAAACAACAAAAAATAAAACCCTGGCTGTACCATAACAATAACCTCCATATCATGACACCAAATCAAGAATGGTTTATGCAGCAGATTTTTAATTTACACTTTTTAATTTACAGTTTGATTTTACTTATTTTTGCATCCCAGTCTTGTGTATTTAATACATTTTTTATATATATTTTGGTGTTATTCTGGGTGTCGAAACCCACCTCCCCATCACAATACCAATATCTGTTATTTTCTTTATACTCACTTCCACTTGTACTTCTGTTTGCAAAGTATCCATAACTCCTTATCATTGCCCTACATTGAATGTATGTAACAGGCTATAGATTTCAGATGGCAGAAAAGGTAAAATGTACAATAACATACAAAGCATATATACAGACCTGGCAATATTTCCCAACAGCCTGTTAGAAAATCATTTGTATAATTGCTGGGAGTGAGGTAAAACAGAACACCACTATTTATCATATACTCCTCTCCACTTCAACAGGACAAGACATGGAATCTTAGAGTTCTGAACAGAGCTGTTTTTCGATTGCCTTCACTTTATCTTGAATGAGTACTGTATGTATTCGCGTATAAGTCGGGTTTTGAAACCCAAAAAATCGATCATAAAATCAAACCCCGACTTATACACCCATTCAGAAATATGACACTTACATTTTTTTTTTTACTTCTTCTTGCCTCCTCCAATCTCGCACCAATTTCTCAGACACATCGAATTTTGTTGCAGCAGCACAGTTACCAATTTCTTTTGCTACTTCAACAACATTTAATTTAAAGCCAGTTTCATATTTTCTTCTGATCGAACGCTCCATCGTAAATAAGGGATGCTGTTATGATAAAGGTGCATGAGAGTGTGAGATACAAAAAACCCACAACAGTGCAAACGTCGCTTCAGAATAGTTTGAGTATTACCGTGTGATCATGTAGTCACAATACATAGAAAAAAAAAGGCAACGCACTCCGTGGTTATTCTCTCAGGTGGGAGCTAGTATATCATAATCTCTTGGACCAATAGCGTGAGTTTTCCGTATTCGACTTATACGACCGACATTATAAAATACAAGAAATTATACGGTAAAATCAAGCTCCGACTTATCCGCAGGAGAACTTAAATGTGAATAAAAATGGTTCTCATGACATCAGAACAACCGGCTACCTCAAGGAAAACAAGGGAAATTCAAAAAGAATTCAAATATTTAATTGATTAAATATTTTAAGAGACCAACATGATGGGAAGTTTAATGTTCAACTTAAATTAAGCATGGGAAAGAAATAAAACAAGCATAAAGTGCTAACAAAGCACATTTTAAAACTGATTTAGTGTACCTGTGCCAAGAGATTTTTAGTTACGTCCAGACTTAATTTTGCACAAAATATCAAAAATGATTTAGACAATATTCCAACCTATTTCATTTTTTCCTACTCTAAACCAGATACAGGAAAAAAAAGAACACAGTGCAATCAAATAAGAGGTAGCATTTATCCAGTATATTACTGCACCAGCAAAAAATATCAAAACTTATTTATTTGAATATTTGCATTTTTTAACATTGAATTTCATTCATAAGGAATGAGAAACGCACTTGTAAACCATAAAAATGTGAAAAACTGTAGAAATAACCAAGATTGAACTTTCCTTTCAGTTTCTGCTGAAGGGAATGTTATATTCAATGGTGTTCAGCTTCTCTGAAATACAAATTGCAAGCTAAAAATAAATTGTGGGAAGCAAAGGAAGAAAAAAGCTGCCTAAAACAAAAAGAAAAAAAAAACTTAAAAGAAGTGTCAGAACTAATATGACATTTTAATGTCCACAGAGATCTGGAAAAGCTCACAACACTATTCTGTTTTAGCCCTGATTATATCCATCTTCCTTTATACTGTCTACTTTACAGTATAAGGATAGACATGAATGTCGCAGAAACTAACCTGCTAAATTTTAATTCTTTAATAAGAGTAGGCTATCTAAGTAAACACCAATTTCATTTTTGTATTGCGTGTTCTACTGAAAAGCTGATCCTAGTAAATTAATTTGCAAGGAAATGTTACAGACTATGCATGCAATTATGAATTTAGGTTAATCTATGAAGTCCTATCAAAATAAGTGAATTCATAGAAGTGAGTATATTTGCCAGTGAAAATTCATTACCGAGCAAGGCAGACTCAAAGCTAGACATTTCTACATTTTGAAATTTAAAAATTGTATAAATATTGCATGTGACAGGCCAAATGGGGACTGATTGTAAGTTGGCAGCAAGTCAGAGGTGTGATTTGTACTTGTTATGACAGCTACACATCTGTAGCTGGCCAGGTGAATGCAGGTGGCACTCTTCTATACATGGAAATGCTGCCTAAATTCTGATTCTCCAGTCACCTGTCGTCTTTTTTAATTTGTGTTAAATGAAACACTAAGTAATATCAATGCTATTTTCAATACAGTTTTGTTCCATATCGAATCAAATCAATTTTAATGCCCCTACCCTACCTCATTAATGGAACTATTTGAACAAAAAGCCCAATATACAGTTGGCCCTCCATCAAAAAGCTTAACAGAGGCCCAGCTTGTTTATTTTAATACAACATTAATGAAATCTTGTCAAGTTCTGAAAAGCTTTGGACTGTTCCTTGCAGAGAAAAAAAAATTCCAATTTTAAGTAAAGTAAGACTACTTAGTTCCATTGCATTAACACAAGCGAACCCTGTTTGATATCACAGTAGATTTTTGCAATAGAGCTGCAGTCAGGACAGTTTTAGGCCTTGGACAGATTCAGCGACCTGAGACATTCTGAGGCCTGTAAGATGACGCCCCTATTTAGCTGCTATCTTTTTTGACTCTACCCACTTTCCACGCCCCCAACCCCGTGTTAGCGGTACACTTTTGTGCTAAATGTACTATAACAGTAATGATGGCAAACTGAACATGTGTGCAAAAAATATTTATTATAAATAAAAAAGGTTCACTAGGATAAAATGTTGTGCTAAAGTAATAAACATCTCTTTGTACTTGCTGCGAGGTCGTGAGCCATCCTCAATGGGTACACAAAGCTGCTCGGCTAACAGAGAAGGTCTTAGCTGGGTGACTGAAAAACAAATACTTTATACCCCTCTTCATGAGGGCAAGTGTGTCATTTCTCTGGAGCATAAATTCCGCCACAATTAATGCATTATTAATTAATTAATAATGCGTTATTATTAACATTTTGTACACGAGTTATAATACAGTACTAATGATATAACACAGAGTGCACCACTAAGACAGTACTCTAAAGAGCTCCTAAACGTCCAGCACGTATTACATATTTTGACTGTTTACACAAATTATATGGTTTATTCGATTCAGATTGTATAAGAATATGTAGTGTTAATTGTAGCTGAGTGCAGCATATAATTTATTATTCTTCACCTTCTTCTGTTGCATTTTCCATTTTTATATGTGGTCAGCCTTCTGATTACCATAGTAGGACCTTAGCCACAGAGCCACTGCTCCATTGAGTGCAGCATATAACTAACGTATTAAAAAGTGCAGTCTCATGAATGAGACATAGCAAACTCGCATATAAAACTATAAAATACAAAATGTTATGATTTTTTGTTCAATTTGCTTCTAATACACTGTTTGACACCAGAACAACTGCTTCGGATGCAGAATTGAGAGACCTTGATAGTTTAGAAGTTTAATAAATGGTGAATCCACATTTGAGTGCAGGAACTAAAGGGAATTGAAATTGTCATGAGGGACGTGTAATATAAGCATCAGTTCACCAGCGAAACAGGAGAGTGGCTCCAGAAGGGGGCGTCAATTTATGTACATAAACACAAGGGCATAGTGTCTGAAGTGTTCGGATCTGTCCAAGGCCTAAACCTGTCCTGACTGCAGCTGACACTTCTCGGTTTTTTTGATATAGTGTTTTTGACGCATTTATAATTAAATAATAGCTTCAGTTTTAAATGAGTAACACAAATGGTTTGAAAGCCTCACTTGGTGCAAAAAGGGAAACACGCAGCTCCCCTGTACTTGCTATTCCTCCATGAATTCTGCTCTGTAAAAATATGAGATATATACTCAATTGCATCATGTCTGTGTTGTCTGTCAAATCATTACTGAGAAAGGATGTATGGCCATTCTGACACCCTCTATCCTTGGATATTTTCTGCCATGACATTAACACCATGTTCATTTGACAAGGTTACATGTTTTATAGGTTAAATAACATTATTCATTGATTTATTACTAGTAAGCACCGATAAAATGTCTGTAATGCAGTCTTTTAATACCTCTGCATCAGGGTAGGTTTACTGTGGTTAGCCAGTATCCATTAGCTTGGAAGGAAGTACTTATTCCTCATTCTTGTTGGGTAAGTGAGTGGATGAATATTTTCATGCTTATATAAAAGCTTGTGTTTTTCACTGAAACTGCCACGTTTCTATAGTTGGAAGCCCTCACATTGAACTCTTTTAAGATACCAACTGTTTCATTGCAGATTAGACATGTTGGCAAATCTTCTTTCGGGTGCAGGACAGTAAGTCTTACACGCCACATGGTACCAGGAGTGGGGTCCTGCACCAATGGATCATCAGTAGGTGCACAATACTCCATTTCCACTGGAGCTGGATGAGGCTCTGATGATGCCCCTGCCGTTGCCTGTCCCAGAGATGTGCTGGTGAAGATGGCTCCTTTGGACAACCTAGAGTGTTGCCGCTTTTGAGAGTTGTTGGTCCATCGCCGAGGCAACCGCAGGTCTACAGCACCGCTAAGGCAACTGCAAGTTCACAGCCTCCCCGCGTAACATGTCTGTCACCCAAAGGGTGATGCAGGAAGCGGTATAACCCAACCGCTGACCTGGCCTCGCCTCTGCTCATTTGCTGTATCTGTGTGTATTGAAGTGGTAACTCCCATTTGACTAAATACCCTAACTGTTCCTGATTTGACTGGAATAAATTTGGTTTTCTTGAAGTCTTTGGACTCAAGATCTTCTTTTGGGTTCTGCTCAGACCTAGGCTTACAGGGTTGCAGACACCACTATTGGAGGCACACAAACCAACACCACAGGCAGAAGATGCTCTTGTAGGAACTCCACAGCTGAGATTGCATGCAGGTGCTTTTGCTGTAATCAGCCATGACATCAAGCTCAGCAATGCTACCGCTAGAATATGCAGTCAGTGGACTTTGGTCTGGCCCAGGTATGCAGGTTGCAGGTTTCCCCCAGGGTGTTGAAGAAAGACAATTTTAAGATCTCTATTAAGATGGCTGGATGTGACTTCCCTGCCCTTTTGGACTCTGGTAGTGACTTCTGTGTAGTCCGCCATGACTTTCTCCAGCTGACTTTCTACACAAAGACGGACTGGGTGAACATTTGTTGTGTTCATGGAGATGTTGAAGAATATGAAACTGTTTTACTCCCTCTGAAATTTAAAGGGAGGAACTTTAAAGTTTATACTGCCAAATCAGATACTTCACCCTGGCCTCTTCCCACGCGTCCTAGCCACCTGCAGAGTACCTCTGTCTGAAATAGATAGAGAGGGGCTTGCTGCTGACTAGGTCAGTCAAGAAGCCAGCTTAGAGATTGAACCTGATTTGTCCAGTGAGGTAGGGGATGACCTGTCACCTGTGAGTCTGGGAAATCTAATGGGCTCTTTGGATTATGCACTCGCACCTTCATCCTCCACAAGCTAACAAGCAACTATAGACCCCAGAGAAACAATGGCTGAAGAAGAGCAGAGTGCTGTATTAGGCCCTTCAGAAGCGGTGATTAATGCTCTGACAGAGTTTTCACACCTGCAATGGGCCCACAGCAGCCTAGACTTTGCATTTAAACAAGCACAGTCACAAATGATGCTTACTATGCCACACTTTTTGATTAGGGATGGTTTCCTATATTGGTGCTTTCTGTTTGCACAGGCGAAGGGCAGATTGGGCAGTTTGTGGTTCCAAGCGGGCATAGAAAGACAGTTTTAAAAATTGCTCACACCCATGTCTTGGGGGGCCATCTCCATATGGAAAAGAGAAGGGATTGCATCTCAAAATGCTTTAACTGATTAAATATAGGCCAAGGTGTGGAGCAATTTTACAGAGCCTGTACTGACTGTCGAGTTCTTTCCACTCATTGATCTGCTAAGGCTCCCCTCTCACTGATGCCTATTTTGGATGTCCCCTTTCAGAGTGTTGGGTTAGATATTGTTGGCCCACTTCCTAAGAGTTATCAGTACATGTTCATGTTAGTTGATTATGCACAAAGGTACTCCAAGGTGGCTGCTCTGTGGAAGGCTTATGCCCAAGCTGTTGGTAAGGCTTTATCAAAAATATACATGCATACTAGCATGCATACGCCCTTCAAGTCCCATGTCATGAAGTAGCTGTGCAAAAAACTTTGCAATTAATCAATTAAGCACCACTGTTCATCATCCGTAGATGAATGGCCTGACTTAACAGTTTAGCAAGACTTTAAAACAAATGATTTGGTGTTTGGCTTATAATGACCAGACATCCTGGGAAACCGTGTTGCCCTTTCTCCAGTTTGCTGTTCAGGAGCCAGGCATCCACTGGCTTAAGTCCATTACAACTGTTATTTGGCAGCCGGAAATTAGGGATGTTGGATATTTTTTGGGAGGAATGGACGGGGTTTCGCAATATAACTCATGGTGTCATTTTACTCCAGCAATAAATTTCTAAATTGTCCTCAGTCATGACAGAGTTTCAGCAGCATGAACAGGAGGGGCAAAAAAGTAATTCTGACAGGAAAAGCAAACTTTGCAAATTTAAAAAGGGTGATTGGGTACTGGTTTTGATCCTGTCTGACCAACATAAATTTCAGCATAAATGGCTGGGTCTGGCAGTTGTGGAAGAAAGTGTGCCTCCCATAAATGATAATGTCAAGATTCCTAGCCAATGAAAGCCCATACATATTGTGATGGGCGGCCTCTGCCATTACCCGGCCAGGATGCCAGCTGGATGGAAGGACTGGAGGAGAGAGCATTTCCAAGGCATAACCTCCCCTGGGACATTAGAGGGCAGCCCTGCTGGGTGGCTGTGGCACCATGGATTCCTGCAGGGCATGTTGGAACTTGGAGTTTGGCACAGCCATACTGGGCTCCATGGGGGCCCCAAGGGGAGCGGCACAGCCCTACAATGGACTTCTACCATACCTGGGAGTGATTCCAGGGAATACTGATGAGCTACCTGGAGCACTCCCAGAAGTAGAATAAAAGGAGCCACCTCACTCCATTTGAGGAGCCAGAGTCAGGAGGAAGTGGACAAAGCACTGGGAGAGGAGTGGACATTGTGGACATTATTTGTATATTGCTGGGAATTGGCAGCTGAAAAATAAAGGTGTACTGTGTAACAATTTGTGTCCTGCCGGTCTGTGTTGGGGTTAGGGCAGCTGTACACACCCTTGTGGTCCACAATATATAACGTGAATCTTTTGAAAGAGTGGCACAAGCCCCAGGAGGTGTTGGCTACATCAGCATTAGTCTCTCAGACAGAGGTTACTATTGCTGACAATTTGACAGACACTCAGAAGGCTGAGTTGCTGTTGCTGATTGGAAGGAACTTGGATGTCTTTTTGGCTGTACACAAGATCATAACCGAACTCAGCGTTAAAGTATCGTTTTCTGGAGGCAACAAGGAAGGTGATACTGGAGGAGGTGAGGCAAATGCTCAAACTGGGTGTAATTCCCTAAAGAAAAGTGAGTGACACAGCCCCATTGTTCTGGTCCCAAAAATGGATGGCTTGGCTCAGTGTTGTATAGATTTTATATGGTTGAATAAGTTCTCCAAGGTTGATGCCTACTCGATGTTGCATATTGATGACTTGTTGGAAAAACTCAGACAAGCTTCATATATTTCCACCCTGAATCTCACAAGGGGGTACTGGCAGTTGCCCCTAGGGGAGCCCAGTTGCGAGAAGACCACATTTGCTACTCTGGACGGGTTGTTTGAATTCACCAGGCTTCTGTTTTGTCTCCACGGTGTGCTGTTGATTTTTCAGAGGACATTGTCAGATTCTGCATCCCCCATTCCACATATGATGTAGCATGTCTCAATGATGTGCTCCTTTTTACTAATGATTGGAAGTTGCATCTTGGCCACCTGCAAGTGGTGGTTGACAGCTTGAGGATGGCTGGGTTGACAGCGAACCCTAAGAAGTGTAAATTGGATATGTTGAGCTACGGTTTGATTAAACTTCTGTTGGATAATGTGGGTGAGGTGCTTGTGTATCCACATCTAGAAACACAGGAGCAGGTTTGAGCTTTCCTTGGACTTGCTATCGCTTACAAATGATTCATTCTGAATTTTGCAAAAAGAACAGCTCATCTCACAGACCTGACGAAGGGCAAAAAAGGCCATTGTCTGGACTGTTGATTGTGAGAGGGCCTTTTCTGACTTAAAAACCACTTTGTCATCATTCTCGGTTCTGTGGAATCCGGACTTTTATAAACAATTCATTCTACAGACAGATGCAAGTGCTTTCATTTTGGGGGCAGTGCTCTCTAAGTGTTTCGATGGGGAGGAACACCCCATCATATTTCTGAGCAGGAAATTGCTCCCCAGGGAGTGTAATTACTCCACCATTGTGAAAGAATGTTTGGCTATTAAGTGGGTGGTGGAGACCCTCCACTACTACTTATGGGGTCAGCAGTTTACCCTGGTAAATGACGCTTCACTCCAGTGACTATACAGACAGAAGGATACAAATGACCGGCTCACTTGGTGGTTTATTAGCTTGTAGCCATTTGCTTTTGATGTCCACCACCATCCCGGTGCTGCACATGTCAACGCTGACGTTCTCTTGCATCTGGCCAATCTCAACTTAGGTGGTCACTTTGTCCAAACTGGTGGAGTTGTGAGATTTTGAGCTCTTTTGAGACCTTCCCCAGTGGTGCTGCATGCTGAAACACAACTCATGCATCTGTTGAGGGTTGCTTGACCGTTGCTGAGACAACTGCAGGTTCACAGCACCACCAAGGCAACTATATGTTCATAGCTTCCCCGTGTAATACATCTGTCGCCTGGTGGGTGATGTGGGGAACATTATAACATGGCCACTGACCTGGCCCCTTCTCTGCTTATTTTACTGTGTCTGTGTTTAGTGAAGTGGTAGCTTCCGTTTGATTAAATACCCTGACTGTTCCTGTTTTGATTAGAATAAAGTTGGTTTTCTTGAAGCCTTTGGACACAGAATCTTTATTTTTAGCAAATATTATATAATTTTAGTTGCGGGCTTCTGCATGATATAAAGCCAATCCAACCTACTGCATAACTAGGATAACGTAAAAGTTAAAATGTTTTACTGTAGCTACAAATCACATATTTTTAAATAGGTACAAGCTTTTTACTTTTTATTTTTTTAGTTTGTATATAGGTCATTTAGCAGAATGAAGAAAATATTTTTAAAAAAGCAATATCTTATATAAGGCAAATGACCACACACAGATTTGAAACCCTCTGCTTAATGTTTGCTTCTTTGGACAGATCACTTCAGCTCTCTCCCCTGCCTAATCTCACTAATTCCTCCTAAAGCTAAACTCCACTTAATTGCTTTAAGTAGTTTATCTATTAAATAGAAACGGTTTACCACTTTGTCATTGCACCCTAGGTATCTGTGCCAATAGGATTTTTAAATTGGAAATATTATCACTTTAACTCATATATAGACACTGTAAAAACTAGTGTGATTACCTGAAACAATGACAGAATTCTCAGAGCCATTAGTGGCCTTAGTTTTTTCCTCAAGGGGACTAAACCTCCAGCCTCTATCTATTCACTTTGATGTTCCTTTAAAGTTCAAATTTAAGTTTATTTTTACATGTACTTACAAGTTCTTACTTGTATGTCTGAACAGATGCGTTGTTGCAGTGTGAGCCTCACTTTAAAAATAAGGTTTGATTTTACAGTTTTTAATTGCAAAATGAAACTGTAAATTGATTGCTTGTCTTGATTTCTGGGTAATGACAGGTATCATTGTTGTGCATTGTTACTTTTTACTGTCATATTAAACAAAAAAATTGTTTTAATTTCAGAGCTTTTTATTTACACTTATCTCAAACACTTGTTTATTGCTCACATTACAATTAAAACTGAAGGAATTTATTTGGTTTTAATTACTAGCTGATTTTTTTTCTTACCACAATATAATATATTCAGCTCCTAAAATGCAAACTTTATATTTCTGATTGACAGTAAATAATATAACATTTCCAGTCAAACAAATTAAGGGTCTTTGGATGCATTATGCACAAGAGAGAAAGCAACCCTTTGTTGAGAAAGATTGTCCTACTACATGATTCAATGTCGGCCATGCTTAACTGTTAAATTCCTTGTATGTTTTTAATATACGAAGGAGTTCTTCTTGGTGGACTCAGTTATTACAAGTCATCCATGTCTATAAATTTTTGATATTGTTTTCATGGTTTCATATTGTTTTCATTGTTTACCATTGCCAAGCATCGCTGCTGGTCATGTGACTCACATGCTCATTATAAAAATTAGAAGGGTCTAGTTACATACCTCAACAGCTCTGTGATTCAGAAGCTCTGCTAAATGGCCATTTGGATCACACATTTATGTCACTTGGTTCACAGACAATCATCATCATTTGAGTCAGATAACCCTCCCGCAACCTTAGTCTTAACCACAGTGTAACCTTGAGTAACACATAACATCACTGATGTATAATGCAAGATGACAACCTCCTCAACAGAGCAGAACTCTGAAGCTCTGCAGCTAGTCTATTGATAAAAACATACAATACTATACAATACAATTTATTTTTATATAGCCCAAAATCATACAAGGAGTGCAGCAATAGGCTCCCCAGCCTTGACTCTATTAGAAGACAAGAAAAAACTCCCAAAAAAACCCTTGTTGGGAAAAAAATGGAAGAAATCTCGGGAAAGGCAATTCGAAAAGCAACCCCTTTCCAGGTAGGTTGGGCGTTCAGTGGGTGTCAAAAAAGGGGTAAATACAATATAATATGCAGAACAGAACACAAGTAATCCCCAATACAATACAATAATACAACAGTAATATTACAAGTACAGACCAAAATGCAAGAGTAGATGATATCACATGATACAATTCATATTTGTTCAGAGTCCTGGAGACCTCGGCCATCAAGCTGCCTTCCCCCTACTGGCCATTCCACAGCTGAGTCAGTGGTGAGATGGCCAATATGATGAAAGGACCCTTATACCCAACAATTGCAGTGCTCCGCTGTGAGAGATGACTTTTCTTTAGGCAGCCACATTTGAGTACCAAGAAGAGAAACACAATAGGTGAGGGTTAGTAACAAAAATAGAACTACAGTAATCCCTCCTCGATCGCAGGGGTTGCGCTCCAGAACCCCCCGCGATAGGTGAAAATCCGCAAAGTAGAAACCATATGTTTGTATGGTTATTTGAATATATTTTAAGCCCTTATAAACTCTCCCACACTGTTTATAAATATTCTCCGCACAGTTATACAGTAAACCCTCGTTTATCACGGTTAATCCATTCCAGACTCTACCGCGATAAATGAATTATTTATAAATCTAATATTTTTCGCAGTTAGAGCATAGAAAACCTGTTTACCTTCTAAATACGTTTTTTAACATTATTAGAGCCCTCTAGACATGAAAGAACACCTTTTAGTCAAAAGTTTAAACTGTGCTCCATGACAAGACAGAGATGACAGTTCTTTCTCACAATTAAAAGAATACAAACATATCTTCCTCTACAAAGGAGTGTGCGTCAGGAGCAGAGAATGTCAGAGAGAGAGAGACAGAGAGAGAAAAGCAAACAATCAAAAATCAATACTAGCTGTTGGGCTTTTAAGTATGCGAAGCACCGCGATAAAGCAGCTGCAAGAAAAAGGGAGCAATGTGAAGGTAGTCTTTCAGCATTTTTGAAAGGAGCGTCCGTATCCTCTAGGTAAACAGCCTCTGTGCAAACAGCCCCTTTGCTCACACCCCCTCCGTCAGGAGCAGAGAATGTCAGAGAGAGTGAGATAGACAGCGAAAAGCAAACAATCAAAAATCAATACGTGCTGCTAGAGCTTTTAAGTGTGAGAAGCACCGCACGGGAAGTATATCGTATATCATTGAGGAGTTTTATTTAATACGTAATACGTGCTCTGATTGGGTAGCTTCTCAGCCATCTGCCAATAGCGTCCCTTGTATGAAATCAACTGGGCAAACAAACTGAGGAAGCATGTACCATAAATTAAAAGACTCATTGTCCGCAGAAATCCGCGAACCAGCGAAAAATCCATGATATGTATTTAGATATGCTTACATTTAAAATCCGCGATGGAGTGAAGCCGCGAAAGTCGAAGCGCGATATAGCGAGGGATCACTGTATCTTTATTACTTATGTTTTAGTGCTAATGAATAACAACAGAGATGCAGTATGCACAGTTAATCAGCAGCTCTAGTCTGGGTATGCTAAACTGAAGCAGTGAGTCTTCAGCTGGGATTTGAAAGCTGAGACAGAAGGGGCATCTCTTACAGTAGCAGGCAGACTATTCCACACCTTTGTGGCCCTGTAACTAAAAGCTCGACCTCCCACTGTTATTTTATTAATCCTTGGAATCATAAGGCATCTTGAGATCTTAATGTGCTCTCTTGTTTGTAAGTAATGATAAGTTCAGATAAGTAAGCCGGACCTTTGCCATTTAAGGCTTTATATGTTAAAAGTAGGATTTTGAAATCTGCCCTAATCTTTACTGGGAGCTAGTGTAAGGATTTAAGAACTTGAGATATGTGTTCGTATTTTCTTGTTCTTGTAATAATTCTTGCAGCAGCAAATTTGAACATCCAGTGAACACTGCATTGCAGCGGTCAGTCCTACTAGAAATAAATGCATGAATTAATTTCTCAGTATCCTGCATATAGAAAACACCTTAATTTCCCAACATTTGTAAGATGGAAGAATTATGTTTTGGACAATTTTGTAATGTGGTCTTTAAATGACATGCTAGAATCAAAGATAATGCCTAGATTATGGGCTGATTCAGTAAAAGTAATGATAATTCCAGCTCAGTTAAATAGTGACAATATATTGTTGCGATCAGCATCCTTATGCCCAATAATTAAAATCTCTGTTTTATCTGTGTTTAAAGACAAGTCCTTAAATTCACTAACTCAAGTAATGAAAGACAATATCGTAAAAACTTAATTTGGTCTAAAAGAAAGATATAACTGGGTATCGTCTGCATACAAGTGAAAATGAACATTATGTTTTCTATTGATAGATTTCCGGAGAAGCATGTAAAGTGAAAACAGTAAAGATCCTAGTACTGAGCCTTGCAGGACACCATATCTCACTGTTGTGTATAATGATGGAGCACTGTCAGCACATTTCTATACATATTGGAATCGATTTTATAAATAAGAACTAAACCACACAAGGACATTGCCTGTAAGCCCAACATCAATTTCTAGCCTATGCAGTAAAATAGAATGGTCAATGGTGTCAAATGCTGCACTTAAGTCTAACAACATAATTTCAGTGGAGTTTCCTTCATCAGAGGATATCAAAAAGTCATTTTGAACACATGTTACTGCCATTTCTGCACCAATAATCTGTAATGCATAAGGTGTGACTGAAGCTGATTGGCTATTACTTTTTCAAGTATTATAGAGAGAAAGGGTAAATTTGATATAGGTCTCTAATTATTAAGAATGTGTGGGTCTAGGTCTGACTTTGTAAGTAATGGTTTGATGACTGACACTTTTACTGCATCAGGTACTGTGCCATGCAATAATGAACTATTAATAATGTTAAGAATAGGTGCTGCAAGAACATCCATTGCACTTTTTACTAGTTTTATTGGCACTGGATCTTGGGAACAAGAATAGGCTTCATTTTAGAAATTAAATTTAAGACTTCCTGTTCTGTTACAGGATTAACATTTCTAAATTGTTGAATGCAAGGTGTGACAGGTTCTGCCAAGCTAGAATACGGTTTGCGCTGTGATGCTGAGATCTTATATTTTTAATTTTTTCATTAAAGAAGTTCATAAACTCTGTAGTACTAAATTTTGTTGGTATTTTGCACTGTAGATATGAATTCCCATTTGTTAATTTAGCCACTATTTTAAACAGTACACAAGGATTATCATTATTGTTAACAATTGTTTTAGAATAGTAGTCTGAGTGACCTTTAAAGAGAGCTTTTATATATTGTTTAACACTCTATGTCTATGCAATTTGAAAGACCTACAGCTTTGTGGTTCTAAACATGGAGACACACTATTATTAGGCCCTGTTCAGAAAGAATTCATTTTACACAAGGAGGTAAAGTAAATTAATTAATACCAAAAGACCTCTGTATTTTTAGTTTTGTCTAAATCACTCATGTTTGTAACTTTTTATGGAGTGTGCATTCTCTTCTTAGTAAAGATTATGGAGTCTGTAATCAATAACCCCAGGTTAGACTAATCCAAATCAATATGTCAGTAAAATTCCATCATCTTCATAGAAAGCAGCATTTGTAGAAAAACTGGAAGCAGCCAAGCTACTTTAAACCGATTCATACTATATCAGTCAAATGGATGAGACTGTGAAAATGGAATCTGCAAATGCAGAATTGTCATCAGAGGAGTCATGGTTGTGGCCTCGTTAGGTAACCAACCCACTTGAGCCTTCTAGATGTAGATAATGTTTAACAACAAGACCTGCAATTAATACTTACTTTATTAATTCATTTGCACCAACAGATTTATTTTCTCGGCTTGCACTTGATCTTTCCTAACACCTAAATTTGATTGCAGCTTTCATTAGATGCAATAACAAATTTGGTTGTAATGAGTAATAACAAATTTCTAATCTATTTTTTAATGTATATAATTGTATTACTCATTGCATTTGATCTGTGTAACTTGTTTTGTTGTGACAACATTACATAACCTTAGAAAGCAGGCCTATATCTGTAAAAATTATCAACATTGTGTAGTAACGTTGACTTTGCAGACATATGTTTATCCTGTCAGAATAGGGCTTAAGTATTTAAGTTTTTGATTTATAAACTAAACCAAACTTAGCATTTTGTTGTTTTTTTTTCTTTTTTTTTTTTGAATAACAGATTTTGACCATTGCCAATCATTTTTATTACTTTGATTTTTTGCTGTTGTTTTGGTTCCTGATTTTTGACACTGGTAGTGCTTAGATGGTCCTCTTTCTTTTCTCATTGTTTCTCATTTGCATTTTGATTTTTTTTAAGGCAATCCTATTTTTCATTTGAAGATAGTCAAACAAATTATTATCCATGGGATGAATGTCTACAAAATAATATTACAGATGCTATATTTTTACTTTATTTTATCTACTTGTTTTGCCATTTTGTTTTATTTGTGCAAGGGGTTTTGTGAAGAGAAAAAGAGCAATTTAGAAAAAAAATCTCTCAGACTAGTGAATGTAAATCTAATGACCCAAAATATATCTTATTTATTTAGTCATAGCCAGACATAGCTAAATAGCAGGGTTATTAATGTATTTTTAATTTGTACTGTTTTAGAATTTTAGTTGGGCACAGTAATTGAAATAGTCTTCAGCTTTTTAGATGCTGTAATGAGAAATACTTTTGAGTTTACTAGAAGTCACATTGCCTTAATTTAGCACTAGCAAAGTGATGTATTTCTAAATTTCTTCTTTTGCTTTTTCTGCTCATAAATAAAGTACAGAGTATAAACATACTGTGTTAGCATGTAGGTCAGTATATTGAACTTAAAATTTTTAGGATAGTAGGAGAAGCCATTTCACTGATTGATAATGTTAAATCGAGCAACCACACAAGTACCGCCACTTTCGTTTACCATATAATCAAAATCAAATCATGCAATCAAAAACCCAAAGAGATGTTTCTAGTTTCTATGCAAAATAGCACTTTTAAAAAATAACCAGCTTTCTTTTGCTGTTCTTTTAATTCTTGCAATATATTTTGTCAGTCATTCCCCTTTCAATAAATGTGCAGAACCGTTTAATCTCCTTCTGTACTGATACTTTGTGTTCAGTCTCCTAGAGATCATCCAAAATGTTTTGAGTCATTGATTAGTTAATCTTTGCATCCTTCTTTTCTAACACAGGGTTATGGGGGCTGTGCATGGGCCCCAGTCCACGCTGAGTACAATCGTTACCCGAAGGACAATTCAGCATTGACTACTGAAAATGACACATTTTTGGGATGTGGGATGAAACTGAAGAACCACGAGAAAGCACATCATGATTTGGAGAAAGAGTGCAAATTCTACTGAGGAAGTGGCTTATACCCAGAATTTTGCATCTGTATAGTCAGATTTACTAACCACTGATTTTATTTTATTAGGTCATTCTCCTGATATTTTTCTAGAATTATAGAGAAATTCATATTAAAAATTCAAGAAACCAAAAATTCTAAACACATTTTTCACAGTATTTAATTTCGCAGCACATATTCTTGTTATCATAACCCACATACAGTAAATCTTTGTCTAATAACAGATATTACTTGTAGAATGCATGTCTAATGTCAAAGAAAGCAGACAAAAAACATGTTGTGTGAGTCATATTACACCTTAATCCAGATTTAGTAACTGTCGAGTGCATAACTGAATCACTGGAATGCTGTGCCCACTAATGCTCAAATGGGCTTGAGGCAGGAGTCAACTCTGGATGTGATGCTAATTTATTGTGGTTTCTGCTCACATGCGTACCAATGTTCACATACTGTGCCAATCTGGAGGCAAACCTTAACAGACAAAACCATGAAATGCAGGAGGTTGTCTGAGCATCTTGAGTACCCACAGAAACACTCCCAGTCTCAACAGAGATAGTGGAAACAAATCAGTGCCTCTGATGCAGTGAGTCTGCAGTAGAAATTACAGCAACCATTACGCCAGTGGACTCATCTTATATTGTGACTTAAACATCAGTAATATTATTGTAAGTGTTTAATGCCATATTTTGTTGACTCACTTTCTGCACACTTTACTGTAGATTTCATTTTAAATAGATGCATTTGCCATTTTGGCCCCTCAATCTTCACTCCATAACCCATAATGACAAAGTGAAAACATGTTTTGGAAGGTTTTGCAAATTTAATAAAAATCAAAAACTGAAATCTCTCATTTTTGTAGGTATTCAAATCCTTAATTCAGTACTTTGTAAAAGCTCCTTTTAGAAGTGTTTTCAGCTTTGAATCTTCTTGGATAAATCTTTAAAAGCTTTTCACACCTGGATTTGGGAAGTTTATTCCATTCTTCCTGGTAGGTCCTGTTAAGCTCCATTATACCGAATGGGAAGTGTCTGTAAAGGGCCATTTTCAGGTCTCTAAACAGGTGTTGTATAGAGCCTAGCCATGGGTTTTTTTAAGGACACTCAGGGACTTTTCCTTAAGCTGCTCCAGCATTGTCTTGGGTGTATACATCGATTAGTCTTTGTCATGCTGAAAGATGAACTGTCACAGAGTCTGACGTCATGTGCATTCTGGAGAAGGTTTTCTTCAAGGACCTTTCTGTAGTTGGCTGCATTCGTTCTGCCCTCAATTACGACCAGTCTCCCTGTCCGTGCTGCTGAGAAGCACCTCTATAGCATGATCCTGCCACTGCCATGCTTCACAATAGGGATTGTAATAGGCAGGTGATGAGCAGTGCCTGGCCTTTGCCAGACGCAGTGACTGGATTTCTGCCCAAAAAGTTTAATTTTAGAACAATGAATCTTTTTCTTTATGCTCTCAGAGTCCTTTAAATGCCATTTGGCAAACTCCAAGTTGCAGTAAGCCACCCTACCATAAATTCTTAATTGATGGAGTGCTGCTGAAATGGTCATCTTTCTGAAAAGTTCTACCATCTCCACAGTAGACTTCTAAAGCTTTGTAAGTGTGACCATTAGGTTATTGTTCACCACCCTAATCAAGGTCCTTCTTGCATGGTTACTCAGTTTTGTCAGACAGCCAACTCTAGGAAGAGTCCTGGTGGTTCCAAACCTCTTCTATTTCACAATTATTGAGGCCAATGAGCTTTACAAATTTTGTTATCCCCTTGGTCCCCTTGATTTATGCATTACCACAATGTTATCACAGAGGTCTAGAGAGAGTTCTTTGGACTTCATGGCATGGTTTTTGTTCTGACATGCAGTGTGAATTGTGGACCTTATATACTCAGGCATGTGCCTTTATAAACTATATCCAGTTAATTCAGCTTGCCGCAGGTGAACTCCAATCAAAGTTCTAGATGCATCTCAAAGGTAATTAAATAAAACAAAATGCATCTCACCACAATTTGCAGTGCCAGAGTAAAGGGTCTAAATACTTATATAAATGAATGATGTCAGGTTTAGATTTTTAAGAAACATTTAATCAAAATGCTTTTTATGTCATTATGATCAAGTCCAAAATCAATTAGAATCTTACATTATTGTCCTATTTGCATTATTTTAGGCTTATCTAGCATCGTCCGTTGTCAACCTTTCCCAAAGAGAGAGACAGGAGAGACATGTTTTCAAGTTTATGAGTGGAGTTTTTTTGTTTTATTTTATTTATTTATTTGTTTTATTTTGTGCTACAAAAAGGGTTTTGACTGATTAATACATACCATGACTTTAAAGAAATAACTTTGACTTGAAAAATATCGAACTTATGCTTTAAGTAAATGAACCTAACATATAAAAGAAATGATTCTGTTAAGATTGATCATGCTTGCTTTAGAGAACTCAGCTGTTCACATGGTGGAGCTCCAGCAACTTGGTATAATAAAGGACATCAATCTTTGGATTAATTTGTTGTGCTGACTCATAACTATTCTTTATTTACAGAGTATTTTCCCAACAGATGCATCTTTAGATTTTGTGGGTTAGGTTTTCATTCTTTTTTATATGATTTGGTGTGCTGACAAGGGCAGGTTATTACCAAATACCATTAAACCTATTATAGGCTATAGCTCCCAGCAACTCTGGCTAACAGGTCTTAAAAAATCTAATCATATATGTCTCTCTGTCTCTCTTCTCATATTACTTATAGTAACTATTAGGAAGAAAAACAAGCTGTAAGCAAGTGAGGTATCCTCCAGTATCTCAAAGTGGAAATCCATTCATGTACTTATTTTGTGAAACAACTTTTTCAATTACAGGGTTCCAGAAACACTTATAGCCATAGCCAAACAAACAGAGGAAATTAACCCTAGATGTGATAGCCATCCAACAGAAGGAACATTTATATATTGGCAAACAAAGGTCAAGAATTAGAGTCAAGAATGTAACCAAAGACTACAATACAGGTATTGGGAGTATATGCAGAATCCATCATGATGATAAACCAAACCTAAAAACCTGGAGTAGTGAGGTACCAGCTAATAACCATTGACATCACTCCAAAGTTATGTTTTATCCTGGCTTTTGAAAATTTTAGACCTATTTTTAACCTGCCTTTCTTAAGTAAATTCCTAGTGAAGGAAGTCATTATGCAGCTAAATGACCACCTCAATAAACATGCTATTCTTGAGAAGTTTCAGTTGGTTTCAGAACAAATCACACTATAGAAATTGCACTGGTTAAAGCAGTAAATGACTTACAGGTAAATGCAGACAGAGACTGTTTATCTGTTCTCATCCTCTTAAATCTGAGTGCTGCATTTTGGGTGGGCCTCTCTGGCAGTGTCTTAAATTGGTTTGAGTTCTACCTGGCAGGTAGAAAATTCTTTGTTAGTTGTGGTAATTATTCTTCAAAGACACATGATATTCTATATGGTGCTCCACAAGGCTCTATCCTGGGTCCACTGCTCTTTTCGATTTACATGCTTCCATTAGGCTAGATTATCTCAGGGCATAACGTGAGCTACCACAGCTATGTTGATGACACACAACTGTATTTATCAATAGTGCCTGATGACCCCGACTCTCTTGATTCACTGACACAATGTCTTACTTGTGTTTCTGAATGGATGAGTAGTAATTTTCTCAAACTAAATAAGGAGAAAACAGAAATTTTACTGATTGGCAAAAATGGATATAATGAGGGTATTAGAAATAAACTTGATGCATTAGGATTAAAAGTCAAGACTGAGGTAAAGAATTTAGGGGTAACGATTGACTCTGACCTGAATTTTGAATCACATATTAATCAGATTACTAGGACTGCATTTTATCATTTAAGAAATATAGCAAAATTTAGACCTCTTATAACTTTGCAAGATGCTGAGAAATTAATTCACACTTTTGTAATTCAGTCGGCTAGATTACTGTAACGCACAACTCTCAGGACTGCCTAAAAAAGACATCAATGAATTGGAACTAGTGCAGAATGCAGCTACTAGAATCTGAACTAGGAAAATAAAATCCGAACACATCTCTCCAGTTTTGATGTCACTACATTGGTTACCTGTGTCATTTAGAACTGACTTTAAAATACTGCTTATGGTTTACAAAGCCTTAAATAATCTCGCTCCATCTTATATTTCAGAATGTCTTTCACCTTACACTCCAAATCGTAACCTTAGATCTTCAATGAGGGTCCGCTTATAATTCCAAGAGCTAAATTTAAAAGAAGTGGTTAGATAGCCTTCTGCTATTATGCACCTAAAATCTGGAATAGCTTACCAATAGAAATTCACTAGGCTAATATGGTGAAGCACTTTAAAAAAGTGCTGAAAACACATTACTTTAACATGGCTTTCTCATAGCTTCATTTTAGTTTAATCCTGATACTCTGTATATTCAATTAATTATCATTATCATTCATGGTGGCTCTGAAATCCATAGTAACTCTTACTTTCTCTGCTGTTTTTTTTTTTGGTTTTCTGTGGTGGCGATCTGCACCGCCACACCTGATCAAAGCAACGTGATGTCCCTACATTGATGGATTGAAGGCCAGAAGTCCACATGACCATCATCATCAAGTTCTTCCATGAGAACCCTGAATTCAATGAGGACTAATTGAGGTAATTTATGTTAGGTAGAATGCCTAGAGGGGGCTGGGTGGTCTCGGGGCCTTAGAACCCCTGCAGATTTTATTTATTTTCTCTAGCCGTCTGGGTTTTTTTTATTTTTTCTGTCCTCCCTGGCCATCGGATCTTACTTTTATTCTATGTTAATTAGTATTGCCTAATTTTATTTTCTTATATATTTTGTCTTTTTTTCTCTTTCTTCGTCCAGTAAAGCACTTTGAGGTACATCATTTGTATGAAAATGTGCTATATAAATAAATGTTGTTGTTCTTGGTGCACTTTGCCTTTTAATCACTGCTGTTTCCATTTGTGTCAATGATTGGTGCTAACACATCTTACATTATTTCTCTGTACCTACCTAGAAATTCTTATACCACTTGTCTATAAATAAAAACATTTCAGCAGGGTGGCTGACATAATCAGATCAGATAAGCGCAAAGATATTTTAAAATAGTTACCTGCTTTTTAGGACCACATACCCATATTTTGAAGCTCATCCCTGTTATTCACATTTCTTGTATGTGAAAAGCTTATGCAAAGGTGTTTCTCCCTTAAGGGAAATGGCTGAATGCAAGATATGTCTCAACAAGTTATACAATGTATCCATTGATGTGGGCTTTTCAGTACCATAGGAATATCTCACTCTAGGCATGATATTCAGTAATGTAAAGGTCACAAACTGAAAGAAGTTTGCTTATGTAAATGTCATGCATAATTCTGTTTACAAATGTGAAGCACCTGCTTAGGTCTGATGAGGGGTCAGACTCCGTGCCAGCTGTAAGCAGGTGTTGTTAAACAAAATTCTGCATGAAGCCTACATATTTTTTCCTTTACCATGAGATATATATGCTTTTCATAAGTTCCAACAGAATACTGCGTGAACACTGGGAAAACTGGGACAGCACTTGGGAAAACTTGTTTAACAGAAAAATGCAGTTTAATGTAGAAAATTGGAAAGTGCTAAACGTTTCAAAAGGGACATCAATTTTAAATACAATATGGGAGGCCATGTTGTAAAGTAAGTATCCAGTGAAAAAGATTTCAGGGTTTATGTTTACACGTTTTCATCATCTAAGCAGTATGCTGAAGCAATAAAAGAGGCAAATGAAATGTTATCTTACATCATTCAAGCTATGGAATATATTTCAATATATGCTCAGACTACATAACACACTAGTGAAACTGCATCTGGAGTACTGTGTGTGGTACAGGTCACCACGCTACAAGAAAGACAGACATCTCTAGAAGTTGGGCAGAGGAGGGCAGCCAGGCGCATCCCAGGACTTAAGGACATGTACTTTGAGAGATTCACAAAATTAAACTTGTTTAGTCTTGAGCAGAGGAGACTGTGTGTGGTCCTAATTCCAGTTTTCAAACTCAAAGGCATTGATAAAGTAGATTCAGCAGAATTGTTTCAATTAAACAGTTACTCACATATTCCAGGACATCAGTGGAAATTAAGGGGATGTACATTTAGCACTAAAGCCAGGATACAGTTCTTTATACAAAGAGTTGTAGGATTCTGGAAAAAAATTACTTAGACATGTAGTTGAAGTAGTAATCTTGACAACCTTCAAGAGGCATCTGGATGAGATATTGAGACAGCTTAGCTATTAGCTAAACGATTAAGCCTGATAGACTGAATGGTCTCCTCTCATTTGTCAAATTTCTCATGTTTTTCTTTTATCAGTGAGGAGTACCTTTTGACATGACAATGTTAAATTACAGGCCTCCATTAAAATTTCCTGAATATTCATATCCATGCATAAACAAGAAATGACTTGAATACAATACAATACAATACAATTTATTTTTGTATAGCCCAAAATCAAACAAGAAGTGCTGCAACGGGCTTTAACAGGCCCTGCCTCATGACAGCCCCCCAGCATTGACTCTCTAAGAAGACAAGGAAAAACTCCCAAAAAAACCCTTGTAGGGAAAAAAATGGAAGAAACTTTGGGAAAGGCAGTTCAAAAAGAGACCCCTTTCTAGGTAGTGTGGGTGTGCAGTGGGTGTCAAAAAGAAGGAGGTCAATACAATACAATACACAGAACAGAACAAATCCTCAATACAGTATAAAAATAAAAATTTTACAAATACTTGAATGCAACTTTGACCTCCATAGTGTGTGATGCTTATGATTTAAACATATGTGGAAGCTACCTAAAAATGTACTATACACAAGCGAAACAGTCTAAGGGCCTGCAGTTCTGGCTACCCTGATGGGACAAGAAGTACCATACTTCTAAATTAATCTTGAAGTCAACTGGGGGAAGATTTATTTATCTTCAGCACTGTGAGCCCAGCTGCACTTTCCATACTGGGAGCTTGATAAAAAAGAAAGTTCACTGTTATTACTTTTTGCAAGCTTATAACTGGCTGTAATGGGCTCCCACCAACTGCAGGTACAGTATCCATTTTGAACTTTTTCAGGTCACATACCATTTTGGACAGAAATACCTTTTTAATATTTTAAATTATAGCATTGAATAAATGCACTTCCCTACACTACAAAAAATGCACATGCAAAACCTAGACAAAAATACTTCAAATGGGAGTTGTTTTGCTTGTATGTAGGAAAACATCTGCAAAAGGGGTGAATAAAATTTACTTGACAAGATTTCTTAAAGTAAGCTAAATAGTCATAAATACAAATTTTTGGATTAGTCAATAATTCTTACAATAAGGAAAAGTAGATTTAATTTCATGATTTAAATGCTTTTCCCTTGGCTTAGATTTCATTTTTTGCAGTGTATTTAATTACCTCAGAATAACAGTAGCTGCATACTGCTGCAGAAGAGTGACTTTGTGCAATGAAGTATGAAACTATGAAATTTTCCATGCATTCAGTGGGTAATATGAATTGTTCATTCATGCAGCCACCAGCATTCTGATGACACTTTCTGCTTTTACCCTAAACAAGAGTCATGGTGTACTGTATAATTAACGTATTCATTACAGTTGTGTCCTTTCCAGTCATGTTTAAATGAACCATTGAGTCTAAAGACACGCAGAAGGAGAGAGAGAGAGAGAAAGAAAAAACATTTTGAGAGATGCATTCATTACAGAGCCCAATCTGCTCTTAGAAGACCTTGGACAAATGCATGAAAGCCTTTCACCTTTCAAGGTCACAGGTGCGGTGGATATTTATTAACGCAGGATTGTATGAGAGCTGAATGCCAGTCAGCTGCATTTTCGGAAGGCAATTTTTATTAATTACATTTTTTACAAGCAGCTGTTTTTAAATTTTTTTTCATCAAAGCAGTTTATTCAATATAAAATTAATTTAAACACATTGGAATAAACCACATTTAGCCTGAAGGATGACAGACAGTTTTGTCTTTTTTTCCTCCCTCTTTGCTTCATTTCTAAAGAAGCTGCAGTGGAATGATTTGGGAACCTGTAACCGCAAAGAGTATGATATGAAGTTAAAAACGTTTCAGATTGAGAATCACTGTAATAACTTCAATTTTCAGTGCCCTGCATTATCCCTGAAGCCTGTCAGGGTGTGTATTTCTCTATGCTTTATGACTTTAATATTACCCTGATAGCTCTTTTCAGTTCACTAAGAAATTTTATGATAAAAGTGTGTTCAGTTCCTTACCAATGAGCTAATGAAGAATGATGTTGATCTGCTCTTACCAATAGATGTTTTCAGCTGTGAACTCCTGCCACACAACTACTAGGGCACTGTACATATTTAACATGTTTTGGGAGGGTTACATTTATGTCTGACTTACATCTAAATTAATAATTCACAACTTGATATTTTGATGCCTAGTATCAAAATCTCCCTGCTATCTCCGGAAGTTATGTTGTCTGTCTATACTTTCAATGAATGCACTGCAGAAACAGGCCTTATATGCACTTACATTTGAGTAAAGATAGTTTGCCACTTTGACAGTTTAAATTTCATAGGCTTGGATCATTACTAGGTTCACACTTAGAGCTGGAAATCTCAGATTCAAGGCATGACTGCTCTTTCCAAGTAGCTGATTCTTCTATTCCTGTGTTTTTTTTAACGGTTTTTATTATTTTATTTGATATGATGATTATTTACACTTGGCTATGTTCATATATATTGTAGATATGAATCTCTTTGTTTTGTTTTCTTCCATGTTCGAGAAATGCACTAATCGACAATCATCACAATTTAGTCCCATCCATCAGGTATCTACTGCAATGCTTTATAACTGAACACAAGCTGCTGCACAAGTTTCTGATTGTGACAATAACAAACACAGAGTATACACCTGATTAGGATCAAAGTGCCAGGGTGCAGGTGAAGTCTTTTCAGGTATTGCAGATGTGCTTTATTTGAAGTGGCAGTCCCAAATGATCTTTGCCACCTTTGTTCCTCTGTGCAACGTACACCAAACGTCCGGAATTTGGATGTGGCTTCTCATAAAGTGCATCAATTAGAAGCTGAGACCAAATAATCTTCACTCGTGTAAGCATTATTGCTGTTTCTCACCCATTTGTGTTTCTCCTTGTCTTTGTCACCTTTCCCACTCCCTTGCCCTTAAATTTTCTTTTGTGTTTTTCTTTCCCCCAATTCCTTTGCCTTCTACTGTGTTCTATAATTACAGGGCTGAGGTTTCTAATTCATTTACACAATGCTGATGGTGCTGTTATTAGTGCCACAGTCACCTACAGGCTATTTAAAGAAACCTGCTGCCACCGCCACTTTGTTGTGGCATTAGATGTTTTTGTTCTGATAGGGATAAAAACAAGCAGCAAGAAATGAAACCATAAGAAAAGATGCATTGATGAAGCAGGCAAAGGCCGTAACAAGGATATTACTATAAGAACATTAAAAACCAAAAGTCAAAAGGACAATTACAAATCTTCAATCACACTGAATTGAAGAAAGGACTATTGACCAGTTCAGAAGTACAGACCTCTGTGAAAGGGCTTCCTGTATGTGGACTACTTAGTTTTTTCTGGAACTATTTTGTTTCCAATATTTTATCAAAAAATGCATGTGGTTTGCATGTTGTGAGCATATGACCGGATTGCTTGACAGGTGGCATATGCAACAGGAATAACAGGAGATTTGTTTCATGTATATTTTTGATATTGTTTGCTGTTGTCCAGCACTGGTCACGATAGGCTCCTTTTCTATCAGAAATATTGTTATCTCCATTCTCCACTGATGAACACTTGTTTTCACCACTCATTACAATCTACATGGGGTAAGTAACATATTAATCAACATCATTTCTCGGTGGAGTATTTGTTTAAGGACTAAAGAAGCTGTAATATAATGTGCTTGACTTGCTGTGAGCCACATCTGAAGATGGCCTATATTGATCACCCCATTACTCTGGACTAACTAATCTTTTTTATAAACATGTATATTTTCCGTACTGTGTTAGAAAAATTAATTCTTTTACTAGAAATATGATAAGACTCATCTATCTAACTTTATCCTTTTTTATACATTGGAATAGGTTCTTATTTTTATATAATTTGTGTATTGGCTACATTAGTATTCACATATTAAACATTATTATTTTTAAAGGATGAACTTGTCCAAATATTTATCATTGACCTAGCCTACATTTGTACACTTTGACTTTAGTAGCTTGAACTGTAATTTGAGTGATTCAGTGTCAGATTTTCACGTCAGTTAGACTATCTTCCATTAGAAGAGGACACTCACTGAGACCCATGATATTTTTCATGTTTAAAATCATAACAGAAACTAGAAATGTGCAAGCATGTAGCTATAAAGTCTAATTATATTATGCCAATATACAGTATATGTACATATATATGCATATATTTCATACTGTGTACATAAACCATACTGCATACATAAACCACACTGTATAATAGGAATATTTAAAAATATATAATGTCAATATTTGATTTTATCTATTGCCAAATATTCTCACAGAAAGTAATGAGGGGAAAATGTAGGATACATTATTTTTTTCTTTTTGCAGTAAGTTTTTCTTCCAGAAGTAATAAACTAAAACTTAGATAGTTTTGGTCCATGTAGCTTATTAAAATTTTCCTCATTTAAATGTACTTTTTGACTAAGTACTTAAAGACAAATGTAACAGCAATATGCAAATAAGCAAAAAATATAATTGGGTAACTGTAAGCTGATTACGGATGCTTCATTGAAACCATTGATTCAGTTCAATTAAAACTGAGTTCAATTCAATTCAGAATTTAGTATTCCCAAAGCTAAATTTAGTCAGAAGGGTGGTTAAAGACAGAGCCAGACAGCACAGAAAATAAACACAGAAATCTGAAAAGTAAAGAAATAATTTTGTACATATAAATAAATATGATAACATTGTGAAAATGGATAAATGTGATAAATATCAAACTGTACCAAGGAAATTTTAAATGAATTGAGTGTAAAATCTTAAGCAGTGATTACCATAAATTCTAAATACGTTATGGCATATTTGAACTGGTTACTTTATATCCTAGACAACATTGCCTTAAGTTATCTATTAACATGATTTTTAATTTTGTATTATTTGGTTGATTATCCAAGATGTCCAGCACATTAAAAATCATTGGGACATGACCATGAGATTCAATAGACACGGTCCTGTGAATGCCTCGGACTGCAACAGGTGCTGGTCATTTCATCTTGGTGACCATCCTTGACCTTTCTAAATTCAGACAAGGAAATATTTCTCTTCCTTTTGATAAAGACTGACTTTTTTGATGTTCTTTTTTTGCTACTTTAAATTTATTTGCATGTTTTTCTATTTGTTTTACTGTTCACAGCAGTTTTGTCATTTTCTCTTTGTTTTATTGTCACTGCTTTGCTATTTGTACCCATTAATGGTTGGTTAAAATAGGCAGGCATCCACACTGATTGTTCAGAGTTAGTGTGGTGAAGTACGCTATGCAGAATTACAGCTCTGTGCTTCAGTAGAATGTATTATTATTGTTATTATTAATGTTATGAATTACTTTTAGCATTTTTATCATTATTTTGTCACTGCCATTATGTTTTTTTTTTTGTTTTGTTTTTGCATGGTCACCACCACTTAGTGATGATCTTTGCATTGCCATGTCCATGTTGTTTATAGCTGGAATACTCATTGCTGGGCAAGTGAATGTAATATCAGTGTTATATATCAGGGTTGCCAGCTCCGGTCCTGGAGGACCACCGTGGCTGCAGGTTTTCATTCTAACCCTTTTCTTAATTAGTGACCTCTTTTTGCTGCTAATTAACTTCTTTTGAATTAATTTTAATTGACCTGCTCTTGAAGACTCAGACCCCATCATTGTTTCTTTTTGTCTTAATTAGCAGCCAAACAATAATGAGATACAAAATGAGCCAATACAACTGGGGCCTCATGCATAACGCTGTGCATAGAATTCGCACTATAACATGACGTAAGCACAAAAGCCAAAATGTGCTTACGCACAGAAAAATCTAGATGCAGGAATCTGTGCGTACTCCAACTTTCACGTTCTTCCGCTACATAAGTCCCAGTCAGCGTGAAAAGTAACGCTCGTGCACGCGCCTTCTGTCCTGCCCCAACTCCTCTCAGAATTACGCCTCTTTGAAAATGAAAATCAACATAAATAGCCATAAGCTCAGCCTTCTGTGGAAAGACAATGGGAAAAGCACGGGGGAAAATATAAGAATTTCAGCGAATACCAAGTGGAGGCAAGGAAAAACTTCCCATTTGTTGGTTTAAACAGTGGTAAAATCAACAAAAGGAAGTTGATCGAGTGACAGAGTGTCAGAGAAACTCAAGCTCAAGTCCACAAAGTCGCATAGTACCCAAAATAAAAAAGAAGTTGTTACATATCCATGTTGCGGTGAAAAGGCAAGTTGTAGCCCAACGTCTGAGTGTCGTATGAAAGCTTATTAGGGTACAGAGAAAAAAAATAGGCACACAGTGGGGAAAAATGCAGGAAATGTCAACTTTAATCTAGAAATTCCCACTTTAATCACGTAGTTTATTTTGTCATTAAAGTAGAACATCATAAACTTCATCTTAAAACTGATTAATTTACTAGTTTCTCAAATCCAATTGTAACTAAAGTAACACGTTAAATGCTTTGTTTTGTATTTGATCTTCTTTGTGCTTTGTGTGTGAATCACTACGTGATTCTTAAACTGGCTTTCTCTTCCTCCGACAGGACACAGAATCCATTACATTCGTGATATTACAGCTGTCTGAATAATTAAAATACTGAGATGTATACGTGATATCATTTTCATGATGATAGGAATGAAAGCATGTTATTAAACATGGGAACACAGTGGCAGTACTGTCTCTTTCAAATGTACTAACCCGCAATTCCTGTCCTTACTTTTCTTTCTCCAAATACCCAATCGCCACACAATCAGCTCTGTAATAGACATTAAGCCATCTGTAAGCTTACAACGTTGATTCTTCAAAACTTTTGAGGAATATTGAAATATCTTTGTAGTATGTGTTTAATTATTCTGTCCATCTATCCTTCCAGCATATAGCAATCAATCAGGATCAATCTGTGAACTAGCTATCGCTGTGGCACCGTGTCCTCACATGTTTAATTATTAACAATGCAGATTATTAAAATGAATTTAGTTTTATCTGTATAATATAATCAAAATATTTTGCTGTGTTTCATCTTAAAAATGATATCGTCATCATATGTAAATACGCGCTTTATAAAGTGGTGCAGGTTGTGTATTTTTATAATTGAAGTGCAAGTTTACAGTGAGGTAATTTTACTTATAAGTACAAACAGTTCTACAAGGAGCACTTGATGGACTGATTGACTGTGTTTAAAGTTCTTGGGATGAAACTGTTTCTGAACCGCGAGGTCCGTACAGGAAAGCCTCTGAAGCATTTTGCCGTAGCTGAGGCAGTGTGTGCTTGATGCTGTATCCCGATAATTCTCTTTCTGATCATCTCCTGCTGTGATTCACCACTCAGATACAGTGATATAAATACTCCAAGTGGTGCAGTGAGAGTAATATGGAAATAGATGATCCGCTGTGGCAACCCCTAATGGGAGCAGCTGAAAGCAGAAAAAGAAGGTGCAGTGAGAGGAACAACGCTAAAGCAGTTATGGTATTTGGAATACTATGGCTATTCCCTGGACCATTATATTGTTACAGGTTAATTACAATCAGATGCATTACACTAATAAACAATATGCAGTTAGTTTCAGTGTATTTATAAAGCCGCGTCAGGAAAAGAAAGGATAACCACACAGGAACAGTAGCACTGCTTTGACACTGGGTGCCGCCAGTCTGCAAAACCGAGCGGAGAACTTGCGTACAACAGGGTATGAGGTACAGTGGAAATGTGTGTGGCTTTACGGCAAGTTTAGGTTTTATACATCGCGATTTGAATGTGGAAACGTTCTTATGCAACATTTCTGTGCGTATAAACCGTTTATACATGAGGCCCCTGGTGTCCATCATACAATACCTGAAAATAAAGAACGATGAAGGTCTGAGGAATGTTGATCTGCTCAGGTCCACAAAACATTTTAACAGAAAAGAGAAAATCAACAATTACAGAATGTCTGCTATTGCACGATGAGAGCAGCAACAAGCCATGGAATTAAAGAATGGGTTTAATTAACAAGAAGGATCAGCAACTCATTAAGCAGCTGGTTGGAGTTTGAGGCCCTGACTTAGTTGGTCTTCTAATGGCTCCCTCACTTCATGTTTCATTTTTGTTTGGATGCCATTTAAGGAAGGAAATGAAGCAATTAATTTTTTTTTGAAGTTTTATTAATTTTATTGCAATCTATACAAATCAATCAATTTTTTACAAAAAGTAAAATTGAGTTAAGAATAAATCGATCCCCACCCCTGAGAGAGAGAGCAAGGCAAATGGCGTGAAATTTAAGGCTTGTAAACATACCTAAATTAATAAATTTGATGAGATGGATGCATAAGACAGAGAAATACAGAAATAATTGCTTCCTCTGTGCTTTAAGAGCTTATTTTAAAATGTTACTGATTAGATCCTGCCATGTTTTGAAAAAAGTCTGTATAGATCCTCTAACTGAGTATTTGATTTTTTCCAATTTCAAATAGAATAACACATCGGTTTCCCACTGACTTAAAAGAGGAGAGTTTGGGTTCTTCCAGTTGAGCAGAATAAGTCTGCGTGCCAAAAGTGTAGTGAATGCAATCACAATTTGTTTGTCTTTCTCCACTTTAAACCCATCTAGAAATTAAGCAATTCAGAGGAATGATGAAGAAATTCAGGGGAACAAATATTAAAAAAGCAAGTCAATTAAAATGAATTCACAAGAAGTTATTTAGAAGCACAAACAGGGCACTCATTTAAAAAGGGTTAGAATGAAAACCAGCAGCCACGGCGGTCCTCCAGGACCGGAGTTGGCGACCCCTGTTATATATGACATCCGCATGCAAAACCTATTAAGATTGTGGCACATGTAATAAAAGCTTTTGGATAAAATCTAAAGAAGACTCCAGGAAATCAATGTTTAACTTGTTTAGGGAAAGGAACTATTAATTAGAATTCTGACAATTTTTTCACAGTTTTGTTCTAATGAGCAATAATGTTATGACTTTTGGTAATTAGACCCCAAAAGAAATAAACAATTGGGGAAAATATGAAACATTCAAAATGACGGTACCTTGTCCGAGAAAATAATTTGTGATTCATGAGTTCTGAGGCAGTAACGCTAACTACTGCACCTTTTCCTCTGTTGCAGTTTGTGTCATAACATATATTTCCATGTATATTGTAGAATTACTCTTGCCATGTTTAAAAGAAGTCAGTTCATTATAGAGCACAATCAAACATTCATTTGGTTACTCATCAAATTAAAGGCACCATGTCTGACATAGAGAGAATTTTATTCAGTTGGGAATCAAGCAGGGATTCAAAGTGCTGTCAGTACCACTGTGCTTGGAGCAAAAAGTTACAGTAATAAATAAATAAAAATGCAAGAGTTGAAAATTAGGTTTGAAAATATAAAGTGCTGAAAAATTAAACAGCTAATAAACATAAACTTCAATAATGAGGGCAAAAAAACAGATTTATGTTTTAGTCCTTAAGAAAGACAAAGGGAAATGGGGCTAAATATTGACCTAATAAGTATATGAAACAAGCAATACATTGTGAAGCAACCAGTTATCATTGAACACATAACACTTTTTAAAGAAAGAAGCTGTTTAGCATGCTGGCAATGATGGTGAAAAGAATTTTACAGATTCATTTAGCCCCTTGTTCTCATCAAAATGCAGTCAAAAGCATGCTCTGTGATTAGAATCCATGCTGGTTAGTTCCTTGATGAGTTAAAGTAATAGGTTTCAGATTTATCATTAACCACCCTGTCCTATTTATTAGGGTGGCTCGAAAGCTGTCCTGTGAGCGAAATTTAGCAGGTAAGTGAAGCATGCATTATAGCATCTGAGAGAGAAGTAAAGGTTAGTGAGGATTCAGGAGAGGCAGCAGTGATTGAACTACTTTTTCTTCTCTGCACTTTATGCTCTAAGAAGCTCCATGGAAGGGCTGCTAAAGTGCTGACATAACCTATGATTATGTTTATAACCATAAATAGTGGTACTTGAAAGTTTTTAATCCTCTAGCGGTAAAGAATGGGCAAATGTTTTAGTAACTTGCACTTTGAAAGTACAGGTTTTAACGTCCCCCATCGTCAAGACTGTTAGAACAGAAGCATTTCGAGATAAAGATTCTTACACATATGAATTTTTAAAGCTGTTATAGAATTCTGCTGACAGAACCATAGTTGCTCTTAAGTTTCTATGTACTGAGTGAACTGTACACAAATGGCTAATGTGTCAGATAGACAAATAAATAAATAAACAAAGAAGGCGAATGATTTACTGTGGAGAGTTTTCCACCTACTTTAATACCTATGCATTATTAGTTATAATACGAATGGAAATTAGAAGGCTAGAGGTTTTCTAGAAAACTTGTGTTTCAGTGGTTCTTTCCTATTTTTGTCTTTTACTCTATCCACACCCAGTCAAGCAGTAATTCCAATATCTCATTAACTAATAAAGACAATTTACATCATAGATCCTTCCATAGAGGATGTATTATCTAATGTCATTTAAGACATTATCCTGTATTTCGATGTAGTTACTTATATGCCAGTGTTAGGGAATATTATTTTATTATGTAGTAGAAGTAATCAAAAATGTCAAAATGTGTTTTAGTTATCTGTCTTCCCTTTTGTCCTAAGCTTGTCTAAACATGGAAAGAGGAAGTGTTAGTGGAGATAGCAGACAGAAGGCTAAACTAACAAAAAATAAAACTTAACCACTGTTAAAAAAGGCAGTCTAGCAAGGTGAAAGGTCAGAACTTTAAGTGTTAAAATTGTAATTTGTCTACACTTTTCAAATGTGTAAAAGTGAAGCCCTCAAACCATTGTTTTTCTTTGTGCAGGTATACCTCATGAACATGTGCTGACACGGTCTGACAAAATATCATTGGACAAAGAGGGGCTGGGGTGTTCACTTTGGCCCTAACAAGCTGTAAGAAGTCATCCACTTAAAGTGAAATACTGATGACAGGGAGAACCAGGATGAACGCATTCACCAAAAGCCATGTTGTGTGACACAGCAATGTATCCTTGATAAACTGAATTCCCTACGCATTGGGCGTGTCAGCCAATGTCTTCTATGACAGCTCTTGAAATATCCAGGTTGTTTCATTGACTTTGCCACACTGATTTACTTTTATTGCTAATTTTTGCCACATTAAGAATATTTCAGAATATTAAAGTCTATAAAAGATTGAATAAAAATATATTGCCTGCTCCTCTTACTTGCATTGTTGCACTATTCTACCTTTTAGGGTAGAAAGAAAAGAGGAGCAGCAATTTACAGTAGCAGTCAGCTCTGGGTGAATTCCATCTGTAGTCCAAGTGGCAAATGCATTGTGTCAGCAGACTGTATCTCCTTCCTGGCCAGGCAAATGCAAGGAGAGGAGTTGTGGTGGAAGACATAAGAGTGGGTCTACATAATAAAGAATGTGGGCATGAGAATAAAAGCATATATGTTTTATAATTGGCTTACCCTAAAATCTTTCTGTGATAAAACAGTCAATAACTATGTATTTCTGTACAGGAGACAATGCCTGCTTCAAGAGAATAGTAAAGCAAGTTGAAGCACAGAGCCACTGTACAGTACAAATAAAGATTTTTTGATATGTATTTTTAGTAGTTTCCACCACTATCCCCATGCTTAGTTGTTAATCTGGAAGTAATCTAATTAATGTCTGCTTGTACTTCTAAATGCAACTGGCATGTTTCCTTCACAAAACAGAAAATTCTTTTCACATAATAGACAATATATAAACAGGTCAAATTCTATTAGAATGAATTTTGTTTTAATGAAATTATATTTGGTCCTGGCCAATTTCCTATAGAACTAATAGTAGAGACACCTCATTAGAGTGAAGTCAGTTTTATTTGTAAAATACATTACAACAAAATAATTTTTTATTAAAAAAGCAGAAAAACAGATGTATTTCTTCTGTATTTGGCCCAAAAAGTGTGATTCAGGAGCTCCACTGAACAGCCAGTTAGGCTGTAAGTGTATGTCACTTGGTTTCTTCAATTTGGATTCCTGCCCTCCCTCTGAACCTCTAAGTCTAATAATACTGACTGTGGATGATGGACACCGAGGGGCACCATTTATCTAACTAAAGGAATTTACTTTACAGAAAAAGTTGGAACTTCTCATTGCCATTGATGAACAAGAGAACATACAGCTGTGGCCAAAATTTAAAAGTTATTAATTTTCACAAAGTTTGTTGCTTCAGTGTTTTTAGATCTTTTTGTTAGATGTTTCTGTGGTATACTAAAGTAGAATTACAAGCATTTTAGTTTCAAAGGCTTTAGTTACAAGTTTCAAAGCCTTCTATTGACAATTACATTAAGTTTATGCAAAGAGTCAGTATTTACAGTAATGGCCCTTCTTTTTCAAAACCTCTACAATTAGCCCTGGCATGCTGTCAATCAACTTCTGGGCCAAATCTTGACTGAACACAGCCATGAATAAAGAATGGTACCAAAACCTTCTCCGGGAACAACTTCTCCCAACCATCCAAGAACAGTTTGGTGATGAACAATGCCTTTTCCAGCATGATGGAGCACCATGCCATAAGGCAAATGTGATAACTAAGTGGCTCAGGAAACAAAACATCAAACTTTTGGGTCCATGGCCAGGAAACTCCCCAGACCTTAATCCCATTGAGAACTTATGGTGAATCCTCAAGAGATGGGTGGACAAACAAAATCCCACAAATTCTGACAAACACCAAGCATTAATTATACAAGAATGGGCTGCCTTCAGTCAGGATCTGGCTCAGATGTTGACTGACAGCATGCCAGGGCAAATTGCAGAGGTCTTGAAAAAGAAGGGCCAGCACTGCAAATATTGACTCTTTGCAAAAACGTAATGTAATTGACAATAAAAGCCTTTGAAACTTATGCTACTTATTGTAATTATACCATAGAAACATCTGACAAAAAGATCTAACAACACCAAAGCAGCAAACTTTGTGAAAATTAGTATTTGTGTTATTCTCAAAACTTTTGGCCACGGCTGTAGATGTTGCCATCGAGTTTGTATTCCACAGTCATTCTTGTCAACCGTACATGCCGAAAGATTGCGCTATGTTCCAATTCCATTATAATTAATTATTTTTTTAATTCCCTAGCACTGTGTTCTAATGGAATTTGACCTGTATAACACATGGGCATATTGATAGAACTATCAGATAAGAAAGTAAGTCACCATGCAAACATAGGTAGGTAATATTTGCAACATACTGGACCATTTACTAAACAGAAACACCATTCTAAACATTATAATCATGGTGTGGATTCTTTTAAGTAAAGCATGAGACCAATAAAAACTACATCATTTATTTAATTCTGTCAGACATACAGTTCTCTAAACACGCACAACAGCACAGCAACCTAACAGGCATAAAAGGCAACAATTTTCAACAGCACCATCCACTGTCACCTCCAACACAGTACAGAAAGCAGAACGTAAAAGCGTAAATGAGAAAATGTTATTGAGCGCAATCAGATAGAAGCTTGAGTACTGTAATTAAAGCTTTTGGAAACAACTGATAAGCACTTTAAATAAGTACACTAAATGCTACCTCGATGAAATAAATTCACTTAATCCTAACGCTTTCTACTCTATTAAATGAGCTATTAACATTATAAATTAAAAATACATTAAAAATAATTAACTACAGACAGATATGAAAGTACAATGGCACCCTAGCATTAGAGAAATGATGGTTTTAATTATATGTTTACAGTGAAATCAATAAATAAATAAAAGCATTTATTTGCATCTTGGTAGCAGCCCCCATGGGTCAAATATCTCAGTTTTATAGTTTACATTCCAACATCCTGAAAACTTGCTAAAAAATGACAAAGTGTCTCATTTATCATCCCAAAAATTGTTGGTGTCCCCGTTTAGATCATCAAGAATAATACAATTTGAATGCTACTCCGTATCAATGACTCACATACCACTCTTCCCTATTTATAGAGCCATCTCGAATTGACATATGTCAGTCAGTATCACAGCATCATTTTAAAAATGGCATCCTACACTCATGCATCTTACTTGTTCCCCACTGAGAAACTGACTAACAAGTAAAATATATATTTGCTTCCAGTGTATTGGGGAAAAGGAAATCTTTGTGAAATTAATGGGTAGATATTAAGATACAGTGTTTTTATATTCATGATTGAGATGATAAATCACTAACCATCATTCTTTCAATTAAAACTATACTATCGTGCAGACTTTCAACGGCTATGGTAAATTTCCAAAAAAAGATGACTAGGAAATATGACATGTGCTACATAAGCACTGACTTTCCATGTGGCGCACACCGTTAATATTTGATAAATCAGGACAAAAATATTTAATTTTTAATGGTTCTGTCCTTCTAAATACAAAAGGACAGAGAGCCATTTCATAACTTTTACATGACAAGCTTTAGCAACTGAAGCAGAAATCAATATGTCACTTTTATATACTCTAGCTTGAAGAGCTAAATAGCAAAAAGGAATTTTGTGATTTTACATTTATAGTATATAAAGAAAATAGATAGACAGATGTACACATATATGTATTATTAAACAGTTACTTGTTTAATGGAATAAACAAAGGGTATATTTTACTTATTTTAGTTAAAATTTACAACACAGAAGAAATGTGTGTGATCTACTGTAGTTTGCTGTTCTACAGCCACCAAACCAATATACATTTCAGTTATCGTAACAATAAACATTTTAAATGGTTATAATTTTCTGTCACTTTTAATTTGCATCACTATTGCTAGTTTGCCATACTGCAAGTACCACTATTTTGATGAAAACCAAAACTTGGATCCAGTGGTGTTATTGCTTTTTATTCCATATGGACTGAGCACATCAGTCTTTAAAGATTTTGAAAAAAAAATGCATGCCTACCCCAGTTTTGTTGTCTATTTTAAACTAAGTCTGTATTTATTCCGACAAAAAATATGTCAAATAGTGTTAAACATACCCTCTCCCTGTATGTATATGTGAAGTCTTCAGATGTGAATATGTGACACTGCTTTTGTTCAACCATTAGACGCACAAAAATCCCTGAAGTACAATATAAGAGAGACAAAAGAAAAATCAAATTAAAAAAATACTGTACTGTGCTTATTTTTGTGGATCACCTTTGGTGCTTGAATGAGCAGTGAAATAATTTCAGTAAATGACCCCTATCACCTGCCAGTTACAATAGTTCATTATCATTAAATTAACTCCCTAAGGATTCCCAAACTGTAGTTAACTGCCAAAATGGCTAGGGTTTTGCATCATGATCACCCATATGGTCCCTCAGCCAAAAATGCATATTCATCATTTGCACTCACCTTCAGGAAGTGGTGGGTCAGCCCTTGCCATTTACAAACACACACACAAAAAAAAACATAATTAAGGGTTGTAATCACATTTTCACCTACTTTCCATGTAATTCAGACATAGGTTCAATATCCAACAATAACATTAGTACTGAATTGTTTCCTTTTGCATAGTCATGGGCATAAATAAGAGAAAGTTGTTTTGGGACTGCCAGTTATAAAGACACTACTAAGATACAAATACCATCCCTGCTGCTGTAAGACCTTCCAAAGGACAACAAGACCCTCACTTTCAATAAGAGAACTTCCCTACATGCCAACATGGGAAGGTAGGGTCTCTTGTGGGCAGAAAACGCTATCATGTTTGGTGTCCCAGACCTGAAACTGTCTGGCCAGAGGGTTAGAGAAAGCAAGACGTACTTTAAAAGAAAACATGCAACGTTCTTCAAAGATGCTAGAAGGCATCACTGAATAGATGACAGGTGTGCTTAACTCTGTTCTTGTTACACTCAGTGGCCTGGTGCATGGGTGTCATCACAGGTACCTAAAAACTGAATTTGGAGCCATGTTGTCCAAATAAAGGTGAAGCTGGTGAGGGGATTAGCAAGTGTCAAGGGAAGAACAAATTGTTCCTGACTGGGGGAAATTGCACTGAGCTATCTCTTTAAGTAAAACAGGAGTAATGAGGTTTTCTGAAAGACACATTGCAACAACAACAATGACATTTATTTATATAGCACATTTTCATACAAATGGTGAAGAAAGAAAAGTTTATATGAAACAAAAATAAGATTAGGAAATACTAAGTAACAAAGAATAAAGTAAAGTGCAATGGCCGGAACGACAGAAAAAACAAAACAAAAAACTCAAGATGGGGTGGAGAACAAAAAAACAAAATCTGCAGGGGTTCCAAGGCCAAAAGACTGCCCGCCCCCACTGAGCATCCTACCTAAGATAAATGATCTAAATCAGTCCTTATTGCTTTCAGGCTTCACATGCAAGAATCTGAAGATCATGTGGGCATCTGGGGTACTACCTTCAATCTACCAATGTAGGGACAACAGGGTGCCTTGATCAGGTGGGCTTAAAGTTGCAAGTAAGTGCACTTTGGAATTTTTAGCTTGGTGGGGCCCCCCAATCTACAAAGAACCCAGATGTTTCCTCCAGATGGAAATGAATCCTACCTTAGGCTACAGCTTTTTTACGACTAGAGTCTGTGGGGCATCCTCTTAAAGTTTTGGCACCACTATTGCTCACAATTTGTACTGTAATGTGAACAAAATTCACTCAACCAAACCACAACAGAGTATGTCTTTTCACTGCTGACTTAAATATTGTCATCTGTTCTAGTCAGTACTTGTCCAATTTTATAGAGAAGCCATTAATAGCATCCCAACTTCCTGCTTAATGGTCTGCTTTGACAGTGTATCTCCTCATTCAAAACTTTATAATTAGCAGTATGTTGATCAGACAGCAGAATGGATTGTGTTTGAAAGTTTACACTAATCAGGATCTTCATATGTATATCCTGGTTCAGAAAATTATGGAAATCATGGAAACATTACTAGACACTGAAAGTACTGTGCAAATTACTAGGCATGTAATGAGGTTTTTCCTGATGCAGTCACTGTGGTCACACACAACTTTTGATTAGTTCTCCAAAAGAAATTCAATCCAACCGTAATTTTATTTAGTTTCAATGAAGAATGTGGCATCAGTGTAATTCTATATATTGTCATATTTGTGTATATACTATATTTATTGAGTTTAGGACATATTCCAAACAGCTGTTTTGCTTGCCAGTTAAATTCAGTTCAGTTCATTTTAATCTGTTAGACCGGACCAGTGAACAGAAGACTCAGTGGTGGCTATAGTTTTGTTTTATGTTTGTCTTTTGAGTTTTCTCTGATTGCAACTGACGACCCTTCCCGGATTTGGTTTTTGCTTTGTATCCAATATAACTGGAATAATACTCCATCTCCCAAAGACCCCAAACCTGGAAAGGGAAGCTCAGTAAAGGGATATTTTAATGGATTGTATATTTTGCATTATTGTAAATCTGGTGAGATGCCTGCCAGGCACTCTCCTTTTTTTCACTATAGGCTCAAACATTAAAAGTAAACAACCTAAATCCTCAAGTGTATATAAAGTGTATAAATCTATACTAATAAAAGGCAAAGCCCTCACTCACTCACTCACTCACTCACTCACTCACTCACTCACTCATTCACTCACTCACTCACTCACTCACTCACTCATCACTAATTCTCCAACTTCCCGTGTGGGTAGAAGGCTGAAATTTGGCAGGCTTATTCCTTACAGCTTCCTTACAAAAGTTGGGCAGGTTTCATTTCGAAATTCTACGCGTAATGGTCATAACTGGAAGCTGTTTTTCTCCATTTACTGTAATGGAGTTCAGCTGGAGGGGCGGAGTTCGTATGACATCATCACGCCTCTCACGTAATCACGCATTACGTAGAAAGCCAGGAAGAGCTACAAAACGCGCTTTAGAAAACATGCATTATATAATTAAGAAGGCAGCGAAACAATTAGAAGCGAGCGAGTGACATATATATAAAACCATATTCAGCAGCTCACGTGAACTGACGCAGTGCGCAGATGAACAAAAACCTAATTACACTGCTACGCTCGAATAGATAAACCACACGCAGTGGCGCGATGGTAAAGCATTCGCCTGTAGCTCCGAGGTTCGATTCCCGAGAGGGGATGCACTAAGTATGTACGCGCGCTTCTCGATTTATTTTAACCTCGCATCCCCTTAGTTTGAGACGTATGAAAACGCATGCGGTTAACGCAGAAAGACAGATCACCTATTCACCTATTGAAGCTTCATGAATAATGGATACTTTATTCGCGATCAATGATTGTTTTGGTAAAGCCATACTCAGTGTATTCATTTGATGAACGGTAAAAAAGTAAGAGCGAGGGGACGGTAACTTACTGAAGCACACAAGCAAAACCACAATAGCACGCGGGCTCGATGTACTGACTTGCGCGATCACATTCCAAAAAATATTTCTTTTCAAGTTC
>JANRMT010062806.1:77692943-77744347 GCA_026402145.1 Polypterus bichir lapradei
CTTCTTTAACACACTACTTCTCCGCTGCGAAGCGCGGGTATTCTGCTAGTATTAAATAAAAATGGCCTAACAAAATGTTAATATACACTACATAAAGCATGTAATCCAAGCTATAACCAGATTAAAGTCACCATCATTTTATTCATCATGTGCAGAAATACATGTTCATCTGGATGCTTGGATATACCAATAAACCTGGAAGCAACAACATAAGGTTCAATGTAGCGCTCAGAGTGGGCCAAGACTCCCAAGTACTCTGTACCGGCACTTCCCTTCCTTATTCCACCCTTAGGAGTAGCAGTGCTTATTGTATGTGTATCATATGTACCGGCAACCAAACCACCTTTTGAAAACAATCTCTCACCAAGCCTTTGCAGTTCTAAGGGGAGTAAAGCCCTCACCCTGAGCACCGATAAAGTTCATGTATATCAGATTGTTTTTTTGACTTCCAAGGGGGATTTCCCCCTTCCACTACTCATCAGTCAAAACAACAGGAAATACCATCAGCTTTTCTTTTCCACTTCCACCACTGGTCCAATCTACAAAGTGGAGAATATACTGTATGGACTGCTCAGGTGCTTCTGCATTTCAGAGAATGGACCAGTGTCTTTTTCCGGACACAGCTGAATTAATTATACAGTGTTTTTAGATCTTGGAGAATATTTCACTTTAGCATTTAGACAATTACAGTCCAATGCATTACATTAAAGTTAAACCCTTGTGGGGTCTATCTGGCCAAGAACAACATTTACTCAGTACCAATCACTTAGGCTAAAACCATTCATTGTCATTAGAAAAGAAATGAAACTACATAAAAAGATTGATAAATACAGAATGAATGAAACTCCTGAAAATTTATGCCAAAACGATATAAGAATTTGAAGAAAAGAAATTAGATATTCAAGCCTGTGTGGGTGAAGCTACTAAGAGTACTGCAGAGAAGTCATAGACAAAGAGAATCAAATTGTTTCAATAATTTGGCATATCATTTATGAGTCCCTTCACTGCTAAACACACTGTTAACTAAACCTTTTCAACTGCTCATCGCTTTTACAGCTTTAACATGTGATACTTACACCTTGCTTACACATTTTTGGAATTTTACAGAATTATTTATACACTTTTTCAGTGATATTTTTAAATGAAAGAAACAGAGAGACTTACATATAGAAACTGAAAGATACTCTGATTATCAAAGTGGGGGTGTTGCCATAGTCGTAAACCTTTTCCAACAGAGGCAATCAAGCAATTAATTGAATGTTATGTTGTTTAAATGTGAAACATTGGTGAGAGAGTGGTTACAAATCTAGACTTAAGACATGTTGATGCAATAAATTCATCTATAACAATAGTATAGGATTTCTTCAGGTGCAGGGCTTTGTGTTTGATGTGGAAGCCACACGCCATCTCCACTCCACACAGCACTGTCTTGTTAACAGTGCCAGTGGCCACAAGCTGACAATCATCAAACTTAAATGCAAAGAAGCCAAAGGTTTAATTTGTGTTTTCACACCAATGACTACAAGTTCAGTCTACTTGAAATGAGCTGCACCAAGTTAGCTGACATCCAAGACTTAATGCTTCAAGGCCATTTGTCACTCCCATGGCTTTGAAAGACATGCCAAGACAGAATTCGAGAGAGAGAGTTTAAAAAAAAAAAAGCATAGCTGTCAACAGTGGAAAGATACAGACGTGCCAGAATGCTTAATGATATCCGACAAGATGAGCAGATTAAACTTGAAGAACACAGCTACCAGAATGGTTGAGGTGGAGATAAAAACAGAACAGGGCACTGAATGCCATCTCTCTCTCTCTGCCTCACTCTCACTGCTTCTCTTTCTCCAATCTGAATTGTAGTATTTGCAAGATTACATTTGTATAACCCACGTGACCTTTAATCAGGCAGGCAATGGAGAAATGTATACTGAGTGTACATCATTTTCACCTTCATCTTCCAATCTGGTTTTGACCTTAGGCTGGTCTGTTGATATATTTATGTCTTGATTTTCAGTAAAATGGAATCCTTAACAAACCCACCTCCTGATGTAATTTACATTGGAGCCTAAGCACCTTTTTCAAATTTAGGGAAAACTGAACTTTGCAAATAATTGTCATTTATTATACTTCTGAAAAATATTTAAATTTGGATCTGTATTTCACTAAGTCCACTACTGAAGCAAACTCTAGTGTTAAGTTTCAGCATAAAGCTGCTTCAAGTATAAAATGTGCTAACAGCATGAAACTCCTGTGAACAACACTACTAAAGCTTGTTAATGGCTTGTCATTGTTTGAGATGCTTATAGGTTTAATTAGCTTCCCCTGGAATACAGATTAACATAAGATCACGACATATTTGAGTTCATGTACAACAGACTTGTACAAACCCTGTCCTGTCAGGTTAGACATCAGACATGAAAGTAACTCATTACTTCTTAAAATTCAACTAATTAATTACCATTCTGTTTTTTTTTTACATAGCCTGGCTTAGGTTTTCTATTGTTTTCATCCATTTCAATGAATCTGTTATGTTTATGACTTCTTTCAGAAATTATACCAGAGTGATTAGGTGTGAGTGCATGTGTGTGTATTTCCATGAGTGTTTCCTGCAATGGATTGGAACTCTGTCCAAGACACTTTGTTAACTTGTGGCCAATGGTATAGGACCATACAAGGGCTTCCCTTGATCCTGAACTGCACAGTAGAGTTAGAAAATGGATAGCTGGCTGGATAGGAAAATGATAGTGTGCCTGTAAAAAGTATTCATCTTTTGTCAATGATCATATTTTATTACACAACATTGACCCATAGTGGATTTAATGTGGCTGTTACACTGATTAAAATAAAAAGACATATGTCAGTGTGAAAGTAAAGCTCTGCAAAAGTAGTCTAAATTAATTATAAATTGTGACCCTTGACCCCAACCAGTGCTGAAACGCAGGCGATGCGTCCAGCAAGTGTTGTTTGTCCGCATGGAAGGCAACGGGTAGGTTCGCCATGCCACAGAGGTAACTATGAGTTTGTAGTCCCACCGAGTAACGAGTCCGTTAGCCAATGGTTGATGCAGGGATTACTTTAATCCTGCCACTGATCTGGCCTGTTTGTTTTTATTTTCTTTTATGTCCACTCCCCTCCAAGATGACCTGATCCATAGCTGCTTTACCAGCTGGATAAGGAGGACTATCTGTTCCTGAACTGAAGAAGGGGGCCAAGGTAGGATGACTGATAATGTCACAGCTTGTTTGCTGTGTCTGTATGTATTGAAGTGGTAGCTCCCATTTCAATAAATAACTTGGCTGTTCCTGTTTTGAATAGAATTGAGCTGGTTTTCCTGAAGCCTTTGGACTCAGCCTCATCTTAAGGGTGCAAGAGACTAACTCATGTGATACAAATATAAAGCACAAAGTAATTGACTGCATTCACATACACCCAATTCAAGTCAGTAAATAGTAGATGCATCTTTGACAACCATGACAGCCTTAAGTCTATGCAGACAGGTCTCTGTTGGTTTTGCACATCTGGACACTGCCGTCTTTCCCCATTTCTCTATGCAAAACTGCTGAAGCTCTGTCAGATTGCAGGAGGATCATTAATGAACAGCCACAAATTTTCAAATGGATCAAGATGTTTAATCTGACATGGCCATTCCAGGACATAAACATTGTTGTTTTAAAGTCATTGCTGTGTAACCTTGACTTTATGCTAGGGGTTGATGTCTTGCTAGAAAACAAATTTTCTCCCAAGGCACAGGTTTCTTGCAGGCTACCTCAGGTTTTCCTCCAGGATAGGTGTGTATTTTGCTGTCTTAATTCTATGGCCCTGCTACAGAGACGCATCCTACAGCATGATGCTACCACCACCATGCTTCAATGTGCATATTGTGTGTTTTTGATCATGTGCAGTGTTTGGTTTACACCACACATGAAATTTAGTTTGAAAGCCAAAAAGCTCAAATTTGGTCTCATTAGACTACAAAACATTTGCCCAGGTAATTTCAGAGACTCCCATGTGCTTTCTCTCAGACTCTTGCCAATATGTCATGTGTGTTTTTTGAACAGTGACTTTCTCTTGCCAGCCTCCCATAATAATGTGACTATATAAGCAACTAGACAACAGTTGTTATATGCACAGTCTCACCAATCTTACTTACCATAGCACCTTCAGAGTTCTCATAGGTTTCTTGGTGACCACCCCTCACTAGTCAACTTCATTTTGTACAATCACTTAGTTTTTCAGCGGTGGCCTCCTGTAGGCAGATTTACAACTGTGCCATACTCTTTCCATTTCATGATACAGTAGATTTACCTGGACCCCAAAGGATATTCAGTGACTTGGATATTTTCTTGTCTCCATCCCCTGACTTGTGCTTTTTTAATTACAGTACCTTTTCACAGAGTTGCTTGGAGTGTTTCATTATGTAGGTTAGGCCACCATACTGAGGATATTTCAGAAAAGGTGCATTTACTGAGACAGGTGACCTCCATTAAACTAAGTATGTGACTTCTAGAACCAATTAGCTCCCCCAGTGATAATTTAGGTGTGTCATATTAAAGGAGTTGAATACTTATGTGATCAGTTATTATTTGTTTTATATGTGTAATTAAGATTATTTAAGAGATCTGTTTTCATTTTTGACAATAGTTTTTTTTCTGTTAATCAGTTGATTAATTTAGACTCCTCTATCTTTGACAACTTTTGACCCATTTCTAACCCACCTATGTTAACTAAAATTCTAGAAAAAACTGTTTTCAACAATAAATGTCTATTTATCATCCTATTCTTGACAGGTTTCAGTGAGTTTTTACAACAAATCATATTAAAGAAACTGCACTGGTTAAAGCAGTACACGACTTGTGGGTTAATGTGGACAGAGGTCACACATTTGTTCTTGGACTACCAGACCTGAGTGCAGCATTTGACACTGTAGAACACAGTATTCTTATAAATTGCCTTAGTCAATAGGTGGGCCTCTCAGGCAGTGCCTTAAATTGGGTTGTCTTATTTAACAGAAAATCTTTGTTAGCTGTGGTGATTGTAAGTCAGGTATCCAGGATATTGTATACTGCATACCATAAGGATCTATTCTGTGCCAGCATTATTTTCAATCTACATGCTCCCATAAGGCCAGATTGTCTCAAAACACAAGATGAGCTACCACTGTTATGTAGATGGCACACAAATTTATTAATCTATAGTACCTTTTGACCCTGATGTTCTGGGCTGTCTAATCCAATGTCTTACTTGTATTTGTGAATGGATGAGTAATTTCTTCAAGTTTACTAAGGAAAACACTTGCATCTTAGTTAGTTGTTTGGTAAAAATGGGAATAATAAGAGTATTAGAAATAAACTTAATAATTTAGCATTAAATGTCACGATGTATTCAGACTCTGATATAAACTTTAAATCGCATATTAACCATATTACTAGTACTACATTTTTATATTTAAGGAACTTTGCACAAGTCAGACCTCTTATAACATAGCAAGATGCTGAAAAAGTAATTCAAACTTTTGTTTTTAGCCGACTACACTACTGTAATGCACTCCTAACAAGACAATCTAAGAAAGACATCTGTCAGTTGCAGTTAGTTCAGAATGTAGTAGCAAGAATCTTAACCAGAAAAAGAACATTTGAGCACTTCCCTCCAGTTTTAGCATCATTACATTGGTTACCTGTGTCCTTTAAAACTGACTTTAAAGTACTACTAATGATATGTAAACCTTAAATTATCTTGCTTCTTTAAATGTTTTCAAGTGCCTGTCCCCCTACATTCCAGTAGTAACCTTAGATCTTCTAATAAAATAATAATATTCCAAAACATGGAATAATACTTGATAAATTAGTTGTCCTGCCTTAAATGGCCTTCAGTCTTGATTTTCTCCTTACAAATTTATTGACAGTATCATCCAAGTCCAAGTTATTTTCAGTTCACACTCTGAGGACATTACCATCATACCTCAGTTCTGAGAATTGGATAGTTTAATTTTCATTTGAGCACCCTTACCTTTTAGTCCCTTAGTCAGTTCAGATAGGCCCTTTTGAGGATCCATATCTAACCACACCTCCCAACTAACAGCCTTCGTGGAATAAAGGCTTTCTCCTAACGCATTTTTCAATAGTACTTTTGCATTTTTCGATAGTACTTTTCTCTGGATAATTATTATTGAACCCAAAAATGGAAAACTATATGCAGTAAATATTGTATCTCAGTCTGTTTCATTAGCCATTTCTTTCTCCAAGGCCATTCAAGAGGACATATTTAAACAGGTCACCCTGTAATTTAAAATTCATTGTACTCAATGACATTTCGTTCATCAACATTTAATGCATTCTTAAAATAATAAGAATCAATATTTTGTTAGTTTTCCTTCTGGTAATAGAAACATAAAATCATAATGTGATCAAATATAATTTAGACAACTAAATGAGCATGAAAGGTTTCACTGTGTCAAAAGGACAATCAGAAAGATTTATAAAGTAGTTCTCTTATTTTCTAAATATATTTGTCTGGGTCACAATTTCAGGATAGCTACGGCCTTTTCCAGCAGCATTAGGCACAAAAGTAGAAGTCTCATTTTTTAGACTCTTTTTATCTCCTTTAAAAGTCAGAATTACATGCAAATTTATTATGGGTTTCTTTCATGCAGTAACACTGAAATAGAAGCAAGATATAGCATAACACTTTGGCATTAAATGTTTAAGCAATATTTAGAGCTGTTTGTGGAAAATGAATGCAATCACTAAAAATGAACCCGGATAATACATTAATTCTAAATTTGACCTAAAAATGCAATCTATACTATAGTTTATCAAGTTTAAGTTTGTGATATGGTTCCAAGTATGAAATATGTAGTGGGAATCCTGCCACTACATTGGCCACTTTATAAGGGGCACCAATACATTACCAGATATGGCTCCTATTTGCTTCAGAATGGGTATGAATTCAACAAGTGCTTGAAACATTCCTTAGATCTATGTTCACTCAATAACATCACACAGTTCATACATGCGTTTTGGCAACACATTCTCCTCCCGCAAATCTCACAAAGGAGATTAAATTAATGGAGATTTGAGGACTGTGGGGCATTAGAGTAAACTGAAGTCTCTATAATATTCATGGAACCAGCTTGAAATGATATATGCTTTATGGCATGGTTAGTATCACTGTGGAGGTATCCATTTGTAAAACGGTAGACTTTAAATTATTCTTGGCCAGCAAAAATACTTAGGTATGCTGAGGCCTTCAACTGACATTTATCCCTAAACCTAATCCCATCATTACACTACCAGCAATAATCTATGGATGGGTTTCAGGGATTTATGCTTTTTTTACATCAAATGCTGATCCTGCTATCTGCATGATACAATAAAAACTGGAATACATTAGGGTAGGCAGCATTTAATCTGCACTAGCCCAATTCTGTAGCCCATATGATCAGTTTTCTCATCTTTGCTGACTGGAAGGGAATCGCAATGGCCTTCTGTTCCTGTTCGCTATCTTCTTCAAGGTTCAATGCATTATAAATTTAATGATGCTATGCTGCACATCACTGTTATTGAGTATTTTATATTTTATATGTTGCATATTCCAAAGTTATGGAACATTTTCCCACTGACTTTGAGATCAGCAGAATCTCTTAAACTGTTCGGGTGTCAACTTGGGATGCATTTGTTCGGATTGGCATTTGGGAAGTGCTGTCATCTGTGGATGTTTTTGTATTGTCATCGCTCTGTATTTTGTTTTAATATTTCATTTTAACATATGTTTTATTGCTCAGTGCTTTGTGACTTTTGTCTGTGGTTTATAAATAATTTTTACTTACTTACTTATTTTATTTGTGGCCTTTCTGTTAACATGATAGTCTGGTCATTCTCCACTGGCTTATCTAATTGACACATTTTCTTCCCATCAGAATGATGCTTATTGGAGGTATGTTTTTTATCATACTATTCTGTGTAAACTCCAGATAATATAGTGTAAGAGGGGTGGCTGTTTCTGAGTTGTTGAAATCACCACGTCTGGTACCTGGAAATATACATGGTCAAAGTTGCTTAGATCACATGTCTTAGCTAGTCTAATGTTTGGTTAAAATGTAGCTAAATCTTTTGAGATTTGTCTGCATGTTATATATAAAACTTCAGCCATATAATTAGTTTTGAAGATGGAGGCTATCTGCATTAAGAGGCAAGTGTACCTAATAATGTGGCAACTCAGTGTATAATGCACATTCATCAACTGCTAGTCCAAAGTTTGGTTTTCATATGTGCTTTTCTATAACTGTAAAATACTGAGATGGAGAGATAAATTGGATTTTAAATGTAATTTTGTATAAAATTGTGTGGAATATAAACATCAACCCAGTGTCTCCCCCAGTTTCTTCCCTTGTCAAGAAGACACTTGAGTTAGGCTGATTAGCAACTCTAAACTGACCCTATATTATTGATTTCACATCTGTATGCTTTGCCAGGATTTTACATCCCATTAAGGTGGTGCCAGCCTTGCACTCTAATTTTGTAAATATGCTATTGTTTTTGTATATTAGCCAGTTTATTCCATGAAACGTCATAGAGTGCTGCTCTAGCGCTTAAATCTAAGTCCAGAAGCATCATCTAACTAAAATGAATTCCACTGAACGTAACTGCATTCTGCAGTACCTACAACATCACTCTGAAGATGCTCACTTAAAGATGTCATATTTGACACACCGATTCCAAGGGTGTATGTTACATGTATCAGTTAAATGAATTGCATTTTTCATTCCAGTGAAAGTCATATACTACCTATGCTATAACCTAATAAAAGAAATTTTAAACAGAAAATAATGATAGGAAAAAAAGAGCGAGAAAGTACTAATTCCACTGATTGTCTCACAAAAGGATGTAACTGATGTTATGACAACAGAGACCTTAGGTCCTGGTAGGCCAGCTGCCCTTTTTATAGGTCTTAACAGAATTTGTCATTTATTTACATGATTTATTTCTGCTGCTTTGATATTGCTACATTAATGAGGACAGATCACCAGAAAGTGTAATGGACTTGAATAAGATTAGTACTCCCCAGTCATTGTTTTTAATTTCCTATATATTGTTCTATTAAAATTATCCTTTATTAAGTTATACAGTCAGTTTATTTGTTACCTCAATTATAGGATATTTGGTATAGGATGCTGAGCAGCAATGCTAATGTTTTCCATGCACCATCTGTTAGAATGAAAAATGAAGTGGATTTTATTACTATATGCATTACAAAATACTTTCCAGTAGAAGATGCATGGTAAACATTAACACTGAATATACTCAACAGAGTGTAACTGCTGGACTGATAAAAATAGGCTTATATATATTTTAGCATATCCTCCTAGCTAGAAACGGCACTGTGAAGCACTGGTAGCGCTGCTGCCTCGCAGTAAGGAGACCTGGGTTCACTTCCTGGGTCCTTCCGGTGTGCAGTTTGCTTGTTCTTCCTGTGTCTGTGTGGATTTCCTCCAGGTGCTCCGGTTTCCTCCCACAGTCCAAAGACATGCAGGTTAGGTGCATTGGCGATCCTAAATTGTTCCTAGTTTGTGCTTGATGTGTGTGTGTGTGTCCAGCAGTGGGCTGGCGCCCTGCCCAGGATTTGTTCCTGCCTTGCGCCCTGTGCTGGCTGGGATTGGCTCCAGCAGACCCCCGTGACCCTGTAGTTAGGATATAGCGGGTTGGACAATAACTGACTGACTCTTACCTAAAAAGACATTAAATGTTAGGATTCATTACAGTAGTATTTTGTACAAGTGAACAACCATTAAAGTACATCCTTTGGTTCTGTGTCACTCTGGAGAATCCTTGGGTACCAGCGGTTTGACTTTGTGTCGAATGAACGGTTGCTCATGGAATCCCAAATGAGGCACGTTACCTGCATTGTGAGGGAGCGTCAGTTACAACACTATGGCTATGCTCGAACATTGATGGACTAAAAGCCAGAAGTCTACATGACCATCATCCTCAAGTCCTTCCGTGAGAACCCTAAATACAAAGAGGACTGTTTCATTTATGTTACGTACAATGCCCAGAGGGGACTGGGCAGTCTCATGGTCTGGAATCCCTGCAGATTTTATTTTTTTCTCCAGCCGTCTGGAGTTTTTTTTGTTTTTTCTGTCCACCCTGGTCATCGGACCTTACTCTTATTCTATGTTAATTAATGTTGACTTATTTTATTTTCTTACTGTGTCTTTTATTTTTCTGTTCTTCATTATGTAAAGCACTTTGAGCTACATTTTTTTGTATGAAAATGTGCTATATAAATAAATGTTGTTGTTGTTGTTGTTGTTGATTCCCTGAGGGTGATCCAGCTTGTAGGATCCTCATTGTTGGGGACCTGAGTGGCTGGACCAGGCCAAGGGGTCGCCCAGGTAACACCTGGCTGTGACAGATAGAAGGTCATTTCCAGAGGGTGGGACTGAAGCATGTGTCTGCCTGGGGGGTTGCCAACTGGGATCCCGAGCTGTTTCATTGTGTGGTGGGTGCGGCAACCAGTGCATGCTCCCCGACTTGACTTGACTTAGGAAAGTAGTGAGATGAAGATTAGAAAGAAACAAGGAACCTTTTGCTTTCAGATCTAAGGCCTGTCACATATGCAATAATAAACTGTTGGTTATGAGCATGTTGTTATTTCAAATTAATATGTCTGTTAAATTAATTTGTACTATTTAAAATAATACCTCTGGCTTATATTATTCCAATTGGTTTTATGGTGCACTAAGTACATTTCTTACTTTCTTTGTAAACTGCTTAGATTACAAGAATATGGAAACTGACCCATAATTTAATCTAAAATTACTGTCCTATATATGCAATAAACAGTATGTTGTAAAAGTAGTAATCAAACAGCTTTATATGCTTCACAATAGTTTGAAAAATTTGATAGTATCTAAGTATGCTGTCCATGAAAGAACTTGCTGAACCTGGCTGTTTCTGAGCATTTGTGACTGGTTCAGCAAGTTCTTTCATGGACAGCATACTTAGATACTATCAAACTGGTTCCTCAGTTGACTCATGCAGTGCTATAATATATCAGATCTTTGATAGAATACAAAATGAAAATTCTGTTGGACTCCTATAGAAGTCACACTGTTCCACACAATATGCTGCTACTACATGTTTACAATTTACAGTTAAATTAATTCAGAAATCCCGGCATTTTATTGTCATCAATGTCAGCCGGGGGACTGTAAGAGGAAATTAGCCAGATGGCAAAATCCGACATGCAGTGCATTTTCTTTTGTTACGGCTTTTACATATTCAGTTGGAGCTGTCCTGAGAAGGAAAGTTTCACTTTTATTTAAAATTCTTTAGTTTGGGTGAAAATGCTAGTCTTTACAGACGACCACAGTTGTTTTTTGTAATGTGTCTGGCAACAGTTCACAGTACTGAATGTGGCATTATGCTGTCTGACACCCAGAGAAACAAATTTGTTTTAAGATCAAGAAAAGACAAGGCTCTGTGGGGTGCCTGCCAGTGTCAGCTGTTAAGATGAGAACTATAATTATGCATTCACTGTGAGGACCACAGTATATTGAAATTTCAAGTAGACAGAAAGCAGTATAGTGCAATTAAAGGGCAATTAAAAGCCAACATTGCCAAGTTTGTCCATCCATCCATCAGATTCCATTACATGTTTCTTCCTGTTCACAGCTGCAGGGTGCCATAGCTTATATAGCTTAACAACAGACCTGGTAGGACTCCCTACTGGAAAAGATCAACATTCTATAAATGCCTTATCTTTGGCTATGTGTTATAAATATTTTCCATTAGGGTGAAAAAAGTGAGACCTGTTAGTTATCACAAGATTAGGTTATGCAGATTTTAGCAGTTCTCTGCAATGATGATGCTAGTTTGTCCATTTTCTTAACTCTCCTATTCAAAGCCTTTCTCAGTAGCAGTGTTTGCAAATCAAAACCAGCAGTGAATAAGGCATGGTTATGTTTCAGGGGATTGTTTGGGGCAAATTTGGAATTGTGTGCATATCTTTGGGGTGTGTGAATGGAAAACCCATGCAGATAGAAACGGAATGTGCAGGTCTCATAAACACTAGGACAGGATTCAAAACTCCCTGCTTACATTAATATCCAATACAATTTCTTTCACTAGTCTTGTTTTGTTTCAAAGTTATTAAAGCACAGCATGGTGGCACAGTGATTCACATTAATATCTCATACCTCCAGTACCCTGAATTTGATTTCCAACCTTCCTGTCTGTGTTGAGCCTCTTACATTCTCCCTGTACTTGTGTGGGTTTTCTTAGTGTGCTTACATTTCTTTCTCCTCTCAAGTATGTGCTTGCTAGGTTAATTTATATGTCTGAATGAGTCTAGCACCATGTCCAGTGTTGGTTACTTGAATATGCCCAGTGCTGCTAGGGTGGGTTATGGATTCAGCAGGTATAGAAAATGTATTATTTCTTGAAAATTATATACCTCTTTCAGGTTCCAAGATATACCTACTATATGCTTTGGGACACATCATCAGTGATGTTACTAGGATCCTCAGGTGTTTCGAGTCTTTCAATATCATAAACCCTCACATATCCCGGTTTGCATCCCAGCAGCAGCCTTCTCTGGATTGTCTCTTTTGATCCATCGCTACTAATTGTTATCTCTGCTGCATCTGTCACAGTTTCTTTGGCCATCCTCTTTGCATCCCACACTTACCTAGTCAAGATAATGCCCTGCAGAGCAACATTCCTGCGAAGTACCAACAACCCACTTCTATTGGCTCACAGACAGTCCATCAACCACTAATTGAGCACTGTTTCTGGTATTTTGCTTTCTTTCTTTTATTCACCTCTTCCATGCATTCTTCTCAGAGCACTGTGAGTTTGAATATGATCAGGTGTTTGGCCACCTCTGAAGGGATGACCATGACCGGCCACAGTGTTGTTTGTGTGATGTGGTCTGGAAATTTTAGCTTGTTACGCAGATCTGCTCTGTTCTTCCAGTCAGAGGCTATGGTGAGGAGACCAATCCTAGATTTTGGCTGAATGTGTTTTTCTCTCTTGCCTTGATGAAGAAGATAATCTTCTTCAAAGGACAATGGTGTCTGCTGATGTTGCTTCTCTTATTTGTCCTAGTCAATCTCGATACATGAATGTTGATGTCCAACAGATGAAGATGCCAGCTGCAGGCAACCTGTGCATCATAAATGATTGTGCTGCAAATGAAAATATTCTAGACATAATTGCTGTAAGGGAGTTTAGTCATTTTGTTCAAGTTTATCATTGAAATATTATATAAATGTCTCCCAATTCACTTAATGTTACTCACTTTTAGCAGTTGTACAGTACTACATAAACATATCCAACAAAAATGTTCTAATCCTGTTTTATCCAGTAACAGTGTCATGAGGACGCAAAGTCAACTCCTGCAGTGAAAGGTGGCAGGCAGCATCCCTTCCAAGATGGAATGCTAGTCCATTGCTCATTCCATCATACACTGATGCACTTATAAACTAACTCATGCCAGGCCCAGTTTAGAGTCACTAATGAACATAACATAATTTCTTTGTTCAGAAGTAGGAATCTGGGAACTCCAGAACAAACACAAGGAAAACATGAAATCTCCACAGGCAGAACTGAAACTGCAGTCCAGGCTCTATAACATCTGTACCTACTGCACCAATCCACAATGATAGTGGAGAAAGTTTTTAAAGTGATTATGTAACATTCTTCTTCTAGCCATTAATTGGGAATTTCACTTAGTGTATAAAGTTGCTACTGTCTTTTCACATATTGCCTCATTGTTTATGATTTTAATGGCATATCACAGTTGATATAAGCTTTCTCCACAGTGAGCTCAGTCTAATTATAAAAGCAAATATATATTTTACAATTAAAATAATCTGATTTAATGGGTTGAAATATCATGTCTTAACATATTTACTAGACCCTTTTTTAAATATGATAGTAGGTTGATAAACTGTCAACCACACTGAGTTAATGAGGTATTTAAAGAATTTTACACACAATGAGGGTGAGTATAAGAAGTTCAATTAAAATACAAATTGTTAAATAAAAGTACAGGTTGGAAAATAACAGCATAAGTTACATCTTTAATTTTATAATCATTTACAATGTTTAGAAAACTGTGGCTGATTCTGCAAAACCTAATTTCAGATTTCACCTTTCCATAAACCTGCTTTATTCAATGCTTAGGCAAATAACACTGCTCCCTAAAGACTAAAATAAAACCCACCCATCCGCTGGGGGATAGTCTTGACAAAAATCAAGAACTGCAGTTTCCCTTAAAGCAGACGTTGTGATGTTCAATTTCAAGGGACTCTACAATTTTAATCTAAGTAAATAAGGGTGTAAATTAACTCAGGTTGGTAAAAAGTGGCATATACTGCATAACAGGAAGCAAATAATAAATAAGAAAAAATGGATACTGGAATTCTGGTAGTAGCCAATGAGCATATGGACCTTGGTAGTAATCCTCTAGCCTGGATGATGTTTTAGTAAGGTTTCAAAGAAGTCTGTAGTGGCAGTAGAGAAAAAAAGGCTTCTGGAGATATTTAATTGTTTTATTTAGTAATAGGTTAGTCACATCATTAAGCTTTAGGCAGAAACCTAGAATGTCCTTCCAAAAAATACAGATGATCTTCTCTCTTTCTTCATTTAAGGAGTCTGGTCTTCCTTCTTTGGGGTCTACTAACTGGTGTTGGATAGTCAGCAGCAGCAATGAGAGAAACATACAGTTTCTCAAATAAGACTGTGAAATTTGTTTAAAAAAGAATTAAATGTATGTAATAATGGGACTACTGCAGACAAAATGATGCTTTAATATCCTGGCCAATTACCAATAATAATAATATAGAAAGAAAGAATAAAGAAAACTACAACCAATTAATAGAGTATTCCGTTGTAGAGCAATCGCCATATTTAAAAAACAGAATTAGTATTTTTGGCACCCCTGTCCTCCTTGTTGGGCTGAACACCGTGAGCAAGGCAGGTGTTCAGAGTAAAACATGAACAGGATGATGGAGGAATGTATCTAGGTGCAGACTGAATTGTTGTCTAGTGAAACAGCAGAATCTGAACAACCAGAAAAGGCCACCAAAAGTGATAGCATGAGCCAGAACACTAAGCAAGAGTCAAAAGTTAAAAAAAATAAAAGTTGTAAAACATCATATCACTGCATACATTTTCTTATTGTTTAACTAGCACTATGACGTTTGTTACCTTTTAAAGAGAATTCTAAACCTGGACAAGTTACTGCTTGGTGCCACCATCTTAAATAGGAGGAGGCATAACATGTCACATGATCTCAGAGTCACATATTGGCAATGGGCATATCACCTGTAACCAACATGGCCATGGACATGTAAAGACAATGAATGTAAAGACAGAATGGCCACAGCCAAACTTAAAACAGATACAATTTGACACCAACCACACACAATAAAAACACAAAATGATGTTGCCTGAGTAACAATTAAATAAACAGTCAAAAAAATAAATAAACTAAGAAATATTCCAAAAATAACATAAATTCATAAATGGAGGTTAGGCAAAATGACACCTTTTATTGGCTAACTAAAGAGATTACAGTATGCAAACTTTCGAGGCAACTCAAGCCCCTTCTTCACAAAACACAAACCTTTTAGGATAACGGATACCTCCTTAACCAAAGCTGAACTACAATGGAAAGTCTGTCTGGAGACCTGCAATGATGGGTATGTAATATGGCAGACAAAGAAGCTACACTTCTGTAAGTGGCTTAAGAGAAGACATATCAACACTGCAGCCTCATTTTAAAAGGTTGAGTAGGAAAAAAAAACTACAGTCATTAACTGATGTTGGTAAAACACTATGTCATGTTTACGGGTTATAAAAAAATATGCAATAATATTAATAGAGTTCTCATTGGTGTGTAAAGTTTTTGATGTTCTTTTATTATTTAACATAATACAATTTGCATTTTTAATTAGAGGCAATATATACACATTTATTAAACTGGAAAAGATTATAAATGGGGGGGGGGTGAATTTTCTGTTTTTTGTCAAAGGGGCTCTCTGTCTGAACATTTGTGGGAACCAATGACTTATTACTTTAGGTTATGTCAGGTAGAAAGGCAAACTACCTTTGTACGTGATATAAAATTGTGACCACAGCTATAACCCTCATTATAATTACCAGCCAAGGCATTGAATATCATTTTTTATTGTAATTATTTCCTTCCTAACAATGAAGCTGTTATTATTCACTTAAATATTGTTGCTTTCACTATTTCTTTAAAGATGATGTCCTGATTTGTATTTATTTAAGCTTTTACTTTAACAAAAGACGACATTTTAAACAAGAAGTGTTTTTATACTGATTGTACATTACAGATCAATGGGTAAAGAAAATAGTGTACAACAGTGTTGTAAAAAAGTGACAAAAACAGATAGGTCCACTATATTTGACGTGAATAACATTGTTAAAACAGTTCTTAGAAGGTTTAAGGGTTGTATAGATTTAGATACATGACATACTGCATACTCTCAAGGATTCAGCAGTCAAAGCTGGCAATGATAATAACATAGTATAACTAATATATCCTTTGAATAGTTAAAACTCCCTTAAAAAAACATATGTTCATTCTGCCTTATCAGGTCAGTTGATTGTATTTGGGTACTAAGGTGATGTTCCTTTTAATTAGAGTTCACAGGCAGTGTATTGTTTTAATTAATAAACATCTTAGAAAACTTAAGATTTTTCATATATTCACATCTCAAATAATAATGCACCCAGAGAAAATACAACATACCATATGTTGCTTTAATTATTTAAAAGCACACTTTTAAGTACATTAAGGGTAACTTTAAAGGCTAAATGTGAATATCATTTATGATTTCAATATATACAGACTGAAAAAAAAGTCCATAAAATAATGTTCCACATACAACACCACTGTTGGCTGATTTGAAAATGAGTTTCTGTATTTATTAAAAAAAAACCTATTGTACAAGTTCAAAGAAGGAGAAATTAATCTGGAGATTACAGCCACTACATGGCAGAGCTGACACCGAAGACTATGATTATCTCAACAAAACATTTTCCCTCAGAGAACATTGATAAAAATGACAGTAAATACAAAAATTATTTTAATGATTAATACATTTCAGTGGGTGTGTTTATGTATCATTTTCTCTGGAAATATACATTTTTTTCTTCACTGACCCTGCTAAAAATAAAAGACCTTTTGGCATTTTAGTAAGCAGTTTTACTCAGTGAGTTGAACCAGGTGCTCTGGCTTCTTTAAAGATTTGACTAGACTGATGAGTAGCCGTCTCTCAAAAGGAATTTCCAAAACCTTAGAAATTTGTCTTTGTCCTGTGACACACAATCATTTCAGTTTTACGCCTTCAGTCCCTGCTAAGTGTCATTCTGAACAAGACATGGGAAATTTAGGAAAGCAGATGTATGAGTATGTAAATAAGAAAAAGTACATAACATAAAGCAGCTTATATTTTGAAAACAATCATTAACGTCACAGTGAAAGAACTTTCCTCATGGAAATAATCTGCATTGATTTTTTTAATATGGGCTGTCCAATGGTCCCTCTGATCCTTCTTGATACTGCACTGTATATTACAGGAGTGAGATGGAGCTTTTCTTGCTTTATGTGTCATTATTTCTAGTTATTCTTTCTTTGGTCCTTGCCAAATGTCTTTCTTGACCCCAATTATCTTGTTTTTGCTGCTTCATGTGGCCAAAGATGCTTTTTCTATAACTTTTAACTGTGACACCTCTGCCAGAATGAAGCAAAATTCTCAATATTGTTATCTCATCTCACAAAGTGACAATCTGCAGACCTTACTGATCTTTGACACCTCTTTCTTCCCTAATATTTACCCATTATTGTCTTTAAGAATTTTTTAAGAATGTAGACTTGGCTATTTACTTAAAATTAGAAATGACAAATCATTAATGTATAGTTTGTCCTCAATACAGTTTTTACAGCAACTTTTTAACAGTTCTTTTTGTGAAAACATTGACAACATTGTTCTCCAACTTACATGTGTCAGCTTAGTGATGCCGCCAGCATTGTCTGTCTGATTTCCTTTGAAGAAGCCAGCAAGGCACTAAGAACCCTTCATTACACACTTCTAAAGACTTTGTTTCAATTTACTTCTTTTTGAAATAAGAAGATCACCTAAGCTCTGTCAAAAGCACGTCTTATTCTTTACAGAGCTTATAAGGAGTCAGATGCCTGATGGAATATATTCTGATTTATGTCTATTCTCGAAAAAGAACTGTGAATTGGGAAAATATGGAAAAAAGGAAAACTCCAAATTGAAACAATGTTGAAAATCCTCATATCTTCAAGCCTGAAACTTCATAAAAAAAACGCCACTGCTGTTAGATTGAACAATCATAGAATAGGGCCAAACCCCAAAGTAGAACCAAAATGACTGAGGCCAGAGAAAATTACTGTATAAAGTTAAAATGAATCCTGACCATGGTGCTGCAGCCTCTCGAACTCCAGAAATCTGGTAATTGATATAGGAATCAAAACAAAGCCTTCAGAAAAGTGCAGGACAAAGTAATATCTACATTAGTACTGGTATTTTATCATAAAAAACTGTACGTCCTGATGCAGTACTTACGAGAAACATAGCATATTAGTACAGGACGAGGGTCTTAAAAAGCTACTTGTGGCCATTTTTATTACTGGTATCTTGGAGCTGAGTTTGTTAAATCTAGTAAAGACAAAGCTCAAGACACCAATGTGTCCAATTAACCACCAACATCTGGATGAATTTTTCATTTGTTACAAGTGATCACTTATGAAAATGATTAATTTTAGTGTCAAAGCTTTGTAGATGCCAAGCAAGAGACCTTTTGACACACATAGGAACTGCTAACCTGCAATAGAAGAAGTGAGGCCTGCATATGAGTAAGAGTGAACTTTCAATCTGAAAACACAGAATACAATGCAAACAACAAAAGGTGATGACAAGATGCTAAAAGCATCAAATTACTTAAGTCACTCCTGGAAACACATATAAAGATGATGCTTAATAATTATATCATAAACGTCAAATTTTAATAAAAGGGGAAAATCTCTGAATCAATAGACCATTAGTAGAAACGGAAAAAAACTACTTAAACATTGATGCAAGTAAGGCATAATTTTCTTATATGATACGCTACCGTGGCTGTCCGTTTGTCTGTCCAGGATTTTAAATCACTTGTAACTTGCAAACCGTTTGACTTATTGACCTGAAATTTGGTACACATATACTACGTGACCTCTACTGTCCGCTTTCAGGGTGATGATTTTTATTACTCTTTTTATTTTTATTTTATTTTATTGTAGAATCAACTCTCTGCAGCATGCAGCAGGGTGGCCGTGCGGCGCATGCGTACGGGCGCAGTTCTCATTCCTATCACCTTCGCCATCACTTCCCCTATCTCTTCATGTCTTAAATCATTCTTGAGGCAGATTGAAGACTTATGTGCCAGCTTAACTAAAAAATTAAGAAAAACATACTAAATAATTGCAACACAAAAACTGACTTAATCAGTTTTAATGCGAAAAGATGCCAATGGAAGAAAAGAAGAAGTAGGCCGCTACGGTGGAGAAAAGAGCTGCTCATGAAGCAGCAAGCGTATCAACCTCTGCACAAACAAATGCTAAATGTACAGAGACAGAGTATGAAAACTATAAGTCAAGTTTATTCACAGCACTGCAGTACACCATAACTGGTGGCAAAATAAAACAATAAATGAATATAATTTTTAATTCAGTCAAATTGGAATCTAGCATCTAAGAAACTGAGGGACTTACAGTATATTTGATAAAGAAGGACTGGGTGTTCACACTTTGTCTTTCTTCAATGTAAAGTGGGGTATAAGTGGAGTCATTGTGTTGACCTCAAAGTCAACACTATTAAGAACCAATTTTCATACTTGATGTGAAGTCAACCTCGCCTTCAAAGTCATTTTGGGCTCCACCAGAGCTAATATGTGGAATACCCACTTCTCTTACTTATGTAGGTAACATCATTTTTTCATAATAATATATTGAAATATTTTGTGTAGAAGGCAAAAAAGATCTTCATAGAGTTTGGATTATTTTAAAGATAATTGAAGTGGCCAAAAATAAAGTCTCTCACATTAAATGTGAACATTATGCATAACATAATCGACATTTCTGCGGTGGGGTGGTGCCCTGCTCAGGGTTTGTTCCTGCCTTGCGCCCTATATTGGCTGGGATTGGTTGCAGCAGACCCACGTGACCCTGTGTTAGGATATAGCGGGTTGGACAATGACTGACTGACTGCTAATCAACATTTTACTTTGGTTAAAGAAAAAAAACTCAAATGATCTTAGGGCTCACAGAAGCCATACACATATAAAATGAGACACATTAGAATTTGATTTTGTAATCTGTCCGTTGCTACCATTTACTAAAATCATTGGATTATTCATTTGTTTTGTACTGATATGCAGTATTATTTTGTGATATTACCAGCTGTTGTAGGTATGCATACCTCTTAGTTTGATTTAAAAAATACAAGGATGAGTCAAAAATTATCTCCACTCTGGTTATATTAAAACATCTGTTGGCAGCACTGTCTTATCAGCGCTTTCCGTACGAGGTCCCTATCTCCCCAGTCACAGGCTGAACGTGTTACATCAGATCATTTGTAACTGCGGTGTGAGAAACAACAGCTGCCCCATTTGTGATTTGTTTGAAAGATGAGTAACATGCAGTGATTCATTTTTTGTGGTTGAAGAGTGTTCCTGGTGCCGATATTTACTGAAGACTTTGTGCACAGTATGGAGAAAGTATTTTGTCGTGAAGAACTGTGTATGAATGGATAGAGAAATTCAAGGAAGGTCACACAAATGTCAGCCATGAAGAAGGAGTTGGACATCCATCCACGACAACGAATGTTAACAACATTGAGCGTGCACATGAAATGATTGTGTTGAATAGACGAGTGACAGTAGATCATGTGGCAAATTATCTGCAAATCAGCCATGGCTCTCTCTGCCTATGCAATTGTCCATGACAGACTTGGGTTTTGAAAGAAGCCCTACGAGGACAAAAATTTACTTCTGGTGAAGAGGTGAAGACAGTGGTGCAGTCGTGGCTCGCAGCTCAGCCTAAAATGAAGGAATATGTAAGCTTATTGATAGATGGACTTAAAAGCAGGAAGATTATGTTGAAAATGATGTATTTGTCTTTTCTGAAAGTTGATTAAAATAAATTCTACAGCCGGAGTGCGGATAATTTTTGACTCACCCTCGTATTATTTGAGGTATTAACTTAGAGCACAGACCACTTCAAATCTGCACATCTTTTTTGGTACTACCAGTTTACCCTCATAGAGCACTGAGATGAGAAAAACATATTTATTTGCTATCCTATATTTATTCACAAAAAAATTGCAAATTAGTAAGAATGGTTACCAAGTGTTTCAATAATAATAGGTCGAATATCTTTTATTTTTACAAATAGAAACAGAATAAAACATTTTTACTGATTCCTCAAAAATTAGACATGGGCATAATGAAACATCACAGCAAAAAGTTATAATAAGCCAGGAAGCAACACCTCCATCAGTATGCTATGCACGAATGGATGCAAAAAGGTAAACGACATCTTCCTAACCTGACAAACCCTGAAGATTCTCTTGAACATCACAAGGTCAAAAGGTCTTCTATGTGTTTCCAGATCTTTCAGAGATATAACTGAAAAGCTACAAATACACATGCAGTTAAGTGCTATATGTCAGTACTCTTGTTTCTTTGGGTTTTGTTTTGCTCAGAAAAGCTGGCATGTCCTGTTTTCAGGAAAAAATTCTCCTTTGAAGGCATTTTTCTTACGTTAGCTGATACACTGATGTGCATTTAGAGGGGAAACTATTTCTCATACAGGTCAGAAAAAGAAAGCAAGAAATTCCTAATCCTCTGTCTGCATTGCCATGATTGTAAGGCTATGTTACTACTTCCTTTAGCCTAATGAAGGATAAAAAGGTTTCTATTACAGTTAAACCCTGAAATCGGTAATGGCCAAATCATATTAGTATTATAAAAAACAAAGTTTCAAAGAGATTTCTAGCTTTTGAATGAAATAACTAAAAATTTCAATAGGTCTTGGTTAAAATATTAATAATTTAGGAACTACCAGTTATTTCAGATTGTAGTTATAACTATTATTAATTGTTTAAAATAATTTTAAATAATATTTATACTAATTGGAGTAATTGTTATATTTTAATATTATATAAATCATAAGTAGAACTAGAATTACAAATAAGTTAAAACTACACAGCCATTGCTTCTTCTAACACAACAAGAATCAACATTACACCGTTATGAATATCATACTGTACGTACTTTTCCAAAGGGGACTTATTATAGTTCACAGTGAGTGAAGCAAAACCATTCACACTAGTATAAACATTTAAAGAAAAGCTCCACCCAAAATTATTTTTTTAAATTTAATTTTCTTGTTTGTATTGATTGCCATGAAAAATCTGTTTCAAACTTATGTTTTCATGCACATAGAGAGAAAAAAGTTTATGATATAATAGAACAAGAGCAAACAACATGTTACTCATGTTGCATAATCCATGTGTCTGTTATCCAGTTACATGCTCAAAACATACATAGCACATGCGTTTTTTTGTTAAAATATTAATATTGCCTGCGGTGGGCTGGTGCCCTGCCCGGGGTTTGTTTCCTGCCTTGCGTCCTGTGTTGGCTGAGATTGGTTCCAGCAGACCACCGTGACCCTGTATTTAGGATATAGCGGGTTGGTTAATGGATGGATGGATGGATGATTATTAATATTGCTGTGTACATCATGAACTGGAAAACACATTCCAATAATTCTGTGCTTTTGAACTGAAAACCCACCTCTTTCACTCATTCATTGGTCAAGACTCCTGTCTTCACACTGTTTCACTCTGTTTTGTTGTACAGTACAGGTCACCATTAAGTTCTGATATATCATAAAAGTTTTCCTCTCATTCTGTATAAAAACATGAGATTCAAATTTTCTCCACCACTACTATAAATTATATATTTTTAGATTTTCTATCTATCTATCTATCTATCTATCTGAGCTACCACAGCTATGCTGATGACACACAGCTGTATTTATCAATAGCACCTGATAACCCCGATTCTATTAATTCACTAACACAATGTCTGACTTGTATCTCAGAATGGATGAATAGTAACTTTCTCAAGTTAAATAAAGAGAAAACTGAAATCTTAGTGATTAGCAATAATGGATACAATGAGGCTATTAGAAATAAACTGGATACATTAGGATTAAAAGTCAAGACGGAGGTAAAAAGCTTAGGGGTAATTGTTGACTGTAATCTGAATTTTAAATCGCATATTAATCAGATCACTAGGACAGCATTTTTTCACTTAAGAAACATAAGTAAAGTTAGACCTCTTATATCACTGAAAGATGCTGAGAAATTAGTTCACGCGTTTGTTTTCAGTCGACTAGATTACTGTAATGCACTCCTATCAGGACTACCCAAAAAAGACATAAATCGTTTGCAACTAGTGCAGAATGCAGCTGCTAGAATCCTAACTAGGAAAAGAAAATCCGAGCACATTACTCCAGTTTTGATGTCACTACACTGGTTACCTGTGTCATTCAGGATTGACTTTAAAATTCTGCTTATGGTTTATAAAGCCTTAAATAATCTCGCCCCATCTTATATATCGGAATGTCTGACACCTTATATTCCAAATCGTAACCTCAGATCTTCAAATGAGGGTCTCCTTAGAATTCCAAGAACAAAACTTAAAAGAAGTGGTGAGGCGGCCTTCTGCTGCTATGCACCTAAAATCTGGAATAGCCTGCCAATAGGAATTCGCCAGGCTGATACAGTAGAGCAGTTTAAAACGCTGCTGAAAACACATTACTTTAACATGGCCTTTCTATAACTTCAATTTAACTTAATCCTGATACTCTGTATGTTCAATTCTTCATAATAACTATTCATGGTGGCTCTAAAATCCGTACTGACCCCTACTCTCTGTTCTATTTCTTTTTCCGGTTCCTTTGTGGTGGCGGCCTGCGCCACCACCACCTACTCAAAGCATCATGATGCTCCAACATTGATGGACTGAAAGCCAGAAGTCCACGTGATCATCATCATCATGTCCTTCCGTAAGAACCCTAAATACAAAGAGGACTGTTTCATTTATGGTAGGTAGAATGCCCAGAGGGGACTGGGCAGTCTCATGGTCTTGAATCCCTGCAGATTTTATTTTTTTTCTCCAGCTGTCTGGAGTTTTTTTTTTTTCTTTTTTTTGTTTTTTGTTTTTTCTCTTCACCCTGGCCATCGGACCTTACTCTTATTCTATGTTAATTAATGTTGACATTTTATTTTCTTACTGTGTCTTTTATTTTTCTATTCTTCATTTTGCAAAGCACTTTGAGCTACATTTTTTTGTATAAAAATGTGCTATATAAATAAATGTTGTTGTTGTTGTGCAGCAATTTGAAGGCAGTTCATACTTACATACATTGCAAACGTAGCAATGCTTATCTCTTATGAAATTATTTTTATGACTACATACGTGATAGATAGGGCAGCACCCTGTGTAGTGTTGCTGTCTTGTAGAACGTAACTTCTAAATTGAGCTTGCCTGCTCTCCTCCTATTAGTGTGGATTTTTTGTTATGTATATGGTTCCCTTTCCTTGACCAGTCATGCCTTTAATATGGCTAATCTATTCCATTATGCAAATATATGTATGTATGTCTGATAAAGTGGCAACCTATTCAGAGTTGGATTCTGCAATACAATTGTTGATGATGGGATTTTGTGCCACGGTGCTGCTATATTGTGTATGGATGGTATGACAATTAAGCCACTTCACTTTACTTGACAGATTCAAACCTTTATCAATTTGCTCATAATATAATATCTAGTCCATTCATCTTTGTATTGTGATACACTTGCAAACACAAATTGTGTTTACAAATGGAGTCAGTTCGTTGTGTTTCACATTTTTTACTTGTGCAAATGTAATAGCTGAATTTCTCATAGAAATCATTTTGCATCCTGCAATGACATTGATAAGGCCCAAATGGGTTTTGACAGGTCAGTTAGCCAATGTCAGCACAATTATTCTATATCCTTATAGATTTAGGTCAGTGTTGCTATATTTGTGGCTTCTTTGAGCTGTTTGTATTTTTTTTTCTAATTAGGTTTCCTCAACCGTAAAAGGAGCTGTTCCGTGATCCATTTAAAATTTGTTTAGTTGCTATATTAAACATTCTTGGGAATAAAGCTTGTGTCTACTCCACTTCTTTTCCTGGCCTAATGTATCTGAGATTCTCAATGCACAAATATCACTCCTTTTATTTGGTCTATATCTTAATAATATGATATATGTGTCAAATTGCATTCATCTTTAAAAGAGAATCTTAATAAAATTCTTAGAGTAATTAAACGGGGAATTAAGGTTTCATTATATGATTCTCACTGGTGATGTACCAATGTTTTAGATATTTTCATTAAAACTAAAAAGGACCAACAAGATATCCCTACTGGGAAAAACAAAGCCACTGTATTAATACACTCTCTATTTTTCACACTTCCCTGTGCACCGTGAATAATATTAACAAATGGTTGGCAATTTGTTTTGACAGACCAGTTAGTCAGTTGTCAGTAGCAATTATTTCTCATCTCTTATTGATTCTGGTCAATGTTACAAAGTTTAGACTATGAGCATGTGTTGTATTGACAAGATAGAACAACAAGAATAAAAAAAGAAAATTCATGTTCTGTGACATAAAAACAAAAGTAGGAGTCCAGATCCTTACCAGATCCCCGCAGGTGCTTAAGGGTGTGAATAGCTGTTGCCTACTATAACATGTCGACAAGCAACATGAATGCCTGTTGAAGTGTGACTGGCTTCCAATCAGTGCAGTTCTCATGCTGTGACTGCCCCAGGTCATCTTTCAGCTATTCTCAGCAGGGAAGTGAGTATCTCTGATTAGGCCTGTATCAGTCTAGAGGAGGGATGACCAGCTTATGAATTATATTTGAGAATCCATAATTTCAGGACTTGTGCTATTCATTCAACTTCAGACTAAATTTGATAGTTAGGATAGAAGGGAATCCTAACATTTTTAAAATATGTTAGATATGGTTATAGTTATAGTTTTGATATAGTTTGAATATTTGTAGCTGGAAATCTATAAAGGGAGAAAATGAATCATATACAGTATATAAAAAAATTATTTTTTATTCCTAAGAATTCAATTCCTACTAGAAATTATTATCAGAGGAACATGATTACACTTACAGGAATCCACGACAATATATAGCAAATAAATGGGTAGGTGGATGTTGGGGGATGAGGTACAGTTTGGAGGGTGTTAGTCATAAAGACTTATTTATTATTCAGATGTTCATCTTTACAAGCCTGCATATGCTGGATTAATTTCCAAATGTCTGTTCATGGAGTTTTCATTAGACAGCCAGGTTTCGGTCAGTTCTCTGGCAGTTTTAGTATTAGCCCTGAATTTTACTTGCACTGAGTCCCATTTAAATGTGTCTCTGGTTGAACTTGTATGTGTGTAAATCAGAGACTGTGGGTCCTTTCTTCTGATTGCATTGTGATATTCCTGTATATGTGTGGCAATTGTTTTTGATGTTTGTACCATGTATACAGCTGGTAAGAATCACATGGTATGCTTTAAACCGTGTTCCATGTCTCTGCTGCTGATTTTCTGCTTTTAGCATTAAAAAGGACTGCGGGAAGAGAACTTTGTAGGCCTGTGCGCTACCTTGATTCTAACAGGATACGTGCTGTACCTTCTGATACCCTGCGATGATAAGGAAGTGTGTGCAAAATGGGATGGGGGGGTTAGGTTAGAGTCGATTGTTTGCTGGGGTCTCTTGCATCTCCTATGTAACCATTGTTTAATGAATGTATTTGGGTAGCCATTTGATGTGAACAGTTGGTAAAGAAAGCACCTTTTATTCATTTTAGTCTCCTTGTTATTATAATGGGTGTGAACTTTTCTGAACAGAATTTTAACACAGCTCTGTTTATGCGGTGATGGGTGATTGCTAGCAAAGCTTAATATTTTGCCTGCATAACATTCCTTAAACACCTATAATCAGGGTGGCATTGTTACCTCTTTCAATGGATATGTCCAGGAAATTGATGCGTCGATTTGTTTCTTTTTACATAGTAAACTTGATCGCAGGGAATATTGTATTGACGTAGTTATGGAAATCATTCATCTGGTCATTTTTAAATATGATGAATGTGTCGTATCCAAATTTTCATTGTGTACTGAGTTAGAGCCATGCTTTCAAATCACTGCATTACCAGTTCTGCTAAGAGTCCTGATAATGGTGATCCCATTGGCATGCCTTCTTTTTGTCTGTAATATTTCCCATTAAAATGAAAGTGAGTTTTCTGGTAAAGTGAAACTAGATGAATTAAATCATTTGTGGTCAGTTTCATTCATGTCATTATGGTGGGGTCTTTATTTAGCTGTTTGTAAAACTGTAGCCAGATGAAATGGGATCATGGTGTTCTATGACACAATATTAAACAAGACCATGATCATATCCTCAGTGATGGATTCATTTTTCATATACTGTATGTAGTATATATCTTTGTTCTTAATAAATAGTTGAATATATTGTCCAAAATGTTTCCAGGGCAAGATCCAACCTGCAAACGTTGCAATCAAGTTCAAGCCTCACTAGGCCACATGTTCAGGACCTGCACCAGATTAATATCATTCTGGACCAAAATCTTTAAATGCCTATCAGACAGCCTTGGTGTCACAATCCCTCCTAATCCACTAACAGCTGTGTTTGGTGTACTCTCAGGTGACCTTAATGTGGAGAAGGACAAACAAACTGTAATTGCCTTTACTACACTATTGGCACACAGACTTATCTTGCTCAACTGGAAGAATCCTAACTCTCCTATTCTAAGTCAGTGGGTAAGTGGTGTTATATACTATTTGAAACTGGAAAAAATCTAATTCTCACTTAGAGGATCTGTGCATAACATTTTCAAAACCTGGCAGGATCTAAACAATGCCATTTTAGAATAAGCATTTAAAGCACTGAGGAAGCATATTCTTTCCCCTTTTTTCCTTTTTTTTTTTCTTCTCCATTAATCTATATTCACTTGTTAATTCATCTATTTACTTACTTTTACTAGCTTTAAGTTTTACTCTGCTGGCTTAGCTCTCTTTCTCAGGGGTGGGGGTTGATTTGTCTTCAATTTTATTTTTGTAAAAATTGATTTATTTGATGGAATGTTGGAATGTATGGAATGTTGTGTGATTTCAATAAAATCAATAAATAAATAAATAAAGAGTTAAATATATGTGAATGACATGAGCCTGATTTTAGCCCTCCTAGCCACATAATCACTAAAGTAACCACTCTTTATTTGCTAGATTTGAATGGATTGCAGAATAGTATTTCTTGGGATTCTTTTCAACACCAAGCCACCTTCACTAACCCCTAACAGTCTAAAAGTTACAGTATATGTCAAAAACCTGACTTGTGAGAAGTACCTTTGTGCCAATATTTTAAGGCTGTGGCTTAAAAAACAAAAATGTGTGTAAATAAAAAACCAAACAGATTTAATGTGATTTTCACATTAAAATTTAAGGCCAAGATGGCAGGAACAGTCTCCTTATTTAAAAGTTAAAAATAGGAATTCAACACAACTTAGAACAACGTGGGCACCAAGTCTAGCTAATGTCTGTAGGTTGAGCAAATGAGCTCCCAAACTGTGTAATAAATAACAGATAACAGAAAAACAGAATATCCATCCATTGTGATGGACAGCCAGCATTTCAGTCCGGCCGGGACGTCCCTCAACTGAAGAAATCAACTTTTTCAGGGCACTGTATCCCCTGGGACGCTAAATGGCAGCTTCCCTGGATGGAAAGGGTTCCTCTGATTCCCGCAGGGCAGTATGGGACATGGAGTCCGTCTCTTCAGCCCTGTTGGGTGTCGTGGGTGTCATCAGGGGAAGCTCACCAAGAACTCAGGGAATATTACCGTGACGTTAACCCGGAAGTACTTCGGAGTCACGAGGACGGAAACCCGCAGTACTTCCGGGACACCTGAAGAAGGCCTTCGACCCAGAGACAGAATACTTCCGGGTCATGGACTTTAAAAAGGATGATGGGAAACCCAGCAGCTGAGCCAGAGTTGGGTGGTAGAGGAACGGAGCTGCTGGGAGTGAAGGATTGTGATTATTGTTATTGTTATTGATTATTGATTTATTAAGAATTGTGGAGTGTGCGGTGCTTTGTGCAATATTTATTGAAAGAATTATTAAAGAATCTTTTTGGTGTTTTAAACGTGTGTCCTGGATGTCTGGTGGGTTCAACGGGACAACAGCGACCCCTAGCGTCCACACCATCTATCCCTTTTCTGTGACTATGAATTAAGCACAAAGTAGTAATCATGATGAAAATTGTTTTCGAGTAATACTCTTGCATTTACACACAGTGATTCGTATCAGGCAATTCTGTGTCTGCAACTAAAATATGCATCTTTGTTATGCATAAGAAAAGCCAGAAAACCTACAGAAACAAAGGTTGAATGTGTGTACTCAAAACTAGATGATGACTAGTACTGTGGAAAAAAGTCATTTAAAATGTTAGTTAAGTTCTATCAAATCTTCAGCTGGAATGAATACTAATCAGGAGTGTATGTTGATCCACAACTATACTCATTGTAGAAGCATAGTAGTAGTAATAGCAGCAGCACTAGTATTATTGTCTCCACAAGCAGAGCAAGATAGAGCCTAGTTTTATTTTGGGTCAAGGGTTGTTGTGTGTTGGTCATGCAAGGTGATAACTCACCATTGCATTCAGTGGAAAATTATCACTAATGGCTTGCAATGTATTTTGCGATGGGTCAGCTGTGACCGTTGATGGCAACTCTCCAAGGGGGACACCCTCTGCTATATTTGGTGGCAGAGACTCCCCAAGGGGAATCTGGCCATCATTCCGCTACCATTGTCGATGGTGATTCTAGGAACCCCAGATCTGACAGTCATCATAGACTACGTCTCGAAAACACTAAGAAGGGCAAGATTGGGTTGTGGGAAAAAAAGTTGAAGAACCACTGATAGAGTAAACCCCCAGCCCTGAACTTGATAAGCAAGCAAAAAATTTATGAATAGATTTGCTGTACATATAAAGCAAATAGGAAATATACTGTAAAAAGATCTTTGTTTTTTTGTTATTACAAAAGTAAATTGTAAGATTTATGTCCAAATACGATTCCCAAAATAAAATAATTAAAGTAACAAGGCTGTGTTTCTAACTTTCAAATCTCTGTCAGGTTGTGCACAACACTTCTCCTTAGCACATATACATTGCCTTCCAGATTAACATCCTCAACACCTTTGGGTGACAAACTGTTGTGATTTCATTACAAATATATCACGGCACAAAAGAGTGTATATTTGTCGTATTAGCTTGAAATGTGTAACCACAAGCCTGAGGCTATCTGCAAGATATGTTGACTTTCTACCTACTATTCAATAATGTTTCCCAAGAACACAAAATGAGATTTTTCATTACTATGCTGCCTAACTTAATTGCCATGAATTTTTTACTGAGTCTGTTCTTTCTCTATAAAGCTGTGTTGGTAAAAAGCTGAAGAAGATCAACTAGTTAATGCAGCTGTCATTTCTTTTTGAATCACTCATTTTCATTATGTTACTGAGCTGTAAAAGATTTGAAGAAAAGAATTTAACAGAGTACTGTTTAATAAAGGAACTGATCACAACTGTTTTGTAGAGCTATCCTTCACACTGCGTAAATAATTTGTACTGCCAGATTCTGCAGGGATTCAGTTATAAAGCATAATGGAAAAAAAGAAAGAAAAAAATATATATACTGTATATATAAAGATATTTTTTTCTAACACTCGTACACATATAAATTCAATTCTTAAAACACTGTTTTTTATCTATCTATCTATTTATAAACTCAGTTTCTACATTATTAGGTAATCCTATCAGGAAAGACAGCCTTCTACCTCCAGAAGAGTGAGAGGTAGAATTCAGTGAGACCTTGATTCAACAACATTCATGTTAACATAATAACATCACAGAGTTTGTGTAGATTATTTGGTCACACATTCATGCTGAAAACCTCCTATTTCACCTCTTCCCAAAGGCCCTCTGTTGAATTGAAATCTGTGGACTTGCAGGTGTTTTTTGCTAACAGAACTGTCATTCAGTGGATTTGTTTTGTTTATTGCTCCTATAGAATATAGTACATGAAACACTTGGGGGTGTCTGTTTCTGGGTTGGCACCTATAAATCACACCAGAGGCATGCATCTTGCCTATTCTAATGTTTGGATTATCATCAAGTAAGGCCTTTTGAGGCCTCTGAAAATATATAAGACAAGTATTGAAAAAGAAAAAAATATATGTTTGCATGCATCATTTTGGCAGTCTTTTACAGCATATTACAAAAGCAAAAAGTCCATTATTTAATGCATGGACACTTATAATATGAAATTGTTGTCAGCACCGAACATCATAATTAGATTTACGCTTTTTAGGGACCTTGGAAATTTGGAATGGCTCTATTGGCCTAAATGCATGCAAGAAATATTCATGAGGATCTCTGTTTAGACTCCTCTGTGTGCATTTAAGTGGTGCAACAAAGCATTTTTACTATAATTGATATTTTATTCATACAGTAGGCTAGTAAACTAAGACATGAGGAGGCTTGTATATTAATAACAAAATTTTATTAACCTTGTTTCGAGATTTAACATTAGCACCTCCAGTCATGGCAAACCACCTTGAATTACAAGAGATTTTATTATTGTAATTAATTGGCATTCCAATCCAGTCTCCTTATGCTAAAATTTAGTATTTAAGGAGAAACCAGCAGGTGAAAACTCAAATGTAGGGATGATGTTTGCATCTCCAAAACAAATGTAAGCAAGTCAGCAGAGAGAAGACTGCACAATAATTATTATATCATTAACAAGAATTGCTAAAATAAACATATTAAAACGGGTCTGTATCGAAGGAGTGACACTTCATAGGAGTGAACATAACAAAGGAGTGGCATAAATACCATAATAAAGGAGTGACATTTTATTGGAGTGGCATAACGAGTCACTTACCACACAACTGAAAGTATGCTCGGCAAAAAAATCATTGTCGCCACACCTACCACAAAAATCTGAAAGAACGCTCGCCAAAAAAATCGTTGTTGCCTCACCTACCACTTGGATGGTTGGTTGGGTGGTTGTCACTCCTTTGAAATTTATATCTCAGGTTTCACTCCTTTGTTATGTCACTCCTATGACATGTCACTCCTTTGAATAGGACCGATTAAAACCATGGTAACCATTAGGTCTAAATTCTAATTTTGGGTTAGAGTTACAATTTGTTTGTCGTTATTTGAGTTATGTAGTTGAAGCAAAAACTTTGGCAACCTTTAAAATGTATGGCATATTAGTTAACCAAACCAGTACTTAATGGACTGCTCTTGTTTGTCAGACTTCTTAAATTCTTATTTTTATCTGATAATTTGAAATAGAGATTATGAAAGTTACATAGAGATGGGCATATACAGGGTAATATTTTATCAACATAGGACGTAGTGTTTCTGGGTTTCTGTTTCAGAGTCGTCTTCTTGCATGTCAGCCACAATTCACAGAATTAGTATGGACCGGTCATTGTGATGGCCGTAGGGATGTAATCCACATGGATTAACAGTCCTGAAATGCATTCACCATAGCGTTTGTGGAAGATAATGACTTTATGTTTCTGCTGATATGATTCTGATTCTCTAAAACTAAAGAAGCAAAGAAATATGTCCTGATGTAGCAAAATAATTCAACACATGTGCAGCTGGAAGGGTTTTTTTTCTGGTAATAATTTGATAATATATATATCTGGATTTTTTCATTAGTATAAGGCACAACTTAGCTTTTCCATTTTTGAAGGCATTCATAATAACAATGTTATGGCTATGAATATTTATTTTTTAAGATGAACATATAACTGAAGTAATATTTCTCAACTCACTCAACAAGAAAAAAAATTAATAAATATAATATACTGTACATCACAAAAGAAACATGCCAAAATATATATTATGAATAAAGAACAATATGGTAATATCTATGATAATTTTATATTTAAATATGTACAAAATCGTTAGTTTTTTTTGAAATTTCAAGTCATAGGAAACTAAAAGCTCTCCAGGTAAAAAGAAGAAACCGATTTTGCATGCAACACAACTCCATTGCAGAGCACACTAACTCACAAAGTCTTCATCAAACAAGTAGACTCTCCCATAACCTTTACATATGAGGAAAAATGTTACACAGTGCTCAGACAAAGCCAACATGAAAATGGGAAAACTGTGCCTAAGCAGACCTGCACACAGAGAATGATCTGGACAGGAATTAAATCAAGACCTTTGAACTTTAAGGCATCAGTTCTCTACTAAGCTGCTATAGCAGTATTTAGTCAGGTCTAATGTAGCTAAAATAACATTCCAGATCCAGCCCCCTAAATTAAAATTAAGTCACATCTCGGCATTATTAATTTCGTAAAGAACATTTTATTAGCTGTATCTCAAAAGAAGCCCAGGTTTCTCTGTAATAATCCTAGTTTAATCACAGATTTCAAACCTTTTTAAAAAATAATACACTTTATATTATGTATTATAATATTAATTTCATATTTCACCACAGGCAATTTCTAACTCTCATATAATTTGCCGTCACAAGAATTCCAGAGATGTAGGGGAGTAAAGGCTACCCTGGGGAGCAGTGAAATCAGAACTACCAAACAATGAATAAATGATAGACCAATGTTACAGAAAATACATATATAAATATCAATAAAGAAGACACTGGAGCAATTGTTATATATGAACTCCAAACATGGATGTCCTTTACTTACACCTGCAGGTGGAGTGCCATATGGGGGACTGCAGCAAGGCAGACTGAAGAAATCTAACAGAAACCATTCTTTAATCAACTAGATTAATTTACATATAACAACTACTACCCAAGAGTCAGCATGCAAGTAAATGATATGGCCCAGAAACACACTTCTGCTATTAAGAATTCAATAAAGTCTGAAAATAGTTAATCATTAAGAGTCATGGGTAATACCTGTTTAAGAGAAAAACAACTTAGTGAAAGTTAAATGTTATATATGATGTAATTTTATAACTTAAACATACTGGTATAAATGTCAGAATGTCCTAGTTAAACAGGTAGGCAGTTTCAAGTATATTTTTCTCTTTTGTTGTTTGATTTTATATACTTTATGAATTCTTGAGGGGAAATTGTCTTTTTGCATGACCTGTTATAGATCAGTCACCTGAGATATGGAAGCACAAAACACTGTACTTCATTGTTAGAGGACATACTGTACAGCAACACATGTTGTTTTGAATGACAGTTTTGAATAAAATTAGTAAAGCAAAACTGTCAAGCAAAGGTATCTTAAAATGATTTTACATATTTAGAGATGTCTTTAGATATTTCAAGATAGTTTTAAATCCATTGTCACACATGTGCACATGGGAGGCAGCTAGAGGGCTCAAATAATAGTAGTACCATGCCAGACCAGGGGCTGGTGAGCTGCACTAACTTTCTGTTTTCGTCCTCTGCACACTATCCTCAGGAAATCCCACTAGGTGTCTGTGCCACTGATAACATCACTTCCGGCACCAGCGCCGGCGATAATGTCACTTCCGGTCTCCCACCTGAAAATGCCACTTCCGGCACCAGTGTTCCAGCTGATGTCACTTCCGGTCTCAAAGACATCACTTCCGGTTCCGGTCCAGATGACCACTTCCAGTCTTTACAGCCTTTAAAGCCGCCATTTTTCCAAACTAAAGTCAGTTCTGTTTTGGAAGTTGTACCATTCACAACTCACACAAAAATACCCATTTTGCAGTCAGGGACATTATATGGGTGGCTGCCTCAAACCTTTGATGTTTCCTCTCTCTTATTGTGACACCATCTAGGAATATCTCTAGAGTAGAGCACTGGTGTTATGGTTATCACACCAATCTTGTCGATGTTGGGTCCAAATCCCATGCTATTGTGCTAAATGGATGGGGTTTTATTCATGTGCCTAAATTTTCCTACCAAATCTCAAGGAGTGGGCTTTTGCATATGAATGGACCATGTGATTCACACGTTTCCCATCCATTGTTACTTTCTTGTTGCCAGTGTTAGAAGAATAGGATCATCTCCATGACACTGAAATACAGTGAGATGATTTAAGAATGTTACTTTGAGCTATCTCTAAATGGATTATTAGAGGGTACCATAACACACTAAGTAGTAGGGCCTAATGTCTTTATCATTGTCATACAACTGTATCAGTACATACTTTTGAATGTTTAAACTACTAACACTTATACACAAAAAATAATACACATAAGAAGCCTCAATAGTTTATCATTCCTGTATAAACTGACATTCGATCTAATAGGAAAACCAGCTCATCCACTATTGGCACACTCTTGTCATTTTTATTTAACACCACAGAGCCTTTATCATTACATTTTCCAAACTTAATTTCTGATGCTATTGCATTCAGTCACCAGCAACTACCACATCCATGACCACACTATACAGTAAAATGGCAGAGTATCTTTTCTGCACAGTAGAGTATCCTTCTTTAAGATTGGAGGTTTATGAATTCCCAACTGACCCATCTTCCTTCTTGCATAAACCATGCCTGAAAGCTACCATTTCAACTGACCTTGCGTGGTGGAAATTTGTTAAAGTTCAGGTGTACAGTATATGCAGTAACTAATCAATCATGGCTCCCAAGGTAGGTACTCAGTGATCCCTTCACAACTAGATGACCCTGTACTGTGTGAAGGATCTATTATTCTAAAAAGGCTAAGGAAGGAAACACCTTCATACTGGTATGAGGTCAGACATAAACAATCATACCCCCCATCTGAATTTTCCTTTGGAAAGTTCTCATTCCTCTTAATTTGTCTTCCTTTTACCTAATTCAGTGTCTTCTGTATAGTTGGGAATGACTGAATCTGATGTTCATAGGCCATGTCTGGGTGATTCTGTTGGTCACTTTTAGATACTACAGTATGTCAAAAAGAAGTGTGATCACAGGAACTTCTCAAATCTGGGGCTGCACGTATACCTTGGTGTCATACTTTCACTAACCTGAGGTAAACAGATGAATCCTAGGTTTTATAAAAGGTATTTTAGAAAGTATTATTTTTTAATACATCATATACAGTGCTGAAAATGAAACCTTTCTTCTTTACTTATAATTCAAAAGAATATCCCTCACTACAAATCAGCTATGATAGCTGTAAACTATAACAACAATTCTTTTTATTCCACTGACAACTTATTCCCTCTGCTTAATAAGACAACCATATTGGATCATGTTTTTTTCACATATTTTGGATGAGCGCAGTTTGGAAAATTCTGATGTCACTCTTTATTTGCTATTTCTACTGTGTGGATCTGCAAGTAAAATAGTTTAACAGATTGGTTTTTTGGCTTCATTCTCTGGTATGTTATCACTTGTGACAGAAAGCAAAGAAAAATAGCACCGAGTGGGTGTAGCACTCTGCAAAAATTCAAAAAAACAAATTATTTTTGAACTTTCAAAAAATTGTATATGGAATGTTTATTATTCCATGGTAGATGTAAATACACTGGCAGATCATTTTAATCGGACTGAAAGGTTGAGGCAGAGCTATATTAGATTACTTTGACTTTTTGGGAATTCTGAGTCATTGTTTAAGAATGCAAGACTGTAAGCTCTGCCTTAACTAGAAATCCTAGGCTGCCTCCACACTGATTTATATAAATAAATGAAATGTCAGGACTGAGAAGTCACACATAGCAGATAGACTATAGACTATATGCAGCTGGTTACAGAATGGCCGATCAAAGGCTGCCAGCCCCACTGTGTCCTGTGATTTGTATGTGCTTTCAGGCTCTTGTGTATATTGTTTTTGGGTTAGCTTGTAAAGAAAATTGAATACAAATAAACATGAACTGCATTGTAAAACTTCATGCCAATGTACACAAAAGACAACTTCTCCTCTCTGCCTCTTTAAATATTTTAGATGTCATCTAACAAGCATGTTGTATATTCTTTTGTATTTTGTACATATCTTGTTTAACAATGTTATATTTTTAAATTCCAGAAATATTAACAGATGTGCTACATGCTTTCATTTGTTTATAAAGTTTTCTACCTCCCAGAATGCTTCAGGCACTTGTCCATTTTGCTAAACAAACACTCATGATGAAGAAGGGTTGCAAAAATGTGCATTTGGCTTCTTCACTACTTCATTAAACATGAGTCTTTAACTTGACTTATAACACATTTTAAATACAGGGGATTCTGTCACAACTGCCCATCTCATTCAGAATGGAACAAATGATTCCAAGTACACAATAAAATAAAATACTGTGAGGAATAATTAAATGGAGAATACAAAGAAAAAATTTAAACTAAACCCTTTCTGCCTCTTGGGGCCCAGTGAAAAAGATCATGAACCCCTGATTATCTGGTGGGATTTCCCATTTGCCTATGTCTAGTACTGTTCACCTCCTTTCTCTATTTCACTATCTCGTGCTTCTTAAAATGCCCTGTCTTCCACATGCTAGTCGAATGTTTACTTACACTCTCCTTCTCTCTCTACAGTCGGTAGGCCATTAGCAGGGAGTAGCCTCTAAAACCCATCCAGCGTTTACTTGAGGGATGACATCCAGAATCACTTGAGGGGTCAGCAACAACCTCTGATATATAGTGATGAACTAACACTGCTGAGTTTGCTTTGCCGTGAGCTCCATGAGATCACAGAAATGTTTGTGATATTTGCCAAACTTGGTAAACTGTGTTAAAGTCAATGGGGAAGGACTAACTGACCGAGATATCTCTGGATTATAATGGTGCAGTCGTCTTTAAAGTGTCCCTGAGGGCTAGGGAAATGTCTTCCAACTATAATGGACCGATTATTGTACCTAAAAAGATGACCTGAGCTGTATGGCAGCAGGGCCAACCATTGCACCACTGTGCCTCTGTGAGATCAAAGAAAAAAGAATGCAGTCAGAGATGTGCAATCATATATTAAATCACAACAAAGAAGAAATGGCAAAATCATAGTCAAAAGTCATAAAAAATAATGTAGGCCTTTTAAAGGCAGAACATTCAAAATAATAATAATAATAAAATAATAAGCTGCATTTATAGAGCGCCTTTCACAAACCCAAGGAGACATGTCTTGATTGTTCTCTTTTTTGATGTCGCTTTTGAAGGCTCTGTAAACTGTCTGTGCTGATGCTTTGCACTTTTTATTCTATCAAAAAGATAGAAATGTCTTTTAGTGATAACTGTTTCATTATTATTATTATTATTATTATTATTTCATAGTGTCTCCTCTGTTGGGGGTGTCAGGCGCCTTCAAAGTTTGTTTTCTCTCTTGATGTGCCACGTGGCTAATTATTATGCATGCAAAGGGCACACACATCCTTCTCGACATGGAACTCACAGATCAATCTGCGCATTTAGCTACAAGCACAAATAACTCATCCCACAGAGTCTGTAATGCAAATGGTCAGCATTATATACCCAAGGGGCAGTCCCATCAATGTTGACTGTTACATCTCTGGAGGACGTCCCACTGGCTTCTCAAAGCTTTATGGGGTGTTGGTATTAAAAAGAAATGTTCCCAAACCAGTTGAATTATCAGTTAATAATTTGACTAACAAGGGTGAACACAAACACAGTGAATAATGCTTTGGTATTAACAACACTACTGATATAGTCAGCTCCAAGTGTATCTGCCCTTCTTAAGACAAGACATTCCCTTATAACATGCTGCTTGAATCTTTGGAACTCTCTCTGTTCCTTTTCATTTTTTCAAAACCTCTTTCCTTCTGCCCATGCCAATGAATAAACTAATAATATTTGGAAAACCTTACTAATTTTACTAATTGGTTAATTTTTAATTAATACAACAAGAGCAATTGCGATGAGCTGAGGTGAGGTGAGAACTTTGTTTTTGTGGTTCCTTCGAGGCTTTGCTCCTACTTTGTGTCTACTGGTATTGTAATAAGCTATGGCTACTGTATTTGTGATGTGGCACTGCAAAATAAAATGTCAAAAATATGTACTGGTCATCTGTTAGCTTTAGAGTTTTGCCATTATTTGCTGCCTTTTCCAGCTCAATATCACCAGAGCTGGAGCTGGAGCTGGAGCTGGAGCTGAATATTTTAAAATAAATTACACATCTGTTAAAGAGTACCTCAAAAAGCTCAGACACAGTGCCAGGCAGACAACATTGAATTCCAAGACATGGACAAGTTCATATGAGGAGAAGCTTTTTATCAAAACCTCCAGAGAGAAGAAATGAGTCTGAAACACCATTCTTCACTAAATAAACAGTAATTTCAACTGTTTTTTTAGAACTCTGCCTATCTGCACATTTATTAACTAGATGGATACATTGGAAGATATTTGTGGTTAAGTAAATAATCTAAAAATTAAAGATTACAGTCTCTGTTATCATTGAATTTACTTTATATTGAACATTTATAATTTAAAAATTGCAAAGGTTATTTTCATTACTATGTGAAGTGAAGGTAAGTCCCTTATTTTAAAGGCAACGTACCTTGACAACTAAAATTCCTAATCTAGCAGCCAACGTCAAAACTGTCACCCATCTATCCATTTTCTTACTCCAAGGTTTTCTGATCAGAGCTTTAAGATAAGTATGATAAATTTTGATATAAAGTAAATTAATCGTTTACTTTCAAAATCTTACAAGCAAAGAGATAGACATCATTATTGTATATTGGTATGCTTTGTGTCAAAAGTGTTCTATAGTGCAAATCAGGAATACTGCATATAATAACAAACATAACTTACAATGCCTATGAAGAGTATTCTCTCCTTGAAAGTTCTTGGAAGTTTCACAATTTATACAACACTGAATCACAGTGTATTTAACATAAAAGTAACAACTCCTATATGAAAAGTTGCCCAAATTAATTATAAATATGAAATACAAAGTAATTAATCACATAAGTATTCATCCCCTTAATATGACACACCTAAATCGTCACTGGTGATGCCAATTGGTTTTAGAAGTCCCATAATTAGTTCAATGGAGATCACCTGTCTACAGTCAAGGGGTTTCAGTTGATTGAAGTATAAATGGAACTTTAACCCACATGCCAAGCAATTCCATGAAAAGGTCGTTAGAAAGCAAATCAGTACAAGATAATCTCCAAGTCCTTAAATATCCCTTGTAGCCAAGTTAAAGAAATCATTAAAAAGTGGAAAGAGTATGGCACAGCTGTAAATCTGCCTAGAGTAGGCCATCTACAGAAACTGAGTGATCATCCAAGGAGACTCATAAGCGAGGCAACAAGAGAGACTGTGCCTGCAGTAACTGCTGCCTGGTTGCTTCATCAGTCATAACTTTAAGGGAGAGTTGCAAAAAGAAAGACACTTTTAAAAAACGCACGTGACATCACAGCCTGAGTTTGGCAAAAGACCCATGGGAGACTCTGTTAGAGGAAGGTTCTGTGTCCTGATGAGCTAAAATTGAGCTTTATGGCCACCAGATTAAATGCCATGTTTGGTGTTATCAAAAAAAAAAAAAAAAATGCTGTTTCTGGCATGAAGCATGGTGGTGGCAGTATCTGGCTCTGGGAAGCTTGTGAGGGTAAAATTAATGCAGTAAAATAGAGGAATCTCTGGTGGAAAACCTGGTTTAGTCTGCAAGAAACCTGCCCCTTGGAGTTTTCTAGCAAGACAGCAACAACTAACATAAAGCTAAAGCTACATAGGAATAATTGGTTAATGCTAAGCTTGAACACATTTGCAAAGAAAAATGTGAGAAAATGGCAGTATCCAGATGTGTAAAGCTGAAAGAGACTTGTGCACTCAGTCGCAGGGCTGTAAAGGCTGCCAAAGGTACATCTACTAAATTCTGACTTAAGGGGGTGAATATATATGTGATATTTTGTGTTTTATATTTCTAAATAATTTAGACCACTTTGCTTTTTTTTGTTCATCAGTGTCAAAAAAGCCAAATTAACTCCATTGTGATTCAATGTTGTATAATGATAAAATGTGAAAACGTCTAAATGGGGTTAATACTTTGCTTTTTATATGCACTGTATTTTGTACAACTATACACATAAACAGCTGGTTTTGGAACGAAGATCTTCGCAAACAATATTAAGAAGGTTATAGGAATAAACTATTACTTTTTAAAATATACATTTAGTTTTACCTGATATCCTAATTTAAACTGGGTATATTTTATAAAAGTAATAATCGAGTGTAACCCTTATGTGCATGAATGCCAGAAAAAAATCCAGGCTTTATTAGGTATTGACTTTTACCAACACTGTCATATCAGAGTCATTGCCCTTGAGCTAGAGAATCCTAAAATTCAGATTTACAATTTAATGTCAGTCACCTTTTAATCATGTTAGGAAACCTATTCCATGAGATCCATTACTTTCTTCCCCAAAACACTGTCAGGAAATAATCTGGGCCTTGAGCTGAATGCTCAGTAACACCCATGACTTACTTTCAAGTAGTAATTATATAACAGGTTCCCAATAACATATTCCAAATCCTTTGGAATGGATGTACTTTTGGAATTCAAAATTTTCAGATTCTAAAATAGTATGGGTTTGGCAGGGTAATGGGTGCCAGGAATACAACCTGTGGGTATTCTGCCAGACTTCTGCTGGTATGGGTAAGAATATACTCATAGCCATGCAGCTGTGGATTACCCATGGGGGCTGTCATTTTAGGAGAAAAAATATTACAAGTTCTTTTATGCATGGATCTGATGGGGATCAAAATATTAGTTAAATTTGTTTTCCCACATTCTATTATGTCTTTGGACGATACCAAAAGCTTCATCCTTTTGTAGAACTCTTTTTTTTTTTTTAAAAAGGGGACATGCAATTGCTATAATCAACAGTGTGCATGACTGCTGTTCTTCCTCATACCAAAATGATGTGCTGTTTGTTAATAAGACATGCACAATCATGTCTGTATGTGATCGTTTTTATAAAATACATCTTGCTAATAATTAGCCTTATCCACTAGTCAAACCCAGTTAATTTTTTAAAATAACATTGAGACTGCTTTTTGTAAGAGTGCCATGCATTGTGTAAAGAATAATAAATTAGGGACTATAATATCACACCACATCTATTGCACACAGCAGATCTCAATTTGCTTTGATTTGTGAAAAGATATTCATTTTTAAGAAGTTGTATTTAAAAATTCAAAATGTTGTTACATTTAGCAAATCTAATTCTGTTTTTCTTTGTAAAACAGAAGTAATCGCTACAATTACCATATAACAAATTTGACAACTTCCATTAATGTTATAATTGAGATAAGGTGATGCCAATGGAGATTCCAGTCAATAACATCCATCCATCCATTATCCAACCCGCTGAATCTGAACACAGGGTCACGGGGGTCTGCTGGAGCCAATCCCAGCCAACACAGGGCACAAGGCAGGAACCAAACCTGGGCAGGGTGCCAACCCACCACAGTCAATAACATTCATGAAGAAAATAATGCTTGGTTTTAATAAACAGTATCAAAATTTTGATGACCAATGATAACTGGCTACCTTCCCTGCCTTTTAGAAATACATGCAAAATTATCTAAAGAGGAGCAGATTGAATCCTTGTATCATTCAGCTTAGCCAAAATCTAAGGAAAGAAAGGAAATAATGTCAGTTTTCAGGCATGCTAACACAAGGCCAATTACCCATGATGTTTGGTATTAAACTACAGTACATACATCGTAATATATATTAACTGCTTACGATTACATGGTTCTACCATCCACAAAACCAACAATGAAGACAATTATTTTATTTAGAAAATGTATAAATTTAGCGGAGAGGTTTATTTTTGTAGGCCATTGCAGTTTCATAAAAGAAGCAATTTGCATTTGTTTACTATGCATATTTTACCATGCATAATTAGATATTTTCCATTCCTGCACTCGCAATTAGAAGTGCAATCAGTTGATGCCAGTTTTTACATCTGAGTCAAAGTTTCTAAAATTGAAAACAGCTGAGCTGATTCCCTAAAGTAAACTTGTCAATTCATTTCGATCATCCTATCAGGTTACACTTTTTGTTACAATTTGATTGGATTTGCATTATAATAATATGTAAAGGCATGCTTGTCCCTGAAACAGAACGGCTGTAATGGTTTCATAACTATGAGCTTATATACGGCATAAACTGCGTATGTATGCTATTGAAGGCTTTTGCTGGAATAAGAAATAGACCCAATGATTTACTTTCTAAAGGTAAAATTTCATTTTTCTAAAAGTATTGTCTGAGTCAGGAATTAAGGGAATATGCTGTGTGAGAGGAGAGTCGTCCAGGACTGGTTCTTGTCTTATCTTATCTGCTGGGATTGGTTGTGAGCCTCCTGATTCTGAAATGGATAAAGCAGATTTGATTAGTGTTACATTATGTTATACTGGTGAATAAGTTTATATTTTTAGTTTTGGTGGCACAGCTTAAATATGGAATATGAAACTGGTGTGAATGTCCTTTAATTGAGTAAGATATGTTGATTTCTTCTTAAGTCCAATAGCATGTTCTTACTATGAGCAAAATCTCTAAATTATGTATGGTCCATGCAATGGGTTAATTTGTTCAACTTTGATTTTACTTCTTTTACCAGAAAAAGGAAAATATAAATGAGCAATCTTTTACTGTCTTGATTCTTATTAAGACAGAAATGCAGAACCTTCATTTAGTATTTTTTATTAGGGACTGATCTAAAATGAACATAAATGTTGTAAAAGTGAAGGATATTACAGTCCTGTGTTCACTTTGTTTAAGTTTTTTTAATAGTTTCACTACAGTCATTTTTGAGATTACTAGTTGGAATTTATCCCGTTTGCTGTGTTCTTTTGTGAAATTCTTATTATCCTGTTTCAAATTGTTATTCTTTTTCATGAAGACTACTATGTTGTTGACAGCAATGGAACCACTGTTAATATTTAAGAGACTAAGTCTATAATTTCACATACAACGTTGCGTTTGATTTTTGAAAACAAAATAAGGCTACAATTACACTGCAGCTAAATTCATATGTGACAGATTTTAAGAAAAGTCTGATCAGCGAAAAACAATATAGTATTGCAGCTTTTCAGAAAGGATTTACATTACTTTTATAGCAAATGTCCACAATCTTGTTTCCACCATTCCTGGCTCCTTTTTCATGGCCACGGGTTTCTACATAGAGACACATCAGTCATAACTCTGCTCAAAACAACCACTATGATTTTTCATTTTCTGTTTTCTTCCTTGCCATTTTGAGCTGACAAATTTGCAGACATCCTGAAAATCACTGAAATGATCTGATGAAGAATAGCAGCCGGCATGTGTCTATTAGTTTGCTTCTATCTGACAAAATTATATATATGCACATTCTGATCAGATATGGATCACTCACACAATTAATTTGAACTGTCAAACAAAACAAAAAAATCACATAATGGCAAAAATAAAACTATAGTCACTTTTTGAGTCACTGTAGAGCAGGGGTCTCCAACACATCGCTCATGAGCTACCGGTAGCTTGCAACCCCTTTCCAAGTAGCTCGCCAAAGGGTTAATGAATCTTACATAAATTTGAAAACTTGATTAGTCAAATTAGGGGTGGGCGATCTTTCTAAAAAATCATATCACAATCCACAATCTGAATTTCAATCTATCTTTTCAATGTGGCATACACTTAAGAGAATATCTGGACGCAAACTCATCAAGACCTAAGTAACACTTTATCAAACGAAGTTGAATTCAATTGTTGTCTCATTTGCTAGCTAAGCCGAGTTAAGGAACACGCCCTGAACTGGCGAGTGAGTGTGGACAGCCCCTTCCCTTGGCCTGCTGCCTTGTGCAAATAAATCGGTACTGCAGGCGAAATATGATACATAGCGAAATGAGAGAAGTCGCAAAATCAACCGGAATGTTCAAACAAATTATACAAGAAAACCCGATCTAAATCTGTTAAGTAGTTCTCGTGTGAAAAGCGGACAGACATACAGACAGACAGACATTGGATTTTATATATTATTTATTAGTAAATCTTCAAACTAATGTGCAGTTAAAGTCTCAACAGCATTCTCAGCATTCTGGAGCTTAGTAGAGCCAGATACAGTAACTCTAAGAATCTTCACCAAGCAGCTCTGAAAATGTCTGCTTTGGGGTCTACATACCTCTGTGAGTCTGCCTTTTCTGACATAAATGTCATGAAATCAAAGTTCAGAACAAGACTGACGGCTGAACATTTAAATGAGTCCATAAGAGTGAACCTAAGTGGCTACACTCCACCAATCGCCTCTCTTGTTGACTCCATGCAGTGCCAGTCATCTGACTAACTAAAAAACACATCACACATGCAACTGGACATGTGAATACTCTTGTGAAGTGAAACAGTGACATGTAACAAAATGACAAATGAATAAGTAATATCTGTGTATTTGTAATTGCATTGTTTTGTTTTGACAGCATTCATGTTTTAATTCAATAGTGTGAGATACAATAGAAAATGCATACAGACATATGAAATGCACTTGCAGGTGAACTAAATATTTTTTGTGATGTTTTAATGCAAAATGTGAGTTGTGGACACCAACATTTTGTAAATGTTCAGGCAAAACAAGCTTATTCAGTTTGTTTGAGTTGAAATAAGCTATGAGAATAAACATTAGAAAACATGAGTAGCTCTCGGTATTTTTCATTTTATAAAAGTAGCTCTCAGGGGAACAAAGGTTGGAAACCCCTCGTCTAGAGTGAACATAGCCTTAACACTTGTTTAGAAGAGTTTTTTTTAATGCTCAGAAGAAGCATCTGAAAAATATATGCGTGCAAATTCTAAATATGCACATTTTAAAAAGGGTTCTATGTATTCCACGATTTTCAATTAACATGTTAAAATAATCAATATTTGTACTAAACTGAATTCCACAGTATTTGTTGTTAATACAAATTATTAATGTAACAGTAACGGCACACTGCAGTGAATACACTTGACTTGAGCATTCATAGTTTTCATACATTTTCTCTGAACGTTTAGAATTTGTTTGCTCAGAGGTTGATGCGTTTGCTGCTGCCTGAGCAGCTGTTCTTTTCTCAACCATAGTGGCCCACTTCTTTTCTCCTTTTGTTGACATCTTTTCACGTTAAAACTGATTAAGTCAGTGTTTCTGTTGCAATTACTTAGTACACTTTGCTTAATTTTTTAGTTAAGCTGGCACTTGAGGCAGATTGAAGACTTAAGAATGATTTCAGATATGAAGAGGTAGTGGAAGTGACAGTGAAGGTGGTAGGGAATAAGAACGGCGCCCATACACATGTGCCGCACCACTGCCCTGCTGGCTGCTGCTGAGAGTTGATTCTACAATAAAATAAAATAAAAAGAGAAATAACCTTGGAGGTCAATCATCACCATGAAAGCGGACAGTAGAGGTCATGTAGTATATGTGTACCAAATTGCAGGTCAATAGTTCAAATGGTTTGCGAGCTACAGGTGATTTAAAATCCTGGACAGACAAACGGACAGCCACGGTAGCGTATTATATAAGAAGATTAATTTTTTAATTAAATGCTCTTAATGTTTACAATATTAGTTTTTGGTATGAAATTTCTTTATTGTTTTTGCTGAAACTAACAAGTAGTTATACATAAAAATAAATAACTTTTTAAATTATTACATTATGCATTGTCAGAGCAATAATCATAGGTGAAAAAAAATAAAATTTGTTCCAGCAAAGGTGTAGATGAGTAACTGTTAACATGACAATTTCCTTTCAATGACAAAGACAATTAAGCACCAGCGTCACAAAAATATTTTACTAAGTTTGACAGAGATGTCTAACCTTGCAATAGTTTCTAGATGTTACTGGAGACTTCTTAGGTCACCCCATGATTACCAAGAGACACACATGGTTCTTTCACCATGTCCTGAAACTCCTCCCAGTTTTCCCAGTGGGCCGTGAACAGTACAAAGCCCAAACAACTTCAACTTAACCCACTCAGTTCAGAAAGGCAACAGTTCTGCTATGGTGTTCTGTTTTATGGTTGAGCTCTTCACTCTCTGAGCCTTGCATAGGAACCTTGTATTGGCCATTTTTACATAAATCTCATTCTGTTATTCACCACCCACTGTTGGTGATCATAGGTTTGTGGAGGGGGATGTAGACTGACTAGCATATCAAAAGCTAAAGAATTACTTCTGCTTTACTGTTACAGCTCAGTACAACACTTGCAAATGTCACTGGATACTTTCATCATATAATCATTAATATTTAATCTGTTTAATCCTTTTTGTCTTCATTTTGTACAGGACAGAAAAGATAAACATTTAGAAAGTTTACAAATCTGTCAACATTTTATAAATGGTCAATTCACATTTAATTTTAAAATGTCTTTATTTGTTCATTTTAAACATTAGCTATCATGAAAGAAGGCACAGACAAATTCACAGCACTGCAAGTGTTGGTCACAATTGACTCCCAGTTTGCAGAGGTATGGCACTATCCTGCACTTTGCTGTTGAATGAGTGTTTCTTTCTTTTAAAAGCACTGTCCATGGATGTATGCATTTATGAGTTTTTACTTTTTTAAACCTTGTGACAAATTCCTCATCCATCTTTTTAAACAAATGGCAGTATATTGACTGATTCACTTGACTTGCTTGATGCTAATGCTATGTCATGTCACATTTGCTTTGCCAGGATTGAAGAGAAATGTAGTAAGTAACAGCAACCTGCAATACGGGGACGTGGCTCAGAATAAATGTTAAAGCAGCTGCTCCTCCAATGACAGTTTGAAATTTGCTGCCTTTTGGCAAGAAGGAAATGTAGCATTTCCTCTGAAGCAACATCTCTGAAAAGGTTCAGCAGGGTCTGAATAACCTAATAGAGTCTGGGTCATCTCCTGTGCTCTGTCTACAAAGGCACACAGACAAATGCAAGTACCACACTTTTGTCTGTCACACTTCAGTGCACTCTAATGACATCTTATTCAAAGGGGAAATTCTTTTTTTTTTTTTTATCTCATAAGCGTCATTAAACTAAAACTCATTACTTACTGGGGCTTGAAAAATGCTTTGTAGGATTTAGGTGTTACTGTAGAAAGTGTGGTGGAGATATTTATTTTTGCAAGAGGCTGCAGAATAGGCCTGGTAACCAAACACTAACATTAGTGTTTCCTTTACTTTACAATTTTAATTCATTCAGAGGAGAATGAAGGTGTGTGAGCTATGCAGTTCCTAACTTTTCTTTCAGGTTTTTCAGAGATTTTCTATTCTTCAATGGGCAGTATTCGATAAAGTGAAATTCAATCTGTATTATTGATTTATTCCAAAGGCATGCAGTCTCATATTATTTTCCCCATTTGAGATGCTCATGTCCACCAGAACATATTACAATATTATTATGCTTCAATGTACATTGGTGTCATTTTAATAGTTTGTTTTTCCCATTAACCCACAATCAACCTAAGATAATTGAATAGCTATTGAAGCTTGGAGCAGTTAATTTTGCTTACAAGAAACTGCTTGCTAGTCCACAATCGAATCAATGGCAGCCACACAGCATTACCAGCTAAGTTGTACTTTATAAGTTGTTTTTACTTATCAGTCCTGTTATATCCAAGCATTTATGATGTTATTTTAGACACGCCATTCTCTAAAAATATACAAACTGTATTAAATCATATTCATATCACCCTAAGAATCAGACAGGGTAATATTGGGCAAGATAATAATAAAGTCCATTGTTTTACCTTAGCAAAATATGTTTCATGGCTAAGTAAACCACTTCTTTAGCTTACTAAATTTATAAAAAAAATGGTATAACCCCTGCTTAGTTATTGAGCTGTAATATACCAATAACAGTACATATTAAATCAGTTAATCGTAACAGCATTTTAAACCATTTGCATCAAATAAAAAAAAATTAACAAATCTAGGTTCATTAAAAAACGAAGAAAACTAGCTTCATTAGGATGTGTTTTATATATTCAAAAAATGAAAAATGTTTTTGCCCATTACCATTGTCATATAAAGATGCAAGATTATTCTTAGAAATAATTGGTGAGAAAGAATAAAGACAACACACATTGTTTACAATGAGCTGCCTTTATAAAAACTGTTTTTTATTTGTGTATTGTAATAGGTTAATCTAAGGGGATGTTGTTTGTAAGAAGAATGGGATGTCATTGGCAATGGAAAGACCCCACTAAAGCCTAAAGAGTTAGAGGATACCACACACTAGTGGTGGAGAAGCGCATTGCAAGTGCACTGCTAGAAGACAGTAAGCCCTATAAAAGCGGAACAATGCACATGGACACTAGTACTAACAGAAAGTGTTGCACTGTTGGAAGGGAAAAGCAGAGCTCCTTCAAGATTTTAAACAGAAGACAACCCAGTAAATGCCTATGGTATGTGACCCTTCCAGTTAAAAAAAAATAGAATTATGGAGAGCTAGGGAGGGGATCAAAGTCCTCCTTGCTGTCACTGGGCAACTCACGGTTCCAGGCTGGTGTCCAGTGGAGGCAGCAGGAGAGCTGCTTGGAAACACTGCACTTTTTAATGTTGTGAAAGGGTTATGGGTGGAGTAGCTTCAAGAACCAGCAGAGGGTACATTGACATAAGATTTTTTAGGCCTACCTCTTACCCTGGAAGTAATAACAGGCTGGTCTAGAACTGACCTAGGTCAGTGATTTAAAACAAGTGGCTCCAACAGTATAGGATATGGAGTTGGCTCAGGGCAAGTGCTCAGTAATCGGGAAAAAGGAGAAGCCAGTATTGAGAGAGGGGTGGAAAAAGGAAGAGTGCAAGTACGAGAGAGACAAGAATGCTTTGTGATAGTTTGGCTTAGGAAACTGTGTCAGCCCCTTTATCTCACAGAAAAAACATCAAGACATAATGAATGGGTTCATTATTAATGTTTTTCTTTTTCAATTTACAAAGTTAAATTAATTTAATAATCTCTAATCAGTTAATCAATAGAAACTGTACTTTTGTTATTTTGTACCATTTTTACCACCATTTTGGTAATCCAGTCATTATGACAGCTCCATGTTGTCAATAGGCAGTGGTTGTGAACTTCCAGTATCAATTTGACAATTTAAAAGAGTTTTTAGACTCCAAAAGCATTTTTGATGATTGGTGTTTTGTTTAAAACAAACCTCTTTCTAAACTATTTTTTTAGTCTCAACTTATGCCTGAATTTTTGACTCTCATTTTGGTTTTGGTTATGGTGTGGCAGTCTTCTCAGTTTTGACCCCTTTAACTGATTTTGACTCTCCTGCCGATGTCTTTTTAAAAAATCCTTCATGCTAGTGTGCTAGATTAATACTGTGGCGTAAGACCAAGAGAAGTGAAAAGGTTTTGTTTTTATATGTGTTGTTATAATTTGTTATTTCCTATGTTTATAGTCTTTTTCATTTTTGTAACTTTTGAACTTATTCTTTGTCATTTATTGTTATAGAATGTTAATGTCATGTTTATTTATATTTCAGGCACTATTCTTTTTACAGTGGTCACATCAAGTTTTTCTCATTTATTGTTAGCAATGGGGTTGCTGCCATGTGACTCCAGGAATCTATGCCACATGTCATCTTCTGAAATATATTTGAAATGGCAGCTCACTGTATAAGGCATCCAAGATTCAGAATTAAAAAAAAAAAAAAAGTTTCTGTAGTGTTAGCCAGCACTTGCAAGATTTCTTAGGGAGTTAGATTTGTGTCCAACATTTTAACTTGGTTAATATGGTACTTTTGATCTCCTGATTTTGACCACAGCATGCTTATTTCATTATGATTTTTTACCTTTCTCATTTCCTGGTCCATTTCCAGTTCAGTCATCAATACAGAAATCCATTTATGTGGTACTCTATTGTTCTAATTTTGCTCACCCCTTTAATGCACATCCTCTTTATGACACACTAACTCTGAGTACTTTCAGCCAACAAATTACTCAGCAGAAATGTGTCAAGAAAAGCTACGGGGCTCCTTTATACCAACAACAACATGCTCATAATGCCTCAAATGGACTGTAACTGCCTTGGCAGAAGTTTTCTTTCTTTTTAAATGTTCTTCCTGTGTAGTCATTCTGGTGTGTGATCAGACCATAGTGTCTGTGTTTATGTATTTATTCATTTATTTATTAAGTTATGCCCTATTTATGTATTTATTTATTTAAGGAGCTTCTGTAAAAAGCAAACTTCCCCCTTGGGACAAAAAAAATGTTCTGTCTATCTATCTATCTATCTATCTATCTATCTATCTATCTATCTATCTATCTAT
>JANRMT010062806.1:77744357-77756333 GCA_026402145.1 Polypterus bichir lapradei
TATCTATCTATCTATCTATCTATCTATCTATCTATCTATCTATCTATTGTGTTTTTACTTTTTATTTAACCATATATGAAACTAATTTTAATAACACATTTTGCCCCGTTGACATTGTTCTCAGTAAGAAGGGTCACTACAAGAGCTCCTCGCCTATTACTGCCTTGTTAATATGTATAGTTACTCTTATTTTGTGGCAAAAGCATAGACAATTTAATAGTAGTTACAGGTCTCCTACCCTCTTTTTATAGTGTCATTCCTCCTGCAGGACTCTATATTGTGAACTGACTCTATTATACAAACTGAACAATTGTTCTTATTAGTTACCCACAGGAAAACATTACGGTAGTTCAATAAGATGTAAAAATAAAATAACATTGCAAAAATACTTCAGTATAACCTCTGTTAGACACTTTCTTGGCCCAATGCAAGTCAAAAGTCCTTATTCCATATTGCAAAATCATGATTTTTACCTGGAGCCTAATTTACAAACATTAGAAGATTCTATCAGAGGTGTCATGTGCTATTAATTTAATATTTGGGAGTATACCTGATGGTCTATTGCTTCTGTTATAATGTGAACCATATATTGAATATGTTCTTCTCTTGAACATCCTGTAAAAAATATTGTTGTATGAAACAGGTTTTGTTCTCCTTTAGTCACTTAATTTGTTTTTTACATTTTTGGGAAGTATGTCTCCTTCATGCTACAGTACACAGACAAGCACCTCAAAACTACTTTGAGTGTTTCACATGCATACAGATAACTATTGATCTGTACATTTATGTGGATTTGCTTAATAAATAGAGAAGATGAGTCAAAGGACTGCTTATTTTAAAAGGTTTTCATCATAACCTCAGATCCTCAAATGAGTATCTCCTTAGAATTCCAAGAACAAAACTTAAAAGTGGTGAGGTGGCCTTCTGCTGTTATGCACCTAAAATCTGGAATAGCCTGCCAATGGGAATTCACCGGGCTGATACGGTGGAGCACTTTAAAAAACTGCTGAAAACACATTATTTTAACATGGCCTTCTCATAACTTCACTGTAATCAAAATCCTGATACTCTGTATATCCAACTCATTATAATAACTATTCATGGTGGCTCTAAAATCTGTACTAGCCTCTATTCTCTGTTCTGTTTCCTTTTCCGGTAACCTTTTGGTGGTGGCTAGCACCGCTAACATCTACTCAAAGCACCGTGACGTTCCAACAATGATGGATGGATTAAAAGCCAGAAGTCTGTATGACCATCAACATCAAGTGACTCCATGAGAACCCTAACTACAAAGAGGACTATTTCATTTATGTTAGGTAGAATGCCCAGAGGGGACTGGGTGGTCCCGTGGCCTGGAACCCCTGCAGATTTTATTTTTTTTCTCCAGCCCTCTGGAGTTTTTTTCTGTTTTTTCTGTCCACCCTGGCCATCGGGCCTTACTCCTTTTCTATGTTAACTAATGTTGTCTTATTTTAATTTCTTATTTTGTCTTTATTTTTCTTTTCTTCATTATGTAAAGCACTTTGAGCTACTTTTTGTATGAAAATGTGCTATATAAATAAATGTTGTTGTTGTTGTATCACCATGCTGAATCAAAGGTGATTAATGCCATGCATCTATTAAGCAATTGCTTATATTTCTTCCTACTGTTAAGAGGAATCAACTACAAATTGCTTTTATTTTTTAAAACTGTTCTGTATAATTCCAGTTGATGTAGCTAAGGTAAGGATAATAACGTTGGAGTCAGTAATGAAGCTGTGGCAAGACACATAGTATGGTAGTGAAGACTCAGTGTTCACTTAATGCCAGCTCCATTTATATGTGTATCAGAATTATGTACCCTTTTTGCCCACAAGTAAAATGGTAAAAGAGAGATGCTGTAATGATGTTGAGTATTTAAACACACAGAAGGCAGAGGAGTGGGATCCACAGACTAGCCCTGTAAAACAAGCACTCCATCCTCTGCAGTTTTCCTTATCTATTGTATAAAACCCAGTAGGATTACAGTAATGTTAGTGAAATCTTAACGTCTAAACATTGGCTGAATGGTCTTCTCTTTAGACACAGGCTCTTAAAATGTAAAAATGAGATAAGACCTAGGGAAGCATTAGGCCTGAGGGTTTTAGGCTTTGTAGTAGTGCCAGGTAGTTAGTTGCTGCCTGAAGGAGGGTTACACCAAGAAACGGAATCACTTTCCAAGCTTGCAGTGGTCTTCTCTGATCCTGACAAGGCATCCTGCAGTCTTGATCAGATGTTTGTAAAGTTCATAGGACAAATAAAAATGCTATTATCTATTATGAGCTCTCCTGCGGTTCAATACTACGATTTGAGCAGCATCCAAAGCTTAAGCTCAGACAGATAAATTGCTGTGAAAGCAGATGGGAATATCAAGCAATACAAATACAACAATTTAAACATTTACTTTGCAATAGATGGCTCTTTTAGCATAAAAATGTTTTGTATACAATAGAATGGACTTTAGCATTGATTATTATTTAAACTGTTTTTATGCATCATATAAACCTGTAAGAGTCTGCAGAAAATCTGTGGGCACTTTCAGTTTTTCAGCATTTTCCTGTATAGTTTTCCAATTCTGGATCCCATTTTTTTCAAATCCACAGCAGTATGGAAATATATCTATGGTCACACAAGATAGAATAGATAGCTACTGTTGTGTTACCTATTACGTTGACAAAGATGACTGTTTTACAGTTACGCAGTGTTTCTCCCAAAAGCAAAAAAAAAATTAGTAATTATGTTAATAGTCAAAATGTATCAGATGCCTTATTTGAGAGGTGTGCTTGATTAAAATTCTCACTTCTGTTGTCATTGTCATAAAAATGCATTCAGAGTAAGAAATATAATAAAAAGAAAGCATTTCATAAAAATAGATTTTTTTGTTCACCCTAGCCGTTTATTAATGTTATCCCATATGCTTTTCCACTGCACAAATGCTGCTTTATCACATTTTGTGATAATCCATGTTTTCCCCAGGACCCTTACAAATTAACACAGCCAGCTGCAGCAGTCGGCACTCACCATTACTCTAAGCACCAGTGCAGTATATCAGTCACATGTTTATTTTACTTTTATTAGAATATAGTTTAGTTTTTTACATCTTATTCACATTAATTATAGATTAGATGAATGAAAGTCATGTGTGAGAAAAATAATTAGGTTATCACACCTTCCAGGCTCAATTATCACTTGCTGCTGTGACTGTGTCATGCAAGTAAAGTATGCTATAGGTGGACATGCTAGAAACAGTGAAGTTTAGAAAGACCTGTCCTGTGATAGATTTAAATGATAAGGTACATTTTTCCAGTATGGAACTGTTAAAGTCATTGCATTTTTCTTAAGCAAAATCAGTGGTGCTTTTGTCATGAAACTTCTGGTGGGGCTTAGCATCTGTAAACTGTCAGAAGAGGCCGAACAATCCTAAAAAGCCATTCATGAAAGGAGTTGTACACAGTTTGTGTGTCTGTGAATGAGTGAGCACTTAGAGCAGTACTTTCTACTCTTATGAGCTCCGCACCTCTGCTTAAATCCACTGGACTGCGTATGTGACTGCCAGTGGGGTCTCCCAATTAAGCAGGTGTGCAGTTAACAGGGCTGCCACCAAACTGCTATTTAAGGGGTTTTCCTTTGTTGTCTTTGCTGTCGACTCCTCTTTTCTTGTTTCCCTAAGCATTTTGTACTTTGCTAGGTTAATATGGAATTAATGTACTTTATATTTTAGTCCTTTGTGTTTCTATGTGAAATTCTTTGATTTTGTATTTTACTCTTTAGTGTTTCTCTGCACATTTTTGCCTTTTGACCTGCTTGACCTATTTTGTATTTTTTGGTTTCTTGTATTGCTTAGCCTCTTCCTCATTTTAGTCTTTTTATTCACATTTTTTGTATCATTTGCCCTTTTCTTAATAATGTTGTAGGTTGTTGATTGACTTTTGTATTGCTTAGCTTTTATCTTTATTGTATTTTCACTGTTTGGTCCATTTGCCTAATATATTTCAATGTTTTATTAATTGATTTTACTTCAGTAATTAATCAGTAGACCAGTTAAGCGATTATCTAGTTATTTTTGGAACCCATGGTCTGCTATTAGATCTATATACTAAAATCATAAAAATATGAATAAGCATTTTGGTATCAGATATTGAGTTTGTTTAATTTTTTTGCACTTTTTATGCCTAGTTTTATTGTTATTGTTAAGGTAAATGAGAACCTACATTACCCTGCCTCAAACAAACAAAACTTTATATATGCAGTATATATAAATATGCAAATTATTAAATACATAAAATTAAAAGAATTCAAATAAACTCCAAAAAAAATCAGAAAAACAAACTAAATAAAATACTTTTAAAAAAGTAAACAAAAGAGAAAAAAGGACAAAGAGAAAAGACAATTAAAATAAAAATGGTATAATAGAAATAAAAAAAGAAATAAATACCAATGTGCTAATCAAAAGTCAAAACCAATAAAACAAGAACAAAATTTCAAAATCGGGAGCATTCCAAACTGAAAATGATGAAAAGACCAACAAACTTACAAAGAAGGTTGAACCACAAAGGACCAGCTGAACAGCAAGAGCAGGAATAGTTAATACTGTAACTCAACCAAGAGCTGAAACAGTCAGAAGGCTTCCTCAGGTTACACATGAATTGGTCAGATTGTGACAAGGCTGCATGAACTGCAGTAAATGTAAGCAAAGAACAAACAAGGAAATAGATAAGAATGACAACATTCACCAAATAAACCTGCAAAACAAAGAAAAAAGCATTAACTGTTATTATTTTTATCATTAGTTTGACAATGCCATTTTGTTTTGCAGGTCTCGGGATGCAGAAGTCAGGTAACATCATGTCATTCCATGTACCCTACATTATATACTGAAAGATGGCAGTGCACAGCTTCTGGCAAGGAAACATTCAGATTTGCATTGACAACAATGTGGTATAGCTGGACCGTGGCTTAGAAAAAGGAGGCAGATTTTTGATAAGTAAATAAATAATTGACCAATTTGCGCATCTTCGTTTGGGGCAAGACGCACCTGCACATGAGGTCTGTCTCAATTGCTTCATTGGCTCCCTGCGGTGTACGATTGAGACTGGGCATATAAAGATGAGCTAGCATGAGAAAAGAGAAAATAGAAGAAATGAACAAAAGGGAAAGGAAAAGAAAGGGAGGTTAATGAAAAGGAGAAAAAAGGAGGGTGAGGGAGCCAGTGCAATGGCAAGGAAGCAAGCGGGGACAGGAGTGTGCGGCCAGCACTCAAGAGGGGGCTGAATACTATCCTGCTAAGCAGCCAAGGAGCAGGCATAACCATAATACACTGGAAGACTCTCCATGTAAGGTGGCACCTCGTGGATCACCACAGGATGAGCGGTGGGGACTCAAAGCAGGACAGAAATGTTTTTGCGCCTGTTGGTTGACGTCTCTCTCTGTGCTGCAAGATCCGAAAAGGATAAGCTAGAGAGATGTCTGTTTTAAAAGGAAACACTGGCGACTGTGATTTTAAAGAGAAGACTCCTGCATGATTGTAACCTTGTTTTGATGGATTATTTATGTGATATTTAACCTCCATAATTCACTTCTTTTTATGGATTATTTGTTTATTTCTTGGAAGATTTGCACTGCACTTTTGGACACTTTGTTTTCGTCTTTGTTTTAATAAAAGCACTGGAGCACTTTTGCACAAAGTGCTTGTTTTGGTGTGCTGTGTCTTTATCCACTTGCTCATCCCTCGGGTACATTATCGGCAGCGGCAGGTTCCGGGAATGCAAACAGTAATGTGGAGCTAACCCGCATTATCACAAACAATCAATTGGAGTATCGATTAGGAGAAATTAATTTAGTGTAAGGCCCTTTTTGGTACTATATTTTGACTTTGATTTTGATTTAGTGTTTTTGGTTTTGATGACTGGTTGTCTCTGTCTGTTTTGGTGATTTCTGCCTCAACTCTCCCTCTCTGTCTCCACTGGACATGTTATTATTTGCAAGGTGCTCATAACACTGCTGTTAGCAAAATCAATACCAGGACAGGCATCCACCCACTGAGAAAATTATTAGGAACATTACAATAATACTGGGCATGGCTTCCTTTTGCCCTCAAAACAGCCTCAGTTCTTCTTGGCCTGGATTCCACAAAATATTGGAAGCATTCATTTGAGATTCCGGTCCAAGTTGATCACCACACTATGTCTGCTGATTTGTCAGCTGCATATCCGTGCTGTAAACCTCCCATTCTACTACATTCCAAAGGTGTTCTCCTGGATTCAGATCTGGTGACTGCGAAGGTCACTGAAGAACAACTAAACTCGTTATATTCAAAAAAACGATTTAAGTTGACTTTTGCTTTGTGGCAAGGTGCAGTATCATACTAGTTGTAGTCATTAGAGCATGGGTAAAGTTTGGCCATGAAGGGATACACATATTCAGAAACAACACCCAAATAGGACTTGGCATTTAAATGATGATTGATTAGTATTAATGAGCCTGAAGTGTGCCAAATTGGGCTGGACTGTTGACAGAAGTCAGGTTGGGTGCATTGATTAATGTTGTTGGCTTCAAATTCTGACCCTATCACTTGTGTGCCTCAGCAGAAATTGAGATTGAGCTGATCAGGCTACGTTTTTTCCAGTCTTCAGCTGGCCAGTTTTGATAAGCCTGTGTATACAGCAGGCTCAGCTTTCTATTCTTGGCTGACAGGATTAGAACCCAACATTGATTTCTGCTGTTATATTCCATCCGCCTCAAGGTCCAACATATTATGTATTTTGAGATGCTTTTCTGCTCACCACAGTTGTACAGAGTGGTTATCTGAATTGCTGTAGCCTTTCTGTCAGCTCAAACCAGTCTGGCCATTCTCCTCTGATCTTCCTCATTAACAAGGCATTTTCATCCACAGAACTAACTCTCACTGGGTGATTTTTTTTTGTCACCATTCTGAGTAAACTCTAGAGATTGTTATACATGAAAATCCCAGGACATCATCAGCTACACAAATCACTATGTAACACAATTTTTGTTCCTGGCTTCCAAGAGTTATATTTCAACTGCTTATGTCTAAAGCCTATGGAAAAACGACTACATTCAGCACAAACTTTGATTTTATGACCACAGTCCAGAAAATTTCGTATTTATAGTAACAAAACAAGGGAATTTTTATCTTTTCGTTCATGCAGTCTGATAAAGTGCTAAAGGTCTATTTGCATGGTAAATAGACAAAGACAGTCAAAACCACTCAAAAAGGTTCAGAAATGAGTAGGTTTTCTAGATTTGCGACTGTACTGCAAATCGCTTTCTCGAAGAAGCCCCCAAATGTAGTCCCCCATCATGTTTTCGTTATACTGTCCTTGGTAACGACGTTCAAAGCCCAGTATATCCTGATGAAAGCGCTCACCTTGCTCCTCTGAGTAAGTTCCCATGTTCTCCTTGAATTTGTCAAGATGAGCGTCAAGGATATGGACTTTGAGAGACATTCTAAATCCCATTTTGGCGTAATTCTTTATGAGAGTCAGAACCAACTGCACATAGTTTTCAGCCTTGTGATTACCCAGGAAGCCGTGAACCACTGCAACGAAACTGTTTCAAGCCGTTTTCTCCGTCCTGTTCAGCAGCTTGGTGAATTCGTCACATTCTATGATCTTCTTGATCTGCGGTCCGACGAAGATACCAGCCTTGACCTTTGCCTCAGACAGCTTTAAGAAAGAGATCTTGGAGGTACTTGAAAGCTGCTGACTCTTTGTCAAGAGCCGTGACAAATTGCTTGATGAGGCCTAACTTGATGTGCAGTGGTGGCATCAGCACCTTCTGAGGTTGTATCAGCGGCTCCCACTTGACGTTGTTCTTCCCCACAGAGAACTCGGTCCGCTGTGGCCAGTCCTTTCTGTGATAGTGCGCCTTAGTGTCACGGCTGTCCCAGAGGCAAAGGAAACAAGAAAATTTCATGAAACCGCCTTGAAGGCCCATCAGGAATGACACCATTTTGAAGTCTCCGATGACCTCCCATCCATAGTCGTCATACTTCAAGGCACTCAGCAACATCTTGACACTGGTGTAGTCCTCTTTGAGATGCACAGTGTGAGCCATAGGGAGAGTCAGTAGTTGTTTCCGTTGTGAAGCAGCAAGGCTTTGAGGCTCCGGGATGAACTGTCTATGAATAGGCGCCATTCACTCGGGTTACAGGTGATACCTATAGCCTCGAATAGACCGGCCACATTGTTGCAGAAGCACAGCCCATCTTTCCAACTGAAGAAGTTGGAAAATGTTTGGTGACGCTTTCTCTGATTTGTGACTTGCACGCTTTCATCCAACAAGTTCCACTGCTTGAGCCTGGATGTCAGAAGCTCAGCATTGGACTTGGTAGGAGCAAGGTCTCTGATCAGATCGTTGACGTCTTTCTGGTTAGGGAAGTATGGCCTTCTCTCCTCAGCCGCATCTGTGAAACCGTAATCTGGATCTGCAATATCTTCCTCACTGTCTGACTTGCTGCTGTCTCCTGAAGATGGCTGATCCCTCTTCGGAGGAGTGGGAAAGGGCAGCTCGGGGCAGTGTGGTACTGGGGCAATGGAAGAACGAATGTCTGGATAAACGATTTGAGGCACATTCTTGCCAGTGCGACGTTTGGTAGGATCCACCATGCAGAAGTAGCAGTTGCTTGAGTGGTCAGTCGGTTAGCGCCAAATTCGCGGGATAGCAAACTTCATGGCTCTCTTTTCTCCCCTGTACCAACCTTCAAGAGTTTTCTTGCAGTATTCGCATGTGAAATGAGGTGCCCAGGGCTTGTCTTGATCCCCGACAGGCATGCCGAAGTATGCCTTGTAGGCCTTGCACATCTTACGACATGCTTTCACGGAATTCTTTCTTGCTCTTGTCTTTATAAATTGTCCACAGACGTAGCAAAATGCATCTGCTGGGTGCAAGCAACCTCTTGATGCCATCTAAATCAAATCAAAAAAATAACATAAACCGAAATGTTGGTTCGAGTCACCTGTGCTTTTATACTTGTATGACTACTATTGGACAGTCCGAGAACGTTCTAGAACGTTCTAAAAGCTTCTTGAAAGTTCTAGATAATTCTGGAAAATTCTAGAAACTTCTGGACAAATCTAACAGTTCAAGAATATTCTAGAAGACTATTCAGTATTGAATGCGAATCGAGAATTTTCTTGAAAACAGACAAATTTCAAAATATCATTGTCCTGATCACAAAAGCAAAGTTTTTGTGGAACAACAGCTATTTTCTATTTTTTTTAGGCATAACAGGTTAGGAAAACACACTTTGTACCCAGGAACAAAATAAAAATAAAAATTTGTTACACAGTGAATCAAACTAGCCCATCTTGCACCAAAAATCATGTTATGTCAAAATCATTGAGATTGCATTTTTCCCCATTGTGGAGTTTGGGTTGAACATTAACTGAAGATCCTGATCTGTTTTTGTATGCATTTATGTATTGTTCTGCTGCCACATGATTGGTTGATTAGATAATTGCATGGATAAGCAGGTGTACAGGTGTTCCTAATAATTTGCTTAGTGAGGTTGGGAAGGCTAACATCACACAAGCAGCCTCCAGCACTAAAAGCAACTTTGCAAGAATAGCAAATTAAGGGTAATACCTCCCAAATACATTTTATGGCACAGAAGTAATCAGAAACTATAAGAAATTGAGATTGCAATGTGTACAGAAAGGTACATGAATGCAACTAATTACATTAACAGCAGACAATAAAAGAAAATGAAAATAAAACATTCATTTATTTATTCATTTATTTTCCATTGCTTATCCAAAACTGGATCTCGGAGAAAACAGTCTTAGCAGGGAGGAGCACACGTTCCTTTGCCCAGCCACACTTGCCAACTCATTCTGTGAAATACCAAGGTGTTTCCAAGCTATCTTCCTCAGGGTCTTCTCAAAGTTGGATGTGCCTGTAAAACCTCTGCAGGAAGGTGTCTGGGAGTTATCTGTATCAAATGCCATAACCACCGCAGCTGGCTCCTCTCTATGTGGAGGATTAGCAGCTCTACTCTGAGCCTCCCATGAATCTCCATGCTTTTTACCCTGGCTGTAAGGGAGAGCCCAGCCACTCTACGGATGAAAGCTCACGTCAGCCACTTGCACCTGCTATCTTATTTTTTCAGTCATTACCGAAAGCTTATGACTATAGGTGAGGGTTGGGATGTAGATCAACTGGTAAACCAAGAGCTTTTCCTTCTGTCTCAGCTCCTTCACCACTACAGATTGGTGTAGCAACCGCATAACTGTGTTCACTTCATCCATCTGTCAACCTCCACATCCATTCATTCTCTCACACGAGAACAAGACACCAAGGTACTTAAACACCTAGACTTGAGGCTGTAACTCACCACCCATTTGGAGAGACAGTCCATCTTTTTCCTACTGAGAACTCTGGCCTCAGATTTAGTGTAGGAAAAAGGCACGAAAATAAAACATAAAACCAAAAATCAAAACGTCACAAAAGGCAGCCCAACAGATGTCCATCCAGCCATTATCCAACCCGTTATATCCTAACTACAGGGTCACGGGGGTCTGCTGGAGCCAATCCCAGCCAACACAGGGCGCAGGGTAGGAAACAAACCCCGGGCAGGGCGCCAACCCACCACAGGGCACACACACCAAGCACACACTAGGGACAATTTAGAATCGCCAATGCATCTAACCCGCATGACTTTGGACTGTGGGAGAAAAACGGAGTATCTGGAGGAAACCCACGCAGATATGGAGATAACATGCAAACTCCATGCAGGGAGGACCCGGGAAGCAAACCCAGGTCTCCTAACTGCAAGGCAGCAGTGCTACCCACTGTGCCACCATGCCGTGCCCAACAGATGTATGAAAGTAAACTGAAGCCTATAATAAATGGGACTGTGATTTTTTTATTATTACCTTCTGTAGTTTTATATAGTTGAATTGCTGGTTAATTATTTATGCTTTCATTCACTTATCTTCTTTTCTTTGTCCTTTATCTCTTAATATTTGGTACTTATCTTAACAGGATTATAACCTGGCTGTTATTTTTTTTTGTTTTGTTTTATTTTTGTGTTGGGACACTTTCTATAGCACACTTGGAAGAGCAGCTTAGGGGAACTGTCACTGCTGACCATTATATGGTGTCTGACAGATCACATAATCAGTCAGAGGTGCTTAAGCTTTCTGTTGATGACTGAGATAATCTTATTTCACTTAATTATTAATGTTAATGCTAGCTGGTGTTTAAGAGGAATATCTGCACATTTTACAGAAAACTGAACATTGGGCTTGTATAATCTCTTTAGACTTTGGATAAAAGTGCAAGAAAAAGCCATTTACTACTGACTGTTGTAATTTTTTTAAATTTTATTAAGATTCGTTGAATGGTTTACTTATTCACTATCAATAACATCTGATGTGTGTTGGCTAATGTCTTCTTATCTGCCATTTCTGGAGATTGTTTGAGAAAGCCTGCAATGTTTCAGCAGGTGCAGAGGATTTAGGCTTATCCAACAGCATATGCTCATGGCCTTCTTCTACAAATCAGAATTGAAATCCTTCTTCACTGTGTTTTGTTTTAACATCACAAACAACTACAAAAGCATTTTTATTACATGTAAGCTTAAAGTCAGCAGACTGTGAACTACATTGACAAGAGGCCAGACATAAGATAGTAAAACCAACTGTATCGGTTTTATGATACATTTTTAAATGATTTGCCTATAATTACATTAATAATGACAGCAATTTCTAATAATTTGTGTAGTTGAAAACTAACCCTTTATAACATTATACATCAACATTCTGTGCTCAAATTTAAATTTTGTTCTCTATACCTTTCTAACTTTCTAATTGCTTTTGTAACTTGCCTTGGATAAAGGTATCTGCTATATAAATAAATAAATAAATAAATAAATAAATAAATAATTATTATTATTATTATTATTATTATTATTATTATTATTATTATTATTATTAT
>JANRMT010062806.1:77756343-77778972 GCA_026402145.1 Polypterus bichir lapradei
ATTATTATTATTATTATTATTATTATTATTATTATTATTATTATTATGTGGATTATGCACTTGCAGATTGTCAGCTTAAATATATCAGATAAATATGTATATACATATAATGTACAATAGTCAAATACCATTACAGTATATTCATCCAGGTAAAGTACATAATTATTACCTATTTTAATTTCTCATCACTTGCCATTTCAGAACTCATAAGCAAATGAAAAATCTGAATAAAATTAGACAAAAGTATCTGCATTTGACCTTCAGTGCTTATTCTGCTGATTTGTTTGCTGAATTCCAATAATTCTAGTTGTTTAGCCATTAAAGCTAATGCTGTTTTTTGAAAACAATTTATAAGACTGAGTTGCATTTATAACAAGCCTTGTCTTTTTTGTCATAAATGGTTGATAGTTTGCCCTGGCAAATTAACAAGTCTAAATTGGCCTTGTATAATTGAGTGTGGGAGTATGCATGAATGTGCCCAGTGATTAACTGCTGCCCTATCCATAGTTGGTTCATGCCTTGTGCCCGATGCTGTAAGAAACTATTCGATAACGAATGTAAGAGAGGAAGAAATGTTTCCCATATATAAATTATAATGCCATGTCATTATCAAAATTAGTTTAAAAAAATTGTTGCTCTGACGTGTTCTTCATAAAGCCTGAAAATGTATTGTCACTAAATGCTTTGAACTTGTTTTGTCAATGTGTTCACACAATTATAGTACATTAGTGAATATCTAGTGAGTTGATGCTTTATTATTTTTGTTCTTATGATGGTCAGTATGTTGTGTGGTAGTGCAGTGTCTAAAACCGCTGTCTCAAGGCTCCAGGGAGCCAAGTTTGATGCCTGGCTTGATCACTCTATCCATATAATGTACATTCCCCATCTGTGAGATTTCTCTGTGTATTTTAATTTCCTCCCATACTGGACACTCTTCATTTGCCCAGTATAAGTGAGTCTGGGTGTTTTGTGTTGGACTGATATCTCAGCTAGGTCTGGTTCCTACATTGCCTGTGATTGGTCACCCCTTAATGAAATGAAAGTATGTATTCTGGTAGATTTATTTATTTTACAATTAATTGGTTATTTATTTATTTTAATAATAATAAAAAGCTGAAAAAACACTGTCCACAAACCACAAAGGAAAAGCAAGAATAACTGAGATAAAAGGCAATCTTTTACCTTGAAAAAACCCTTTATAACTCCTTTAAATGTTGATATCCATTCACAAAAAGCCAGTCCCCTTGAGGGAGAAAAATGTGTAAAGTTAAAAGGAGCTTAATCAATAAAAGATTTGATCTCTGCCACCACCAATTTCTGTTTAGAGTCCCTGTGCACTGGAGCCTGTTATAGAAAAACACAAGCAAAATCAAAGGTACTCTTGTATAGATTAGTTAAGAATGCAATTTATTTAATAGGGGGCCACCCCCTTTCAGCATTTGATAATAATTGGAGTAAATTGCACATCTTTTCAAGTGAAAAATGTTTTATTGCAGATTGTGTTTCGGCTTAGCAATGTTCCTTTCTGTTATTTGTCTCCTTAATGAAGCTAGTTTATTAATTTTTATTACTGACGATTTGAAACACAAGTTTAGTTGAAGGAATATATGAAATGTTGAAATCAAACACAGTCTAACAGATGTTAAAGGAATATTCCACCAAAAAACATATATTTTCTTTATACGTTATTTATCTACTTTGTAGTGGTGGATGAGAAAAAAAATATTTCGTGTTTTCATGTAAAATGAAGAAAAAGAAGTGTATGATATAACAGAAGCTAAAAGTGACCAATGCCGTGCAATAACAAAGAATGTGAAAAACCACCAAAGAAAAAAGAAAAAATCTTCTAATACTCATGTCACATAATCTACATTTCAGTTATCCATTGTATGTTGTGGAAAGCAGCCCAGACACAGACAGGCAGACACCGATGGTTTACCACCACACATGCGTTTATTAAACATTTCTTTAACAACAATGTTCAACAGCATACAACCCAGTGCCCCTGCACCAAGCACCCTTCAGTCCAGGCCTTTCAACCACGCCTCTCTTTCTGATCGCCTCCACTCCTCTCCTCCAGGCTTCGTCCTCTTCCAACTGACTCCAGCTAACGAATGGAGGGAGAAGGCCTCTTTTATATTCACCTCGACATGCTCCAGGTGTCTCCCGATGAACTTCCGCTGGCATTTCCTGGTGTGGCGGAAGTGTCGGCTGAGTACCTGGAAGCACTCCGGGTGTCACTGGTATTCCTTCCCCCAGCACCTCCAGGTGTGGTGGAAGTGCTGACGTCCAGGGCTTCTCAGGCATCCGGGCGCCCCCTGGCGGTGACCACAGGCCCCTATAGGGTTGAGCTTCCATGCTGTGTTCCCATGGTCCCCATACCAACCAGGGTGGCTGCCCTCTTGTGGTCCAGAGGAGGTGTAATCCCTCTTCCGGTCCTTCCGGGCGTCCCAGCTGGGTACCGACCCCAGCCACTCGCCAAAATGTTAAAAATATGCAAAATGCATATTTTATTTTTCTAAAATATAGTTATATAAATACTTCTGGAAGTATCTGCACATATCATATACAGGAAACCTAAACCTTCATCAGAGTAGCATTTTGCATTGAAAACAGAACTCTTGACCACTCTTACTATTATAATGAAGTACCAAGAAGAACAAAGTTGTTCCACCTAAATGGTGCAGAGAAGTGACCACATTCAGCCTTAGCCAGTTTAGAGGCATTTCTTCTGGTAAATGTGGAAGGGAAATTCTTCTCAGCCCTGGCAAAAGTGATAACCAACTATATTTTGGAGAATAACTATATTGACCCCAGCTGCTGAAAACCAAGTGTTTCAGATTTCCAAAGCTGCATAGAATACTCATCTATTAACTGGGAACAGTTCCAGGCTGCAAAACAAATAAAGTCAGAATCCATGTTGTCTGGTTGGATCTAGAAAATGCCTATGGCTCTGTCTCACCCAAGCTCCTAGAATATACCAAAAATTTCTTTCGTATTCTAGACTACATCCAAAAACTAACAATTACCTATTTTATCAATTTCCAGGTCTGTTACACATTACAGGAGGCACCTACTGGTCAACACTGACTTGAGAAAGGCATCTGTATGGGGTGTTCTGTTTCCTGTTCACAGCCACCTTTAAGATTGGTGTCAGAGGTTACCAGCACGGATAATGGATAATGGATAATGTTACCATCATTGTCCAGACAGCAGGCTGTACAAGCTGACTTTTGAAAAGACAAAAAGAGCTGTTGCACTGGACCAGAATGAAGATCAAACCAGTACAGTCAAGGCAAGGAACTAGGAGCAACCACATGGCGTTCTGTGTGGATGGCAAAAGAATCCCATTCCTGGCTGATCAACCAGTTCAAAACCTGGGAAGACAAAATACATTAGAATTGTCAGATAAGCACATGGCAACCACTGTCATGCAGCAAATCTGAAGGCCTGGAGAGGATCAATCAGAGCCAGTTGTCAGGACGGGTTAAGGCATGATGTTACCAGTTCACCCTCTACTAGAGAAATATGAAATTGCAGCAACAACAGCAGTGAGGATGGATTGCATGGCCAATAATTACACCAGGAACTGGCTAGGCCTACCACAATACCTTTCCTTTATGTGACTGGTTAGAAAAAACAGGCTTCAATTGCCACTAAAGTTAGTCAGCCTGAGCTACAGGCAGGAGAAGGCAAGGCTGGTGATGAAGCTGAGATCGTCACCTTATCAATTGGTATGCAATACAAAGGCCCATGTAAAAGCAGGGAGTAATTGGAAGGCTAGACCAGTTGACGATCAAGCCGTTAGAAGAATGAGGCTCCAGGATGTGGTTGGCAGGACACAGACAAGGACTGGTCTTGGCTGGGGAAAGGCTCCCTTGTTGTAGTTTATTGTCACAAGAAAGGAGAGGAAAAAGATGGTGATTTCTGAAAATGGCTAATATCAAAGCAGAGATCTACAAAGTGAAAGCTGTTAGTCAACAAAGGGGCTGGACAACCTGAGATGGAGTAATTATTAGGGAATTGAGCAGCAATTACATGTGGAGGATACCAAAAGCCAGACTTAGTTTCCTTATAAGATCCACAATCTGTGTTTTTGGTACAGTTCTTCTGAAAAATGCCCACTCTGCAATTCCCCAAACCCCACACTACAGTATATACTCTTCAGCTATAAGGGTGCACTGGTGCAATTTCACTGTTGATGGTAGCCTAACCAGGTATTGCAGAGATTAGCAAAGATCTTGGAGGTGTGCAGACAAGAAGTAAATGGAGCTCTTCCAGCATGACCAAGTATGGTGGAAATTAGCAGACATCTTGGAGGCATGCAGACAGGAAACAAATGGAGCTCATCCAGCACATAAAAATGGTTGATACTTATTTCCTTCATTAGATCAGGAGGTGGAGAACAGAACATCTCTTGACTGGAAGCTTCAGTTCACCACTGAGAATACCACAACTTTCCTCTGGCTAGACACTGTGCTGTGGTCCACAGAACCAAAAGCAGTTATAGTTTTTTTTTTACCTGACTGTGCTGTATGAAAAGGGTATGGAGGCAGCCCACAAGAGGAAGAGAGACATATACAGATATGAAGGCAGAATGAAGCGCTGTCATTAACCCTATTGAGGTAGGATGCAGAGGCTAAATGGGGGTCATCTACCCAGCATTTCCTGAAGAGCATGGGTGTGTCTGGGGCCAAGCCAAAGTAGGGACTGAAGGAACTGGTGGAAGAGAATTGAGCAGGAAAGGGTCCTAGGGCCAGCTACAGGAGGAAGTAGGGAGACATCCCTGCAACTGCCCCACCATCTGGAGATGTTCTGGGATTAAAGGGGCAGAGGTGCGTCAAGAAGTAATGCTTTGCAGGTAGTCCAAATACCTGAGCAGCTACTGTTAGGTGACACTGTTGTATAATTTTAGGGGTTGTTTGTATTAAATGTGCCTTGCTTTAAGCTATGAAATAAATACTGTCTAAAAAAGTTTCCTTGGTAGATTAATTTAGTACAGTTAATGCAAAATAGGAAAATGTCACCAAGCCAAAAAAAAAGAAAATTGTTAAATATCACTTTTCACAGTAAACCTGTGAAATAGATAACGAAGGCGAGAAAAAAAATGCTACATTAAAAATAGGCTGTTTGTAAGATATTTTTTGTATAAACATGTAAATTAAACATAGGGTTACAAATATAATGTACATATTAAAATGAAGTGTAATAGCACAGCTTCTTTGAGTGCATTTTGATAACAACCAATATTATAAATGCACATGGTGTATCTTGAGTCAAAATTAATAATATTTTTATTCCACAAGAAGTATGAATTTGATAATGACTCAGAATTAGTCAAACAATCTCTTCTGTTAGGGGTACCATCTCAGTGCAAATGCAAATGAGGTGAAAAAGTCATTGCCTCTATGAGCATTCTGCTTGCTCAACTAAAGCTCAACTTGGTTGGCTTTTTTTTTGCAAAAGAGGATCTGGCCATTACCAAAATTTTTTACACAAAATACAGTACCACTCTCTGCCCTACATAATATGGTTTATTCATTAACCTCTGCCTTATACTGCATAGTGACATTTGGAACAATACACTCAAGAGTGAGAGCAGAGATGTGTGGCCATATAATGAAGAGATGGCTCTGATGGCTGCTGCGTAGCTTCACTCACGTTTACCAATTGCCATCCAGATTCCCCTTATATGATTTGTATTCCTCAGTTTGGCATTTATGGTGTAAAATATTTAAGAATGAAAGTCCTTCCACCCCCAGTTTAAAATACCTTTAAGAAGCAATGTCTGACATATAAAGGAGTAATGACAATGCTCTAACCCCAGATTATATAACTAATATTGATATATTTACTACACATTTGCTATTGATGATTTCCGGTGCCGCATGTGAGTGGCAGCCGTTTCAGCAGCTCCGTGTATGACTTTATCTTTTTACTTTTTTTTCCTTTGTTTATTTATTTATTTCCTCTATTTCGCTGATCACTTCTACCACTTTCTTTTATGTGGAATTGCTCCCTGGACATTTTTTACTACTTTTACTACTTGATATGGATTTTTACACTCCGAGACTCGCCTATTCAAGTAGTCAACTTAAAGCACTGAGAAGAAATGCTCACGCCAGTGTGGTTCCCTGTTTACCCGACGAGGTAAGAAGACGATATCGGGGCAGCCGAGCAGGTGCAAAGATAAAAGATAAGAAAAAAGCCAGGCAACTTGAGAGAAAATGGCGTAATAAACCGTCGGTGCCTTCTGTGATCCTGGGAAATGTGAATTCACTACCAAATAAGATCGACGAATTGGCTGGTGAAAAATGTCAGAACCTACAGAGAATGCAGCTTGCTGTGTTTTAGTGAAACGTGGCTAACAACTACCATCCCAGATGCTAATGTGAAACTACCCGGGTTTACCACAGTTAGAGCGGACAGAGACGCAAGTACCTGTGGGAAGAAGAAAGGAGGAGGACTCGCTCTCTATGTCAATACAAAGTGGTGCAACTCAGGACATGTAAACGTTAAAATCTCCAATTGCTCCAGGGACATCGAACTGTTGGCTGTAAGTCTGCGTCCCTATTACTTGCCCAGAGAGTTTGGACACGTGATTGTTGTCATTGTTTACATCCCCCCTCAAGCGAACGTGGAGATAGCGAGTGACATCATCCATTCCGTAGTTGCAAAATTACAAACGCAGCACCCTGAGGCTCTTGTGCTAATCGCTGGAGACTTTAACCATGTAACGCTGGACAAAACATTACCTGCCTTCTTCCAGTGTGTGGACTGTAGCACCCGGGGGAAATAGGACTATCGACCTACTGTATGCAAACGTTAAAGACACATACAGCGCCACCCCGCTATCTGCGCTTGGGAAAGCAGATCATAACCTGGTTCTGCTTCAGCCTCACTACAAACCAAGAGTGAGGGCGCTACCTACAACCACACAATCATTCAGGAAGTGGTCCCCTGAGGCAGAGCAGGCTCTGAGAGACTGCTTTGGAACTACAGACTGGGATATACTGCTGGGGTCACATAGTGAGAACATTGAAGAAGCTGTTGAATACACAACTGATTACATCAACTTCTGTATAAACATTGTAGTTCCAGTAAGAACAGTATGCTGCTATGCTAACAACAAGCCATGGATTACAAGTGACATCAAAGGCCTTTTGAACCAGAAGAAAAGGGCTTTTAAAGACGGTGATCAGCATGAGCTCAAGCACGTGCAGAAGGAACTCCGAGTCTATCTCAGGGCAGCGAAGGAGCAGTACAGGAGAAAGCTGGAGCAGAAGTTGCAGAATAACAGCATGAAGGAAGTGTGGGATGGGATGAAGATTATCACTGGCTGCAGCTCGAAGCGGGGTGCCACCATCGAGACAGACGTGGAGAGTGCAAACCAAATGAACAACTTCTTTAATAGGTTTGATCACACTAACCCACTCTCATCTCGGAGTACTGCATCCTCCAACCATCCTTCTGTTGATAACAGTATAGGTGAGACATCCCCACCCATAATTACAGCAGCCCATGTGAGCAGAGAGCTGAGAAGACTTCATGCCAGCAAAGCAGCAGGTCCAGATGGTGTATCGCCACGACTGCTGAAGGCCTGTGCGTTGGAACTGGGGAGTCCTCTACAGCGCATCTTCAACCTGAGCCTGGAACAGGGGAGAGTCCCGAGGCTTTGGAAAACATCTTGTATCACCCCGTCCCAAAGGTATCACGTCCTAGTGAGCTGAATGACTTCCGGCCTGTTGCTCTGACGTCACATCTGATGAAGACCATGGAGCGGCTGCTGCTTCACCACCTGAGGCCACAGGTCCGCCACGCCCTCGACCCTCTGCAGTTCGCATACCAGGAGAAGGTGGGAGCAGAGGATGCCATCATCTATATGCTACACTGATCCCTCACCCACTTGGACAGAGGGGTGCTGTTAGAATTATGTTTTTGGACTTCTCTAGCACCTTCAACACCTCTGCTCCTTAGAGACAAGCTGACTGAGATGGGAGTAGACTCACACCTGGTGGCATGGATCGTGGACTATCTTACTGACAGACCTCAATATGTGCGTCTTGGGAACTGCAGGTCTGACATTGTGGTCAGCAACACAGGCGTGCCTCAGGAGACTGTACTTTCTCTGGCCCTGTTCAGCCTATATACATCAGACTTCCAATACGACTCGGAGTCCTGCCACATGCAAAAGTTTGCTGATGCAACTGCTATTGTGGGCTACATCAGGAGTGGGCAGGAGGAGGAGTACAGGAAGCTAATCAAAGACTTTGTTAAATGGTGCGACTCAAACCACTTACACCTTAACACCAGCAAGACCAAGGAGCTGGTGGTGGATTTTAGGAGGCCCAGGCCCCTCATGGACCCTGTGATCATCAGAGGTGACTGTGTGCAGAGGGTGTAGACCTATAAATATCTGGGAGTGCAGCTAAATGATAAATTGGACTCGACTGCCAATACTGATGCTCTGTGTAAGAAAGGTCAGAGCTGACTATACTTTCTTAGAAGATTGGCGTCCTTCAACATCTGCAATAAGATGCTGCAGATGTTCTACCAGATGGTTGTGGCGAGTGCCCTCTTCTACGCGGTGGTTTGCTGGGGAGGCAGCATAAAGATGAAAGACGCCTCACGCCTGAACAAACTTGTTAAGAAGGCAGGCTCTATTATAGGAATAAAGTTGGACAGTTTAACATCTGTGGCAGAGCGACAGGCATTAAGCAAACTCCTGTCAATCATGGAGAATCCACTGCATCCACTGAACAGTGTTATCTCCAGACAGAGAAGTAGCTTCAGCGACAGACTTTTGTCACTGTCCTGCTCCAGTGACAGACTGAGGAGATCGTTCCTCCCCCACACTATGCGACTCTTCAATTCCACCCAGGGGAGTAAATGCTAACATTGCTCAATTAGTTAATTAGTTTAATTAGTTTACTGCTGCTGGATTATGTGAATTTCCCCTTGGGATTAATAAAGTATCTATCTATCTATCTATCTATCTATCTATCTATCTATCTATCTATCTATCTATCTATCTATCTATCTATCTATCTATTGCATAATAAATAAAACACAAAGCCAGTTATCTGTGACTTACTGTGAACTGTCAGACCAGTGTGTATCGCAAATGTTTTATTGATTTGTGTTGGACAAATATGGGGAAGGAATTTAGTGTGACACTGCCACTAACATTGGTTCTGTCTGTCTTAGAGTGGAGGAAGTGTAAACCCCAGAGGATGACTGAGGTGACATCTGATCCTTGCGAGCCCCTGTTCCTTTTGGGTACAGCCATACTTAAATCGAACAACCAGCAGAAGTTTGTGTTCAGTCTTCTGAGTTGGACCAGAGCTATGTACCTCTGAAGATTATTTTATTTTATTTTAGTGGCAAATGACAATTACTTTTCTTTTTGGCAGCAATAAGCCCAATGTTTTCCTTTGGAAATTAAACAAGGCATCTTTCAGGTCCCCAAACCTCATTTATATGTTTTGTTTATTCATGTACAGTACGTATTTGAGATAAAAGGGAGAGACACTCTCAATTACAGTACTGCATTTAATAAATATTCAACTAGTAGTAATTTAGATGTTTCCATTGTGTACTGGGCTGCCCATATTTTGAGTAAGTTTTTTAGACACTGTTGAAATCCTCTGTAACTCTCATATATGAAAAGACTAAATGAAGTACACATGCTTAAATGTACAGTGTACATTTTAGAAGATTATTATTTTTCACTTCTAAAGTAGTCAAGTTTCTGCTTCCTGTATTATTTGTCACTTCTCACTAATCACTCGTCGCTAATAACTTCTCACTCGTCACCTTTAACTCATCTTTCATCAGTTCTCACGCAATACACATTACATGACCATTTTCTATTGCTGTTATATTTGTGTGTGGATCTATTATGTAACTTGAAAAAAACACCCATCCATCATCAAACCCACTAATTATTGCATGATTGTGTCATCTGTAAGAGATGACAATTAAATAAAAAATACAATAATTCTGGTGTTTCAGTGAAAGAAAGATTTATGGCAGGCTTCAATTTCTACTAAAAGTAAAGAAAATTATTATGTAACTTGTGTACTGTATATATAATATATTCATTTCCTTAAAGTCAGACACACTTCCACTTGTGTATTTCTCTATTTTTAATTTGTTCTCCTATTTTATAATTTGTCTAACCATTTCTGAGTTCTAGAAGGATGGTACCTATCCTGGCAGCACTGTGCACAAGATGGGAACCACGCCTGGTCAGTATGCCATTCATTTATATTGCATTTTGTTTTTACGAAGTTTATGCTGTGGGATCAATAATGTCTGTCAATAAGGCAGCTAAACTGAAAGTTGACTTTGATAGCATTGACACTGTCAGTTATTTAAGCATGCAATGATATTTTGCTCTTCCTCTAAAGGCATTTTCTTCTCCTATATAGTGAAACATTTGCATTTTGCCATATTACATTTAAATGGAGCAGACAGAAAACAATCTGCTGTGCAGCATTTTGAAGCATATTGGATGAGACAAACAATGGGGCGTTGCTATATGTAAGCTTATGTTGTAGTGCATGGCCAGTTTCATCTTCTGTCAGTACGGAAAGCATCACTTTGACCTTTCATTGAAATCAAGCATCCTCAGAGTGTGAGGAATGAATTTATGAGGTATTATTCTTATGTTATTTATCTGTGCAGCAAAGAAAGAAACTACAACACCATGAAATTAAACTCCATTCTTTGTCTGAGATGGTTCCTTCACAACCTAGATTCGCTTTAGAATGATAAAAGATCTAACTAAATGGTGTTTGGGGTTCAGAAATATCCAGGCAATTCAAACTGAGGAATCAACACAAACATGTGTACAGAGAAATATTATACATGTTAAACTAGACAATGGTGTGAAATGTCAAAGGGATTCTTTTTAAAAGCATTACAAATACACAAAGAAATGCAGAAGACCGTGTGCCTTCCATGATAATCAATCCACTCCTTTTCTATTGCAGGTTTTGAGGAAACACTGTTCATCCTGCAAACCTTGAGAACAAAGCAGGAACATTCACCAAAGGGATGTCAGTCCATTACAGGTCCCTTAAATGCTAAAGCCTGTGACTGTTTAGTAATGTTTAAGTTGTAAATGTTATGTGGTCACAGTCATAAAATTAAAGTTAAGTTTGCCCTGGGGCCTAGGCATTAGACAAGGAGGCCAGTTCATCCATCCATCCATCCATCCATCCATCTATCCATTTTCCAACCCGCTGAATCCGAACACAGGGTCACGGGGGTCTGCTGGAGCCAATCCCAGCCAACACAGGGCACAAGGCAGGAACCAGTCCCGGGCAGGGTGCCAACCCACCGCAGGACACACACAAACACACCCACACACCAAGCACACACTAGGGCCAATTTAGAATCACCAATCCACCTAACCTGCATGTCTTTGGACTGTGGGAGGAAACCGGAGCACCCGGAGGAAACCCACGCAGACACGGGGGGAACATGCAAACTCCACGCAGGGAGGACCCAATTTTTGTTTAATTGTATATCATCTTGGGGGAGTGTTTATTATACAAAGGCACTATAAAAGCAAACTTTTCTTGTGTTAATAAGTAAGTGAAGTTATCTCCTGATAAGTTTAAAAAATCTTTTGTACAGCCTTTGAAACAGGTTTTGTAAGAAATACAGCTTTTGAGCAAAAATCTCTTTTCATGATGCCAATTTAATTGCTAATTTAACTTAAATTTTCTACTGACTTGAACTAGTGGGAAAATATTATTAGCATATGAATAACTTATTAAAAATGAATTAATTATAGACATACCATATATACAGACAAATCTGTCTCATGATTTGTAAGGGTATTAAGAGTATTTGGATTTAAAACTCGTGTAAACTGTGAAGAAAAAGCATACACTTCATTGCATATGACTCCCATGAAGCAATTTGCTTGCATACACTGCATGAGCACATACTTACATTTTACATTACGATTCCATTATTCAGGTCTCCCAGGGAGATGGTGTATCACTTTCATGTTCTAAAGCCAATAAACACAATATTTTTAAGGCAGGCTATTATCCCAATGATCAACAAGTGGGCTTTAACTGCCCCTGAAAACATTACAGAAAATGAGAACATCCTCTAGCTCTGTTTTCATGGAATGTTAAAGCTCTTATATAATGTGCTTAAATGCACATTTTTTTCTCCAGAACATAGAACATAAGAACATAAGTGACTAGCTAAAAAGAAGTAATGATTTTCTCCTTTGTTCCACTGAAAGAGCTCTTAAATTTGAATCTAAAAATAACTACAAAGAAGTTGCAAAATGGATGGACAGAAGTAAAATTTTATCATTAGACTTACTGTAACAAATTCTTCTAACATGAGTTACAAAGCAACCATTCTTTCATATATTTTACTTTATTGTCTCTATTTGTTTCAGGATTGCATGGAAAGTGTTTAAAGACAAAGTCTAACTTAACTTTATCTAACATGAGAACCTGCCACCACTTTTACTTTTAATTTAATAGGCACATGGGAGGATAGACTTTGAGGTTGCATAGGAAGTTACAGGCCTGTCCTTCCTACTACACTGTCAGGAAATAGCGAACCCAGAAGAAAATCCACAACCCCTGGCCATGCTGCACCCTTCAGCTAACCTCTGTGGTCCATCAGATTATACAACAACCCTCTAGAGCAACAGTCTACTGCCTTAAATGTACTAAGACTTGCTGATAGTTGCACTAGTACTGACCCGAAGTTCTTTTTCATATTGCTTATTAACAACATCATATTAAACAGATTTTCCCACTTTTGACTCTAATGCTGTCTTATGCTCTCTTTCTGTTTATTTTACTGCTCATAAGTTTATAGTATCATTACTGTCACATGTACAGAGTACAATTAAATTCAAATTTGCATGTGTTAATCATTATACATTGCTTAAACAAGATTACTGATTACCGAATATACTCACGTTTAAATTCTCCCACGGATAAGTTGGGGCTTGATGTTACCATATAATTTCCGGTATTTCATAATGTCGTATAAGCCGAATGTGGAAAACTCACGCTATTAGTCTAAGAGATTACGACATACTAGCACCCACCTGAGAGAGCAACTGCGGACCACATTACCTTTTTTTTCTATGTATTGTGCCTACGTGACCACACAATAATACCCGAACAACTCCGAAGTGACTTTTGCACTGTTTTGTGTTTCTTGTATCTCACACCCTCATACACCTTTATCATAAGAGCATCCCTCATCTACAATGGAGCGTTTGATCAGAAGAAAATATGAAGCTGATTTTAAATTAAATTGTTGAAGTGGTGAAAGAAATTGGTAAATGCGCTGCTTTAACAAAATTCGATGTGTCTGAAAAACTGGTGCAAGACTGGAGGAAGCAAGAAGATGTAAAAAAAAATGAAGTGTTGCATTTTTGAATAGGCGTATAATTTGGAGTCTGATTTTATGATCGATCTTTCAGGTTTCAAGACCCGACTTATATGCGAGTATATACAGTATTACCTGAAAACGTCTGGTTTTCTTACCAGAAATGACTATGCTGCCTTGAAAATTTTGTCTTCCTGTATAGAGAAGGAGCACATTTCTTGCAATGTCTGAATAAGGATATTACAAAAATTACTTGAAACAGTAAAATGGACATTGCACTTTTGTGTTAAGATAAGAACTGCCTGAATATTTTAGTGATTATTTTAAGTAGAAAGCGTCAACATTCTGTGGCACTATAGTTGTATTGTTTAAGGAATGCTGTGTAGAGTGTACTGACAAGTAAAATTATTGGTTTCGCAAGTGAATACCTTGCTGTGATAGTTTTACTTCTTACATAAGAAGTGTAAGTTAGTTTTATGGTTCACAGACAGGAAGCCTACATGTATGAACCCCGGAGAATGAAACCCAGATAAAATGTGAATTTGTCTTATGGATAGGACTACATCACAAGTATTGTATATGGGATTAGACAATGAGGTGATCAGATAGATGAGTAAGAGAGAGAGAGAGAGAGAGAGAGAGAGAGAAAGGGAAAGGGCAAATCAAAAATATAACTAATTTTCTGCTGAAATTTTATGCAACTAAATGAAAGAGGTGCCTGGAACGTCAGCACACATATTGCATGTGTTCCTTATCTTTATTTGCTTTACAGAACTAGAGGATGACCCAGGTGATATGGTATGGATTACCACACTCTGTTTGCTTTCAATTATGGCACTAGTAATTAGGTTAACAATATAATGTATTAAGTCTGTTCCCCTGGTGTCATTTTGCTCTATTCTACCACCATGGGATGGGACCCTAGTTTCTTGTGCAGCTACATTAATCATTAGTGAAGAGGAACATTTCCAACACACAGCAGTATAGTGAGACTAATGTTTTGATAGTTGGTAAGTGCTATTAACCAAGACTTATTTTACTCCCCTTGAGATGATATCAGCTTAAGGCATTTAGGTTAACTCCCAGGAAAACCTCTGTGTTGCTAAAGCTAGTAGGTCTCCATCTGGAATAATTTGGTGTGATAGGCTGTGCAGGTATTTTTTACATTGATGGGGCCTATGTGTGTGTCTTTCTGTGCGTGTATTTAGTTTAGAGTTTGACACTTGGCTAACTGAAAATAAACTCAATAAGGTCCACTAACCCACTGATAAGATACTTCCTTACCTGAAAAAATCTCATATTTGTCATATAATACAAGAAAGCCTTGATAAAGCATGTGCAACTATCATCTCTTGAATTATAGCCATGGTGTGGAAAAGGTGGAATCAAATCATAATAAGGCAGAGTCACAAAATTCCAATGATAAAAATTGCAGAACCAGAAGGGAAACCATTTCCTTATCTCTAGGATAAAGAAGTCTTACTAATAAATGATCTAATAAATCATGCACTTAGGGCATAGCAATCATAGGTGCTAAAATTTTAAGTAAGGATAGGCTAGTAAGCAACATGGCTAAGTCTCTGTAACACTGCATACTGGAAGAGCAGAACTCAGTCTAAGAATATTAGTAATACAAAAATTTTCAAATGATAAATGGTATGAAATAAATAAAGGCTGAAATTAGGTATTATATGTTCATTCTAGTAATATTCAATAAAGTAATAGCAGCAATGACACTTTGCCCGTAATGAACAAATTTTAAAATGAGTTAAATAAAGTGCATTACTAATATAAACTGAAAACTGTAATGACTAATATTTTATATGTGGTGTGAGAAGTATAATTATTAAACTGAGTGTGCTAGGATAAAATTAAAGAAGAGACATGGCAGTGAATGCCAGGAGTAAAACACTTTTCTTTCACATTCATGTGGTTCACTGACCCAGAAGAAGAACAGTGACACAATCTATTAACTCTATATGTTGGTCACTGTAAAAGATCCCCCAGGCCATTCCATCACCACCATCATGCCTGCAATAAATGTCAGTGTGATGGGCCTGTACACACTCAAACCTTCATCCTTTATTGGAGCAAACAGCAGTTTTTTCCATTCAGGGATGCCAACTCTTTTCCCATTTCTCCATATTATTTTTTACACTACCAAAAAGGTGTTGTAGGGTCACAAGATGACACTGCATTATGTGTGTACTTGTCAGTGCCAGAGAGCCATTTGCACCAAGGGTCATCAGTCAAGCAAACCTTTTTCATATAGTGCCAGTGGTAACTTGCAAAACTGCAAGGGACTTTACAGGCCTAAAAACTGTACAATGCAATATTAAATTTAACATCTTATAAATGCACCTGTAGGAATAAACATGCAAATGGCTAATACAAGAAGTGCAATACTAGTAAATTCCAGGAGGACATTGTAAGTATACCTGAAATAATTTAACAGCAAATGTTAAAAGAAGAAGCTATACAGATCTAGGATTTCTATGGTATGATTTTACATTGCAGGTTGCATAGCCATACTTGTAATGGTAGACAAGATAACTCAAAAGACCTACTGCATACAGGTTGAGCACAGCTGAAGCATAAAAGTACAAAACATGATACAACTAATGGAAAAAGTAAAATGAAACATTCTGAGCAGAGCCTTCAAGGGCTAATCATATTAGGTATTAGAGAAACAGTATAACTGAAAACCTCACCCATTGTGCGCAGTCGCTTTTCTCACTCCTTCCTTCTGGCCAATACAGGACCATTGGCACTTGCATGAGCACATAAGTCATAAGATTGCTGAACAGTCAATCATAAAAACAAATACTATAACATTAGAATCAATGTGTGCAAATTTGGGTTTTGCCCGAATATATGTGCATGGACCAAACTAATGTATACCAGTCCACAAGCTTCAGTTTTTATTAACTGCATTGTTTCAGACTACTTCAAACTAGAATGTGGTACTAGACAAGGATGCCCCCTATCACCACTGCTATTTGCAATTGCCGTTGAGCCACTGGCAGTTCACCTTTGAAATGCTTCTGAGATAAAGGGGATTATCATAGAAGCACTTGAAATGAAAATATCACTATACTTTTGCGTAGATGATATAGTACTATATATATCAGATCCACACAATACTGTGCTGCAGTCCTAACAGCACTAGCAGAATTTCAAAAGATATTTGGACTCCAAATTAATTCGAATAAAAATGTGCTCCTTCCAGTGAACTCTCTGGCACACAATATTAGATTTTAATTTGAATAAAAATGTGCTCCTTCCAGTGTACTCTCTGGCACACAATATTAGATTGGACACCTTCCCTTTTATCATTGCAGATCAGTTTAAATACCTACAGGTAAATATCACAAGTAAACATAAAGCTCTTTTTTAAAAAAAAATTGCTGTCTGCATAGAAAAACGTAAGCAAAACCTGTATAGATGGTCTACCATCCCTCTCACTTTAGCAGGAGAATTAACACTGTCAAGATGAATATCCTTCCTAATCTTCTTTTTCTATTTCAAGGCATACCCATATACATATACAAATATTTTTTTAAGAAATTAGATTCAATCATAACCTCATTTATTTGGAATTCAAAACATCCACACATCCAAACGGCAGCCTTACAAAGACCTTAGACAGAAGGTGGCATGGCTCTACCTAACCTTCAGTTTTATTAATGGGTGGCAAATATACAAGCTATAGAAACCTGGACATTGATACAAATTGATGAACATACACAAGCTTGGTCCACAATAGAAATTAAATCCTGCAGTACTTCTTTATATTCCATGATTTGTGCCCCAGTAAATACAAGTTACTGTCGATATACTAAAAAACAAATTATGCTTCATTTACTCAGAATATGGAGCCACTGTAGGAAGCACTTCAAGATAGGAAAACTTTTAACTGTGGCACCTCTACATGATAACCACCTTTTTCCACCCTCTCAAACTTACACAGTTTTTAATGTTTGGAAAACGTACTGGATTAAATCATTTAGAGATTTGTACATAGATAACGTCTTTGCATCCTATGAACAATTACACTCCAAATTTAGCTTCCCATCAACACAGTTTTTCCACTATTTCCAAATTAGAAATTTTACTAAACAGAATCTGTCCAATTTTCCTCACTTCCAACCTACTTTAATTCCGGAAGAAATATTGATGTGTTGAGGATCCATACATAATTTGTATAATATATAAAAACATTTTAAAGTCCATCCCTTTCAAAGATCTCAGAGTACAGTGGGAAAAGGATCTTTCACTCAACATTTCAGAAAAGGAGTGCAAGGCAGCCATGTAGAGAATTCACTCTTGCTCCATATGCGCAAAGCATTCCATTATTCAACTTAATAACGTCTACCGAGCACATCTGTCTCGTTTAAAATTGTCCAAAATGTTTCCAGGGCAAGATCTAACCTGCGAACATTGCAGTTGAGCTCCATTGGGTCACATGTGTTTTGGCTTGCATCAAATTAACATCATTCTGGACCAAAATCTTTAAATGCCTTTCAGACAGCCTTGGTGTCAGAATCCCTCCTAATCCACTAACAATTGTGTTTGGTGGACTCCCAGGTGGGCTTAAAGTGGAGAAGAACAAACTAACTGTAATTGCCTTTACTTCACTATTAGCATGTAGACTTATCTTGATCAGCTAGAAGAATCCTAACTCACCTCTTTTATGTCAGTGGGTAACTGATCTCATATACTATTTGAAATTGGAAAAAATCAAATTCTCACGTAGAGGATCTTTTCAAAACTTTTTTAAAACATGGCAGGATATAATCAGTAACATTTTAGAATAAGCATTTATATTGTGGAAAAGGACTCTTCCCCCCTTTTTTCTACTCTTAAAGTTTTACTCTGGCTCTCGGCCTTCCTCTCTTTCTCATGGGTCGGGGTTGAATAAAATTTAGTTTTGTCAAGTTTAACTTGCTTGAATGAAATGTTACTTGCTTTTAATAAATTCAGTAAAACAGAAAAAAGAATCAGTGTTTGCATATATATATATATATATATATGAAATTATATTGTATATGTTTCATGCTTTTTATTTTTTGGTATTGTATTTTTGTGAAATGTTCTAATGAGACAAGTAAGAATGTCTTTGTATTATGAACATCAGGGGTCCCCAGCTCTGATCCAGGAGGGTCACAGTGGCTGCACATTTTCATTCTAACCCGTTTCTTAATTAGTGACCTGTTTTTGTTGCTAATTAACTTCTTATGAATTAATTTTAATTGACTTGCTCTTGAAGACTCAGACCCCCTAATTGTTTTGTTTTTTTCTTTAATTAGCAGATAAACAATAATGAGATACAAAATGAGCCAAAACATGACCAGCAAACTGTGTCCATCATACAAAATCTGAAAATAAAGCAAGATGAAGGTCTCATGAATGCTGATCTGCTCAGGTCCCCAAAACATTTTAACAGTGCTCTTAGAAAAGAGGACATCATCAACTTCAGAAATGAATGCTGTTGCTTAATGAGAGCAGCAATAAAGCCACTAAATTAAAAAACGGGTTTAATTAACAACAAAAATAGACACCTAATTAAGCAACTGGTTGGAGTGAAATTGGTTGCAGTTTGGCTCACTCACTTCACATTGCATTTTTCTTTGGGTGCCATTTAAGGAATAAAATGAAGCAATTCAGAGGAATGATGCAGAAATTCAGGGGTACAAATTTTAAAAATCTAGTCAATTAAAATTAATTCAAAAGACATTAATTAGCAGCAAAAACAGGTCACTAATTAAGAAAAGGACCAGAGCTGAGGACCCCTGATGTACACTGCGAATTATGTGCACATAAGAATAAACTCGACCCAACTCGACTTGACTTTTACAGTAAAATCGGATTGAATAGCATGCAGTGTGGAAATTCTTGATAAAGGGACAGCTTTTAGAATCCAAAGAGAATAGGTGGGCCTTCAGCTAAAATCTAAATGTTGAAGCAGGTGGAGAACTGAGACAGGACAAGATTGATTCAGTCCTATGTAAAAACATTATATAAATCAGACAGTAAAGAGGTGTTCTTTTCTGACTTGTTTTACAGTGTTACTTGGCCAGTTTAGAAATCTAACAGCAGGGAAATATTTTCTAGTTAAACCGTTATGACAGTAAACATTTGTATAAGCAGTGATGAGTTCACTACAGCTTCGATTCATTTTAACTTTGATAAAATATTGATAAAATAGAAAAGTACATGTCAGCTCTACTGATATCTTTCAATGAACAAGAGATGTGGAAAAAGCAAGCAAAAAGTTGAAGTGAGCCTGACATCTTTTAGACTAGGAGAAAAAATGTTTTACAGATGTGTAATTACAGAGCAATAGCAGAATTACTTCATTGTGCTTTTTATGTTATTATGCTATTTATGCTATTATGTCTATCTAAAGTCCCAGTAAATAAAGTACTTCTAATTTCAGGGCAAAACTCCTTTGGTTTTTCTAGAATGTAAGTTAATATTAGCACTCCTTATTTCAAGTACGGTGAATATTTAAATGGACAACACTGTGGGTAACACAACTGCTTCATTGTCTATGTGCCAGAACTTGAATCCCATCTTCACAACTGCCCATTGTCAACCAAGAAAATGCACTGGTCAAGGATGAAATGTTGGTTCACTAACCGGTTGCCCTTTTTAATATTTATACAGTCCTCAAACAGAAACAGATGTTCAATGGTGTCCAATAAAGCAAAATGCAAAAGTACGTAAACTGAAAATTAAACAAGATGCTCCTTCAGATTTATCTCGGGTATGTCAGCTTCAGGTAGGAGCTCCAGTCGTCATTTTACTCTCTCCTGAGTGAGATGCACTATGCCATCTCGCTTTTATAGTTGAGGGACTGCAGGTGGGGAGTCAGTTTCCCCCTTGGGAAGGTTCTCAGGGTTGTGGGAGCAAAGGGAGATGTTATCATCAGTGACCATGACCCCTTGTGTCCTTAAGTGGTAGTGTTTACCTCAAAAGAGCCCAGTATGCAAACCCCAGGCGTGCATGAGTGACATTGTTTGGCCTATGCACATTACTTCAATTTCTAATAAGAATTTCCCAGGGCACTGCATTTTCCTATCATAAGACAAGGTTTATGGATGTGGTGAGAGAGGACATGCAGGTGTAACAGAACAAGAACAGAAAGATATGGAAGTGCAGTATGCAACTGTAAACTGACCCAGCTTCAATATGTGGGAATATAGACCAGCATTCCCAGAATGACTGAGTTCTGTTACAATAGTTTCTGACTACTCTTGAGCGTTTAATATTTAAATGGATTGAGGATAAATGTTTGCACATATTTTAGTTTACATTTTTAGACCTCAAAGAATATAAAACTACCTATATTTTGCAAGTGGCACATGCATGAGTATAAAAATTAAAATTGTAGTCATAAGACTAATGAGGGTCAATTGACTAAGTGAAATTTTATAATAGGCAAAACCTGAATTTGTTTAATCTCAAATTCTTAAACACAAATACATTATTACCATTGTAATTCCTTTCACAAAAAAAGGATTTTTTAGATAAAATTGAAGCAAGGAATTATCACAGCCCCTGGCTAGAAAAGGTGGGATCTAACATATTATCAAATGACACGTTCACTGGCACTGCAGGAAGAAGTCTATAAATGTAATATTGCAATATGGCACAGGATTTTGTCATCAACAAGTTGATTACAAAGAATATAAACAGTAAATAAAAACACGTTTCAGGAATTTTCCAAAACTCCAGCATTACTCCAACATTACAGTTCCTGACATTACTATATAATTAAGAAAGTTCACACATCAGGATAGAAGGGACAAGTCTGTCTGAGACAAGGAAGATTATGACAATCTATTGAACACCCTAAATGTTTCACTAGGCATGCTTGTGATTATCAGTTTACTGGATTGCACACACATCTCTATCATCGTTTATAGCACAGTACTCAATAACAACAACAGCAACATTTATTTATATAGCACATTTTCATACAAATAATGTAACCCAAAGTGATTTACATGATGAAGAAAAGAGAAATAAGAGACAAAGTAAGAATTAGAATAAGACAACACTAATCAACATAGAATAAGAGTAAAGTCCGATAGCCAGGGAGGACAGAAAAAACAAAAAAAAAACTCCAGACGGCTGGAGAGAAAAAATAAAATCTGCAGGGGTTCCAGTCCCCTCTGGGCATTCTACCTAACATAAATGAAACAGTCCTCTTTGTATTTAGGGTTCTCTTGGAAGGACTTGATGATGATGGTCATGTAGACCGCTGGCTTTTAATCCATCAATGTCGGACATCACAGTGCTTTGATTAGGTGGTGATGGCGCATATCGCCACCACAGAAAACTGGGAAAAGAAACAGAAGAGAGAGTAGGGGTCAGTATGAATAGTTATTATAATGAATTGAATACACAGAGTATCAGGATTAGATGAAGTTGAAGTTATCAGAAAGCCATGTTAAAGTAATGTGTTTTTAGCAGTTTTTTAAAGTGCTCCAACATATCAGCCTGGTGAATTCCTATTGGCAGGCTATTCCAGATTTTAGGTGCATAACAGCAGAAGGCTGCCTCACCACTTCTTTTAAGTTTTGATCTTGGAATTCTAAGCAGACATTCATTTGAGGATCATAGGTTACGATTCCGATATATAAGATGGAGCGAGATTATTTAAGACTTTCTACACCATAAGCAGTATTTTAAAGTCAATTCTGAATGACACAGGTAACCAGTGTAGTGACATCAAAGCAAACAACTATTTACCAATATTCTTGGCCCCTGCAGCTTTGCAGAAACTACTTACTGTCATTTTCCTGCTGAGTAAGAAAATGCTTGCCCCAATAGCAGATGGCTTATTTGAAAACTGTAGATATGAGTCTTTGGATGCCAAAGTGGAAGGGTTGTGCATGGAAGCTGGAGAGTACTTTGGGTAAGCTGACTATATTTGCAAGCTTGAAATGCTTTGTGTTATGTAAGCGTACATATTGGGAGAGCCTGGTCTGGTTTCTAGGGCTGCATGTTTTAGAAGAGAAAGATATACCACTAAATAACAGCAAATATGACAGAGTCATATTAATTTATTGAGGATAATTTCATATATAAATATGAAAGGGACCATACAAAATAATTAAATGAATTGTAATTTTACCAGATGGATCAGCACCTGGAGCTGTCCAAGCTTACCTCTATCTATCTATCTATCTATATATATATACAGTATATATATATATATATATATATATATAT
>JANRMT010062806.1:77788972-77808508 GCA_026402145.1 Polypterus bichir lapradei
GCGTGATGATGTCATACGAAACTCCGCCCCTCCAGCTGAACTCCATTACAGTAAATGGAGAAAAACAACTTCCAGTTATGACCATTACGCGTAGAATTTCGAAATGAAACCTGCCCAACTTTTGTAAGGAAGCTGTAAGGAATGAGCCTGCCAAATTTCAGCCTTCTACCTACACGGGAAGTTGGAGAATTAGTGATGAGTCAGTCAGTCAGTCAGTCAGTCAGTGAGTGAGTGAGTGAGTGAGTGAGTCAGTGAGGGCTTTGCCGTTTATTAGTATAGATACCTTCCTTCTCTTCTCTACTTTCTTCTCTTTTCTGTTCTCTCCTCCTCCCCTCCACATACTCTTTCTTCCCTTTTTAAAACAGGGACGTAGCACAGCTGTGGAAATCAGCAGCTCCCACCACCAATTTGGGTCACAGGCAATCCTGCCCCTGTGCATTAAGGGCAGGGCCGTCCGCTCCCAATCAGCTGCGGACCTCATTTTACAAAAGCATCACAGCTGTAGTGTGATCACAAAAAATACACACAGTATCAGTCCATTAGCACAATGAAAAACACTAATATGGACTGTATTCATATTATACCTGGAGACTTTATCCAAGAAAACTTGAGAACACTTTTTATCACAATATTACCAACATGTGGACTTTGCAACCAGGGGAGAAAACACATTATACCATGATTACACAAACATCAAACAGATATTTATGTCAGCCCCTCTCCTCCACCTTGGAAATTCTGACCTTTTCTCTGTTATGCTTATTCCAGAATATAGGCCATTGTTAACTAGAACAAAGCCCTTTGTGAGTCAGATAAGGATTTGACCAGAGGGAGCGGTTTCAGCACTCCAGGACTGTGTTCAGAGAGGCTGCCACTGTCAACCAACACATCAATTTGGGAATTCATATTCAAGAATGTGGAATATGTGTATGTCATCAAGAATATCACTGCACGTACCAACCAAAACCCTGACTCACCAGAGAACTGCATGAGCTTCTGAAAGCACAACATGTTGCCTTCAAAACTTATGGACAAAAATGCCCTTAGATCTGCACAAGCCAACCTGAATCAGGGCTTGAGAGCAGCAAAGTGTTCTAATGGACAGAAAATCCAGGGTAACTTCACTGATTCAAAAGACCCCAGGCGCCAGTGGATCACAGACTAAAGGTCTCCTCCACCACTCTGTAATGACAATATTGATTTCCTTAATACATTTAACACTTACTTCAGCTGCTTTGAAGAAAAGAACAATACAACAGCAATGAAAGCCACTCCCAGCCTGGATGATGAAGCATTCTGTCTTGAAACCAGCTGATGTTCAGAGGAAACCGCGCAGGGTCATCCTATGGAAAGCTGTAGGTTCTGACAATATACCAGGGTGTGTACTCGGGGGGTGTGTACTTGGGGAATGTGCTGACCAACTGATGCACGTCCATACAGACATTTATTATACTTCCCTGAGGCAAGCCATTGTACCTCCATACTACAAGTCCACTGCTATCATACCAGTACCAAAGAAGTCACCAGCAACAACGCTCAATGGCTATCGCCCTATAGCTTTCACCCCCATCATGATGATGTGTTTTGAAAGGCTGGTCAAGGACCATATAACATCCAAACCACCTGCAACATTCTATCTATTTCAGTTTACATACTGCCTTAACCGCTCCACCCATGATGCTATATCGCCATCAGACCATGGTCCAACTGGAAAATAAGAACAGTTATGTGTGGCTGCTCTTTATTGGCTTTAGCTTTGCTTTTAATAAAGTTAATTCCCAGCACTTGTTAAGAAAACTTGACCCACTAGGCATCAACATCCTATTATGCAACTGGTTATTAGACTTCCTGACAGACCCTGACAGTATGTGTTGGAATAAACATCTCTGAGACATTTACCATGAGCACTAGGGTCCCCCAGCGCTGTGTGCTGAGCCCTCTGTTGTTCACTTTGATGAATCACAACTGTTATGCCAGGCATGACTCAAATCATATCATCAAATTCACAGACGATACAACGGTGGTGGGCCTCTTCAGCAACGATGATGACTCGGCCTACAGAAAGGAAGTGAACCAACTTGTTGTCTGGTGTGACAACAGCAACCTGTCACTGAATGTCAACAAGATGAAGGAGATCATTGTTGACTTGAGAAGGAAACACATGGCACATACTCCACTTATAATCTGTGGCATTACTGTGATGTCAGAAAGAAGCACAGAGGTTCCTGGGAGTGTACTTCATGGATGACCTGACATGGATTACAAACACCACCTCCATGTCAAGAAAGCACAGTAGTGCCTTCACTTTCTGCGACGGATGATGAGAGTAAACCTCCTCTCTCCTGTCCTCACAACATACTACAGAGTTTGGTATGGCAGCTGCGCTATTTCAAATCAGAACTACCTCTAGAGAGTGATGAAGATGGCAAAAGAAATCATTGGAACCACCCTCCCATCTAAACATGATCTGTCCTTGTCACACTGCCTTAGGAGACCTATTAAGACACCCACCCAGCGCAAGGACTGTCCAAACTTTTGCCCTCTGACAAATGCTACCACAGTATGCGGTGTAAGACTGGCAGACTCAATAAGAATGCAACACAAGTTATGAAAGATTTTTTTTTCTTTTTTCCATGGACATTATTTGTCATTGTCCAGTGTTGATCATCACTGCATTCTGTTCAATTTGCATTTTTTAATATGTAATTTCTACATGGAAATAAGAGATTAAAATTTTTCCTTGGCCACTACTAAAAGCTACTTTGGGTATATCAAAAAAAAATTTTGGGGGTGAAGTGTTTTTTGAAGTGGAAATGGCTTGATAAGAAAAATTTAAGTAAATTGAATAAATAAGACCCTACTGCTTCAATTGAATGACGTCTATTATTCATTATTGTCTGTCATGATGTACACAAAGAGCAGATTTATGAAGGTATAGCAGACACCAAGGTTAAAGGTTTGTTCTATTTCATGTAATTCTCAGAAAATTTTATGATGGCAAACAATATTAGAAATAGAAAAATGTTCCCAGGCATGCAAGAGATTTATTTATTAGTGCAATACCCTAAAGGCCATGTCACCATGAGACAACTTTTTTTAGTAGTAGCATTCAATTACATAGCAAGTCTTAGTAGGATGGAGGCAGTCAATGGCACATTCTCCTGAAAGTCAGTGTGACATACCCTGGGACTCATTCCAACTAGTCTATGACTCGCCCAAGCAAAATCAAACAGGATGATTTTGTCTTTAATTGTAGGTGTGAGGTCCATGTCCAAAAGAACGACAGCAATGAATGGTCATCCAGAAGTACAATGCATATAATTCAACAATGAGGAATAAGGAGAATGGGTGTTTTGTACCTTACAAACAGAAAAGAGGCTTGTCTTTCTCATGTCATGTGTATTATGTACCACAACAGAATGGAAAAAAGAAAAAAGGGATGAAATTAAGCCTGAACTTGCCATAGCTGATAACTCTTCGTACGGCTCTAGCTCTGCCAGGCAGTATGCTATTGGCTGCCAGAAAAAGGGGCAAGCACAACTGTCCTGGAAAGTGGTCAAGTCATTTTGTTTTGTAAATTCATTTGGCCAGTCAACAAGATCAGCAACTATAGTCGACAAGTCTGACATAGATGTTGAAATATGACTATATTTCATATTAAAAAAAATTAAAACAATAACTCACTAGGGAGGTGTGCTGGTTGGCACTGCTGCCTTATGTACCCTTAGTTCTAATCCAGCACCCTGTCACTGTCTGTGTTGAATGCATACATTCTTCTGATGTCTGAATGGGGTTTACTTTTTAGTATAGTTTTTCTTCCATGTGCCAAAGATGCTCCTGTTAGGTTTATTAGTGATTCTAAGTTGTCCCCATATTAGTGTGTGCATGTGAGTGGGCCCTGTAGGAAGCTAGTTCCTTTTCTATGGTTGGTTTCTGCCTAGCACTAAGATCTGAATGATATTAAGTGGGTTTGTTATGTAAAAAATCAATGAACGCAGGCAATTTCACAGTAGCAGGCTTTCTTCTTCTTACAAACTATGTGCAATGTGTTATTAGCTAACACTTCAAATCTATTAAATCTTTGATCTGATACTTCAGATAAGTCCTACTGCAATCTGAGTCTTCATCTGACAAATCATGTATGATGCTTGTCTTTGAGAGTTTTGTTAGATGCTGTAGTTTACTTACACCCCTTGACCTAACTCTTTTAATTATTAGCATGTAGTACTAAATCCCTAATTTGCTGCTGTTTATCAGATATTCTAGTTATCTAGTATGAAAAGGTGGGTCACTCTATGAAAGTGTCTCAGAATCCAATTATCAAACAGCATCGCATATAATTACTGTTTTATTTTTAACTCTAGCATGATGTCACCCTTTTATTTTCTACTTTAATTACACGGTTCAACTGGAAAATGCATATTTAGAAAGAAGAATTAAAAAGGCATATTTTTCAAAAGAACCACATTTGTTGCAGCAGTCTTGGCCTAATTTGTACAAACAGCTGGAAGACGTCTGTCTCAAAATGATTTAATAAAAAAGGTAAATAATCCTCACATTATTACTTAAAATTCAACAACTTAAAATTAGTTAAATTGCACACTATATTTTACTCAATTGGTTTTCTGCCTTTTTTTGGTGAACCAGCTTTTTATAACAGGAACTCAGGTATTTTCTTCTTATAATTAATCATTTAGCTTTAATTTGACTTCTTGGTAAACAAGATTTCTATTCACTGTGAAACAATGTTATTCTGGTTCAATTAACATATTTAGAAAGTGATAGTATTTGACATCAGTTTTCATGAATAATAACTTACAAGATTTAGTCACAGACACACTATGTCTAAAAAGAATATGATAATCAATTAAATGGGTATCTTTCAAGTTTAGGGCAGCAGAAATGTTTAAATCCATTTTTGTGTGTACATGTGTGTGTGCGTGTGTTTATGTGTGTGTGTGAAACTTCCTCTCACTTTAGTTAAATCACTGTTACCTCTGGGTAATAATGAATGAAATATATTGAAAGGGTCCTCCCAGTTAATTAGGTGGATTCAAGCTGCATATTATGGAGTACATAATATGGGGTTTATCCAGATGACCTGACCCTTTAAGAGAGTGCAGGATGCAAGGCATCCTAAGCCCAACTAAGGAACCTCTTGAGCAGTAGGCACGCGATGCCACTTCCAGTATCATCAAAGTTTATTGCAGCCATTACAGTGGCTTGCAAAAGTATTCGGCCCCCTTGAACTTTTCCACATTTTGTCACATTACAGCCACAAACATGAATCAATTTCATTGGAATTCCACGTGAAAGACCAATACAAAGTGGTGTGCACTTGAGAAGTGGAACGAAAATCATACATGATTCCAAACATGGGGTGTGCGTAATTATTCAGCCCCCTTTGGTCTGAGTGCAGTCAGTTGCCCATAGACATTGCCTGATGAGTGCTAATGACTAAATAGAGTGCACCTGTGTGTAATCTAATGTCAGTACAAATACAGCTGCTCTGTGACGGCCTCAGAGGTTGTCTAAGAGAATATTGGGAGCAACAACACCATGAAGTCCAAAGAACACACTAGACAGGTCAGGGATAAAGTTACTGAGAAATTTAAAGCAGGCTTAGGCTACAAAAAGATTTCCAAAGCCTTGAACATCCCACGGAGCACTGTTCAAGCCAAGGTTATTATAGTTTTGCCTTTTTATATTAGTTTTTATTTCTATATTTTTTCTGACCTTACTTGGAAATTCAGTTTAGTTTTAGTTTTCCTTCATTGTGTATTTTTAGTTTTAGTTTAGTTTTTATTTCACAAAGGTATTTCTATTTTATTTTTATATATATTAGTTTCAGTTTTAGTTTTAGTAATTATGGCATGGAGCTCTTACGGAGTTACTTTTGTGTCACAATCAGATAGAACTGCACACTTAACAGATTTGGACATGAGTTTAATGTTAGTGGAAGCTTACTACACTGCCTAGTTTACTATCTGGTTTTGTTTTTGTCTAATAAAAAAAACAATCAAAACTAGACACTGAATATGAACAATTTTACACAATTTTATAATTTTTAAAATATTTTCTCATGAAAATCACAAGGGCTTAGGAAGAACAGGACTCTTAGGCTTGAGTCAGTGTGCAGAACCCACCTAGCTGTATTGAGGGAAACAAAGAACAACAAGCATGTAGTGTCAAGGTTAGGGGTGGTGAGTCTTGAATAGCCCACTATAAGAACAGTAAACCCATAATGAGCAGAGCAGGAGCAGGTAATAAGAGTATGGACAGGCACGAAATGACAGAGACAGCGTCTGAGATTAAGAACAATATATACATTAGCTAAAACTGTTTATCAGAGTGGGATTGCAAAACTTACAAGGGTTAAAGACTAACGGTAAGAATATTCATTCAAAAACTAAAACTAAAAATATTTTAGTAAATTATTATTTTATTTCAGTTAGTCTTTCCAGCTACTTTAAAAGTTTCATTTAGTTTTAGTTTTTAATTTTGGCTTTGTTAATTATTTTATTTCAGTTTACGAAAATGTTTTTTTATAATAGTTTCAGTTTTGATTTTAGTTTTAGTTAACTATAATAACCTTGGTTCAAGCGATCATTCAGAAATGGAAGGAGTATGGCACAACTGTAAACCTACCAAGACAAGGCCGTCCACCTAAACTCACAGGCCGAACAAGGAGAGCGCTGATCAGAAATGCAGCCAAGAGGCCCATGGTGACTCTGGACGAGCTGCAGAGATCTACAGCTCAGGTGGGGGAATCTGTCCATAGGATTAGTCGTGCACTGCACAAAGATGGCCTTTATGGAAGAGTGGCAAGAAGAAAGCCATTGTTAACAGAAAACCATAAGAAGTCCCGTTTGCAGTTTGCCACAAGCCATGTGGGGGACACAGCAAACATGTGGAAGAAGGTGCTCTGGTCAGATGAGACCAAAATGGAACTTTTTGGCCAAAATGCAAAACGCTATGTGTGGCGGAAAACTATCACTGCACATCACTCTGAACACACAATCCCCACTGTCAAATATGGTGGTGGCAGCATCATGCTCTGGGGGTGCTTCTCTTCAGCAGGGACAGGGAAGCTGGTCAGAGTTGATGGGAAGATGGATGGAGCCAAATACAGGGCAATCTTCGAAGAAAACCTCTTGGAGTCTGCAAAAGACTTGAGACTGGGGCGGAGGTTCACCTTCCAGCAGGACAACGACCCTAAACATAAAGCCAGGGCAAAAATGGAATGGTTTAAAACAAAACATATCCATGTGTTAGAATGGCCCAGTCAAAGTCCAGATCTAAATCCAATCGAGAATCTGTGGCAAGATCTGAAAACTGCTGTTCACAAACGCTGTCCATCTAATCTGACTGAGCTGGAGCTGTTTTGCAAAGAAGAATGGGCAAGAATTTCAGTCTCTAGATGTGCAAAGCTGGTAGAGACATACCCTAAAAGACTGGCAGCTGTAATTGCAGCAAAAGGTGGTTCTAGAAAGTATTGACTCAGGGGGCTGAATAATTATGCACACCCCACTTTTCAGTTATTTATTTGTAAAAAATGTTTGGAATCATGTATGATTTTCGTTCCACTTCTCACGTGTACACCACTTTGTATTGGTCTTTCACGTGGAATTCCAATAAAATTGATTCATGTTTGTGGCTGTAATGTGACAAAATGTGGAAAAGTTCAAGGGGGCCAAATACTTTTGCAAGCCACTGTATATATATAAAAAAATAATTAAATCAGCAAGTGATAAATAACACTTAAGAGCAATATTTCACATGTGTGCACTCCTTGCTGAGCAGGTGTACCTATTGCCAAAAACATCCATTTGGTGTGGCCAAATGGCAGAAAAGTGTAGCAGTCATTCGGCTTAAAACAGGAGTTCAGTCTTGTTGCAAGAAAGAATTGAGCCATACGTTTCCTGTATTGTGAAACTGTTGTATGCCGAACATCAAGTGTACGGTATGTGATAAATGAAGATCACAAAACAATTTTAAAGAGTTGTGGAATTGCCCCGTATAATAATTATTCTTCAAGAATTGGTCAAAATTCGATTTGAAACTCACACATCAGACAAACAATAGCTGTGATGGTCGTTTTTATACAGAGAGAAAATGGCTGAAGGAAATGAGTTGGCAGGAAGTGACGTCATCAGTCTGGAATGGAAGTGACATCATCAGTGCTGGACCGGGAAAGTGACGTCATTAGAATGGACCGGAAGTGTCGTCATCAGACTGGGACCGGAAGTAACATCATCTACAGGAGTTGGAAGTGCTGTTGGTTTGTAGGAGGATATTGCTGTGGAGCCATTTTCTGATATGGGAATTATTGTTAGCGAGTGTGGATTATTTTTCTTCCTTGGTTCTGAAAAGGTAGAAAGAGACATATCAGTGCCATAATTCAACCCTTCGTCGGATAATAAATTGCTCACCCCGGGGCTTGTTGACTGCCTCCTAAGCGCACGTGTGTGACAGGTATCACGTTGAAACAAAGCATCAGAAAAAAATCAAGGTAAAGCAGAGAGAGTGGAATTTATAAGGAGACCAGTAGCAAAAAATGAGAAGCAAAGCAATGTGCTCAAAACTCGGTGCAACGGTAAAACTCAAACTACAGAAGGCAACTTTAAACTTCACAATGTATCAACAAATATGGATAGCCATTTACAGATGGAATACTTGAAAGAAGCCTTCCTAAGCAGTGTAGAGGTTTTATTTGATGGACTAGCCATGTGCGCCCAACTACGTTGCGCGTGTTAAAGTTGTCTGTGAAGGGCTCCCTGTTTAAATGCGGCTGCCAGTCATGAACTGGGCCCTTCGTCGCACAGCATTATGATTTTTTATAAGGGAAACAAAATTATAAAAGAAAACCCTTGGACATTGATTCCATAGGAATGGCCTACTCGGTATCACTGTCTGAATAGTAATTATGTGGTGGTGTGGGAGCATTTCTGCTTCTGTCTGTTCACAGTCCATCTCGTTTTCATGACACTATCGTTTCCCCTCACGATGTCTTCTCAACCTTTCTCCAATCTCGCAGGTTGCTTTGTGCAATCCAAAAAGTAAGGCAATATACACAGAGCAATGGTTATAAAAGGGGGCACATAGGTATCCAGGCTCTTTAAAGCATAAATAGGGATCACTTCACTGACATGTGAGCAAGCCACGGTACAACTGTGAGACGCACAGCACTCGCCGACTACAACGTAACAATAATAATTTCCGGAACGTGCTGTTACGTTGTCATTCATTTTACCCACTGCCTTTCTTTCATTCATATGTTACGTAGGCACGTACCTTTTATCTTCGGCAATCTCATTCTCTAACCAGGCCTCAGGAGCTAACCAGCGTAACACTGTCCACCACCCCTTTCGTTATTCCGGCACATTGTTGACATCCGTGAGTAACAACAACGTATTAAACTGAAAGGTGGTCTACACAAGGGTGGAATTCACGGACAAACAAAGATCAAGATCTAAATGAAGATCCCTTTAGTTAATTTAAAGCACAACAATTTGTTTAGTTTGAATGTCTGTGTTTTGAGGTGTGACTGGAGTACTACAGTCTTCAGTAGTATACTCCTGGAGGAGATTCTTAATGCAATGCCTATGTTTTAGCTGTATCTCTACTGCCATCTAGTGCTTCTTCTTCTAATTCATTCGCAGACAAACAAAGATCAAGATCCAAATGAAGATTATATATAGAGATTGTCAAACAAAGAAAAAACCTTTTCTAAAATTAATGATTTACCATTCCAGGAAGAACTTTAGAAAGGCTGATTTCCAAAGTAGTGGAAAATGTCTATTTCCAGCAATCAAGTGCACTGAGATGCACAAGTTTTCAGTGATTATATCTCAAATCTAGCTGCTGTTGTTGAGAGGAACTTTATTGTCCCAGGCCTATGTATTTTATCAACAATTTTGAAAGAAAAGGAATAGACATGAAGAAAGTATTCACCATTACAACAGTCGGTGCCCTGCTATAGTGGAGAAGCAGATGGGGATTGTGAGCTTAACTGAAAATAAGATCGGTCACGCTGTCATTACATTTTATTTCATTATTCATCAGGAAATCTATGTGCCAAAAGAGCTTGTTTGGCTGCTGTTATGGATACAGTCATTAGAATTGTTAACTTTTCTGTGGTATCATTGGACAATGTCACTTTGGTGATGTGATCGAAAGAGGAACTGCGAGCATTAGACCTTCAAAAAAAGGAAGTATAAGCAAAGACAGGAGGTGAGCAAGGTACCTCGAAATGACAGAGTATGAGTTGCAGGCTTTACAGGAACTTGATTGAAAGAGGAAGCATCGGGCAAGAGAAGTTTAGACATATGAAGATACAGAGGAAAGGCACTGAAGGTTCATGTAGAGAAAGATATCAACTACTTTAAAATCTATTCTATTACCAATATTCAATAGGTAACACGCAAGTATGACAATATTTAAGATGATTTTAATTTGCTACAAATAGTTCAACTATGAGGGCAAAACTATATGCCATTGTACACTGACACATCGGTTATCTAATGCTTGGAAAATAACATTTTATATGAGAAAGGCTGCTGACCTCTGCCCTTCAGAGATGACTCAGTAACTTTCAAGAAGTGTTCCTGGTCTTGGATGTGGTTCCAAATAGAGCTCTGAAAATAGTTCAGAGGAGGAGTTTAAAGATATCGCCTTAATGAAAGTTACCTGAGCTTGGTATCAGGAGAGCAATAGTTGTCAGCATCTTGATAGAAGGAAAAGAGTCAGAGAGAGAGGGTGTTAAGGAAGGATGTAAGGCAAAAGAAAGCCTTTTAGGAAAGCCTTTCTACAGAAGTAAAACCAAGCAGTGCAAAACTTTACTATTTAGGTTTTTCACGTTTAATTTATTCTGGTCTTTCCATGCATTTTTTACTGGATTTTTGTTTCTCTAATTGAATTGTTAAAAAACATAAAGATTCTATTTATTGCACTGTTTTTTAGTTTTTACACTTCTGCAAGATAGGTCTATTTTTATCATTTTGTTGTTATTTTGTTTATTGGTGCACACCACCATTTATATTTAATGTTTGATACCGTATAAAAGTTTTGGTGTTCCTATTTTTGATCTCCACGTGCCAATCTTTGCTTGTCTCCTGACTATGTCTCTTCTCCTGATCCTTTTCCTCATTTCGTGCTATATTTTTTTCTATAAGCACAGCAAACTAATGCTTTCGAAAACAATTTGTCCACAAAGGAAGAATAAACAGCAAGAAACATTAAAAAGTGTAGTAAGTGACAATACCAAACCAAAGCCTGCTGTCCCTCCAGGTCTTACTGTGCAGATTGTTCATTAGCTCTCCAGTAAGGTGTCTTACCTACTTGTCAGCTACTAGAAGTACTATAAACACTAATTTTCGTAAATGCAATCCATGCTCTGCCCCTAGTAAATCCTCTTTATTTTAGGAGCATTCCCATTACTATGGTCTCTTATACTCCCATCAATAAGCCTTTGTCCCAAATTTCCTCCCACTTATAAACTTAGCAAGGAAAGTTTTAAAAGCTTCTAAGCCATATAAAACATACATTATATCATTTCTGCAGTCAATGGATGGCCTTCTTTGGCTATAGGAATTTCAGACTATAACTTTCTCTCGTGGCTCTGAAATCTTTGCAACCTTGAACAACATGTCTCTTATGTAGCCCCCAAGCTACCCCTCTTTAACAGTAGTTCTACTACTTTATGTCCAGAATTTTCACTGGTCTCCTGCCAGTCCTTCAAAACTTCATGGTAAAACAGGCAACTTGGCACCATGTTTTTTTTTGGCTAAGAACCATGCACTGCTACCTATCAAACTGAAAGTCTTCTGTCCTCATTCCAGCTTCTATATATTGCCTCTATCTATTTTTTTCTTCATTAAATTTGTCTTTACCTCTTTAAGGCAGAACCCTAGGCTGCTACTTTGAGGCTTAGAGGTCCACTGTCTTCTCACCTATATACAGTATGTATATAGGCTATCGCATAGTAAGAGGCAGACATTCCTAGTCCTTGGTGAATTGCCTATTTTCTAGAGTTCATGCTGACTCTTTCTAGATTCCCAATGTACTTTTGTCTTTGTCTCCACAACTCTTTTGCTATGGTGCTCTGTGTGTTTTCAATTCCTTGCTGCCAGGTCAGAGCACAGGGTCTTCTACCATCAAGTGGCCCCTGTCTTTGGGCAGCTTCTATGTATATGTATATATTTCAATAGAGGCAATTGAGTATCAAGGATGATGGTCTTTAGCCAGTTCACTATGTGACTCTGAGCAATTTACTGAATATGCCCTTGCTAGAATTGTAAAAACATATACTGTACTTACAAATGATTTTAGTGTATTCTGATCGTGTAAGTCATATTTTGTTAAAGGGTCAGACAGATAAATAATAATCATAACTGGCCATGTATTAAGTTGATAAAGCAATTCATCATCCTGAAATTCAATAGTTTTACTCAACTGTGCTATTAATATCGAAAACATTTAAAGGCAAACTTCACATTGTCCATGCAATTTTAAGGGCTTCTTATATAGTGATCCGTTATTCTTGGAATTGTCATTTATCTCAATATAAATTGGGTTGAATTTGATCAAACTTCTAAATATGCTAGACAGTTGTTAAAGCAAAAAAAATGACAAGAAGAGATTCTGAGGTGCTTATGTTGCTGATCATCATGTAACAGTCCTGAAACTGAAATCATCAGTGAGTTAAAAGCCATATGGTGGATTAAAATCCTTTCTAATATTTTCTGTTATTATTTTATGTGTGACCTCTCCTAGCAAGCTATTCCATGAATACTGAAAAGGCCAACAAGAAATCTTTAGGTTTTGACATTATTTAAATGAGCTAAGCAATGTAGGTAAGGCGTGCAGGTTGCACTGTCTAGGGAATCTCTAAGAAAGCAGCAAATTCTTAAAAATTATTGTGAAATGAACAGAATAGAAATGTGGCAAGTAGATTGGTGTTTGAGAAACAGCAATAAGTCACCTTCATCATTTTTTTAGTTAATGCAGAATAAGTTTGCCTCTCTATTTAGCAGATAAATGTGAGCAAATCAAAGAAAATGACTGTATTAATGCAATTCCACATCTGACTGGGATTGGAGTGTAAAGTACCATGAAAACTCAAGGAAAATATTGCTAAACATCAGATAATATACTTGGACAGTGATTCCCAACCTACGTGGCCTTTTCTCACACCAAGTAGCCTCTATGTCCAGTCACTATCCAGGGAGTGGATGTAGAGGTGGTCTATTCCTATGTGTACTTGGTGGTCCCCAACAATGACACGATGGACTGGTCTCAGAACACAGAGGAACTTTACAAGAAAGGGCAGAGCAGGTTCCTCTTCCTTAGGACACTACGTTCCTCTAATGTGGGGAGTGACGTCATCACATCTTCTATAACTCTGTGATGGCCAGTGCGATTTTCTGTTCTGTGGTGTGCTGGGCTGGTAGCATCACTTCAAGAGATGCCCACTGAATTAACAAGCTAATTAAAAGGGCAGGCTCAGTTATGGGATGCACTCTGGACCCCCTGGAAATAGTAGCAAAGGAGAGAATGAGAACAACAAAACTGATGGCATTTATGAACAATACTGCACATCCTGTCCATGACACACTAACACTTTCAACCAATGACCATAGTCTGTGTGTGTGTGTGTGTGTTTGTGTATATACTGTATATATATTGTGATAGATGGCCAGGAACCCTGCCCCGCCGGAAGAGCGGCACTTCTTTTCCCAGGGTACCTGGCCGGTCCTTGATCCCTGGGGGACAGCACTTCCGGGACACCAGGAAGTGCTGACAGACCAGGGTTGGTTTATGCCCGGAGTGCTTAAAGGTGCAAGGGCAACACTTCCGCCACACTGGTGCATGCTGCCAGAAGTCCTTCATCAGGCACTTAGAGCACATCCGGGACAGGATAAAAGGGGCTGCCTCACTCCAGTCGGAGAGCCGGAGTCGGGTGGAAGTGGACAGAGCTTGCGAGAGAGGAGTGGAGGAGGCCCAAAGGACCAAGGACTGAGAGTGAAAACTGTAAATAGTTGTAAAAAGTGCAATAATTGTGTGTGTGTTTGGACATTATGGTGTTGTGTTTGTCTGTGGCTGGGCTAGCTTTTACAATATATATATATGTATATAGTAATAAGTAAGAAATGAGTCACAAAAAGGTTTGGGGATGGCCACCCTCAAAAAAGAATGCAAAAAAGAGACATGTTTTTCCACACAAGAGCCCAAAACAGATCTGACTAACAGCTTATAGGCTGGTCTATAAATATGGCTGAATGGAGGAAGAGGCAGAGTCAGGGAACCCTGAACAGGAACTGATGTGGCAGGAAGATGGGTTCTGGGTACTGGATATGACATTAGAGGGTGCCGGAAGTGATGTCAGCAGTGTTTGGAATGGTGGTGATGTCATTGAAAAGCAGGGTCTTCAGCTGGTCTGCAGAGAGACAAAAGGACAAAGAATCAGGTGACAGTGCCAACTCCAGGTTCAACTGAGAAATAACATCATTTGAGCCTATAAACCATCTCCCATGTGCGCGTGTGTGACAATATATTGTCGTGCTTGGGTCACAGATTTGCACAAAAAAAGAGGAGATTGTAGAGACAGGAACTTTATTCAAACACTGCAAACAAACATATGTCTCTTTCAAAAGTTTAAACATGCTTCTTGACAGGACAGAGATGACAGTTCCATCTCACAATTAAAAGAATGCAAACATATCTTCCTCTTCAAAGGAGTGCACGTCAGGAGCAGGAAATGTCTGAGAGAGAGAGAGAGAGAGAGAGAGTAAGATAGAAAGAGAGAGAGAGAGAGAAGCAATCAAACAAAAACTGACAGATGCTGTTCGGGCTTTTAAGTATGCGGAGTACCATGCGAAAAGCATACCACGCGACCGAGCAGCCGCAAGTAAGCCCAGTAAGTAAGGGAGCAAGGTGAAGGCTGTCTGTTAGCGTTTTTAGGAGGGGTTTTCCAAGGAGTGTCCGTATCCTCTAGGGGTGCGATCAGCCCCCCAGCTCACAATATATATACTAAATACTAAATATATAGGGTGGTCCAGATCTAATGATGCAATTTTCATTATGCTATAACTTATTAAGTTTATTAAATAGAAAATCACCCGAAAAATCCCGGACCATCAAGAAGTGTGTGAAATGACGACATGAAGAATCGTCTTTGCGCCGAACTGGAATCGTCCCCACATAAATCAAAATCATCCAGACGATCTGGATCTGCATAATTAGATCTGAACCACCCTGTATTTATGTCTTTCCGTCATCTAATCTGGCTTTATCTATTTCTGTTCAGTGATAACACTTTGTTAGCAGCAATTTTATTGTAAACTATCAATAATTTCTACAGAATGGCACACATTAAATAATAACAGTAAATACATATTCAACATTTAAATACAGTGCACATGATAGATGAAATATGCAAAGTGCTCATTCAAAAATAACTCGACACACTGGTGTTTAATATCGAATCAAATGTAATTTCCATTTGTCTTTTTAATTGGTAACCTAGGCTTGTTGTATTTTCACAATTTTATTGAAATCCGAGATAAGTGAAGAAGAGTGGAGAGGAATATGTTTTAGTTTGCAGGTGGCTGAATTGTCTAGAATTCTGGTGCACATGGCAAGGTGAGCCGTTCTGCAATTGTATGTGCTTAGCTTAATTTGGGAGTTCAATGTGCAACTAAATGATGCCCTGGGTGCCTGCTGGCTTGTTGCAGAAACACATTAGAAGCCTGAAGGTTTTGATTTGTTCGTTTAAAAATGTCAGACAAATTATTTCAATAAGAGGTATGCTTTGTTTACAAAAGTCTTAATAGCTGAAGAGTTCATGCTTTAGTTTGATAGTACCACACCACAGTTAATGCACAATGGCTATTGTTCTCCATGCTAAAAAGTAAAAGTAAATCTATATTATAATTATGTTTTGTATTTGCTTTCAATATTGTATTTGCTTTGTCTCGGTTTTTGGGTTGATTCTTAAGAGACTGATACAAACGTAGAAGATTTTGGTGAGTAGGATAGTGTTAATAATTATAGTTTAATTTTTCTAACCTTCTTTCATTTTATTATGACATTTTTTGATTTGTTATTAATTTTATTAACTTTAAAACATTTTTGAAGGTATTTTGTGCTTCTCTGGTCCCAATGCTATTTTAGCAATGATTGCCTTTTGCTATCACATGAACAGAAGTCAAGGTTCTGCTATAAAATTGTTGTGCCTAGTTAACTCCATGTTCCAGGTGGACTCCAGTGAATTGAAGAAGTCTTCCTAAAATCTACTTAGCTAGTTCATGAAAAAAATATAGTTAGCATCATATTCTTTTATTTGGACCTGTGCCGGACAATGATCGTTTTAAGCCCGAGTCTCTCTGCCATTACTTCTCTCAATAGTTGAGGGCGTTTTCAGCCATACCTTAATAACTGGAGGAAACATCAGACTATGGACACATTGCAAGAAAAGAGTGTTCAGAAGAAACAGGAGGAGAGAATAACCAGGAAATTGAAAAACTCACAGGAGAAAGCAAAATCTTAGTCTGGGAACAGGCTGGAGTCAGTAAACCACAAACATAAAAAAACAAAACAAACTTGTAATTCAAGTGTTTGTTGCCAAAATGTCCGTACACTAACCTATTTGAAATGCCACAACTAACACTAGAAACAGTTGTTTATAGCAAATTTTAAAACTTGGATACTGACTTTTGCATTCCACCATTGTCAGTAGCACTGGTGTGCTCATATTCAGTAAAGCTTATGTAACAGTCAACAAGTATCTTTGGCATAAACAGTACGACTACAGTGTTGAAAAATAAGCACAAAATGGTGCTAAAAGACAATAAAACATTCCTAGAAGATTAAATGAAAAAAAATCTAAAACAAATACAATGAATTTGAGACCAGAAGATGGTGGTGTGCAGGAGAGTATAAGAGAGGTGATGGGAATATCAAAAAGCCCCATGGTTGGGTAAGTGAGTAACAACCCCAGCCGGCAGACAGAAGCTTTAGATGCATGTAGATAGCCTTACAGATTTTTCTCTCCTCTATTGTTCTTTGTGTTTTTACCCCCTCTGTACCTCACGCTTTAATTTTTTTTGTCATAATGTCTTCTTTTTTAATTATTTTGGCCTCTGGCTTCTTTTTGGCCTTCAGGGATGACTTATGAACACCCTTCATGGTCCACATGCTGTATATTTTTCATAGTACACGCAGCATCAGCAGTACATTGCATATAGGAGGTTACTTTAGACAATGTGCATTTATTGTGTCCTGTGTTCCTTAATTGGCTTAAGCAGATTCAAAGCAGGAGGGACATGTTTATAGTGAATATGCGGCCTACTCTCATTTTCCAGAAAATGCTTCTGACTTTATTTTTTAAATGATTCTTTCAACGTCCATTCTTTGCAATAATAGGAGTGAGCGTACAATCCCTCAGCCTGTACTGTCATTATGATATGGCTTTGTAGCATCATGAAGTTCATTACTACTTTACATTAAAACTAAAAATCATATAAAACTACACAGATTCAATTTATACTATATGTGTGTAAAGAAAGACCACACATAAGATTCAGGATTTTTAAATCTCCCTTGAACTTCTTAGCAATTTTTTTTAGTGAGTTCTTAAAAGTTTTATATATTTATCACACAAAATCTGATCCACACCACTGGGCCTTGAAATTATGCCTTCTTATCGTGAGCTGTCTTCCAAAGTATGGTGCTTAAATGCAACTCAGCTAAGAAAATCTAAAATTAAAGAGTACTTAAAGAAGCCAGCCAAGCTCTCTGTGCATATCACTGATTTAGCACATTTTTATTTCCAGATGGTAGAAAATATTTGTATCTGAGCCTACTAGATTTTATAATAATAAGGAGATGAAAGTGTGAAGTTGCCCAAGTTTGATGTGAATTCTTGAGATCAGTTTGCCTGATAAATTCTCTCTTTAGTTTCATATAAAACACAAGAGCTGTTTCTAAGAGAGACCTTCATAAACATGACACAGGGGCTCAGTGGTTAGCAAGTGTTGTTTCAAAGCTGAAATAATGGCCTGATCAGTAAATTTTTTCATCTCTTCCGTCTATGTGGGTTGATTCCTGAGAGTCTAAGTTCTTCCTCTCAGATCCCAAAAATGAACATATTAGATTTACTGTGAGCTGGGATGTGTGTGTGTGTGTGTGTGTGTGTGTGTTCTGGGATTAACTGGAAGGCTGTCCATTGTTAATTCCTGTCTTGTGCACTAAACCCCATAACCATCTATTGAAAAATAACTGAGTGAACTAATGAATGAACCGAGTTACTGCAGAAAGTTCAAAATATGCCCTTCTGGACATGAACACAATGAGGTTCACTGCAGTGAACATTTGTTGCAGTTTTTTTACTGAATGATATGATATAAAAAGAAATATTAAAATCCTTATAATTCAAGCAGTATTTTTCAAAGCCAGATAAGTCCAGCTTAGTGGATTTTGAGAAAACTAATCACTTTTCATTTCAGTCAACATTTAGGTTATTTCTTTCTTTTAAATCTGCTTGACTTATTAAAGTCTTATATTCTGGACAGCTATACATTATCCTAAACATCACAACACATCCCTCTGAATGTTTGACAGAAAAAGGGCTTGTCTGGTTTAAAATGACTGTAAAAAGTTAAATATATTTATAGTCACTTTTATAAGATAGCTAGCTGAAGTACCTGGCATTGCCCGGGTATATTTATAGAACTGGTTAAGGAAAGCAAAAATTGACATGTTTTATTTTGTTATTGCCTGCTGTCCCATCTATCATCCAAACCACCTCTCTGTTAATGTCTCTGCACTCGTGAGTCAAAAATGTGTTTTTTTTTTAGTCAAATTGGATTCCAGAATTGTGGCAACTCCTTGCTGGGTTGTAACCACAAATGCTGTCATGTTTGACTTATCCTCTTAGTTCAAGGTGGACAGTTTGTAGTGCTTAAATTATGAAGAAAAGCTGACAAAGCAGGAGTTAAAGAACAATCCTTTAAGTGTTCTTTGTGTTGTGCTGCACTTCCATTCTTGATCAAGTCTTACCCATGACCCCCCTCACCCTTGCAAAAGCATGCAATACCCTTTTTTATATGACAGTATATAAAAGAACCTTGTGGAGCTACCCAGGTAGGCATGTTAACTTCTAGTCATTTTGTCTGCTAGATGCTTCACATGCTCTGAACCAGCAGGTGGCACTGGTATTCAGAATGTAGCACATAGGATAAAAAGAAAAAAAAAAAAAAAAACAACTGGGTCCCCTAGTGTCAAAGTTTTGGGTTCCAGCTGAACATATACTCAGTATAGAAAACACTGCAGTGCCAGCTGGTCCAGGCCCGCGGCTGGAAACAGGCTTGTAGTACCTGGCAGGAAGATAATTTCACATAAAAGAAGAAGCAGTATTTTTCTACATAGTGTAAGTAATTGCATACAGCATATGACAAAAATGAAAAAGAAAATACTGAGAGATACATATTGTAGCGACCTGGGGTCGAGTCTTGAAGTTTTTTTTTAAGCCGAACT
>JANRMT010062806.1:77808518-77838436 GCA_026402145.1 Polypterus bichir lapradei
CATCAAACAAAGCTTAACTCATTTGCTTAGTCATTGCCAAGGTCATTAACAAAGCCATATTTCTTATCGATGGTAACTATTTACATTTACACAACCCCAGACGGCGATAACCCAACCCACCCCACCGGTTGAGCACAAACACTTACAACACTTATAACAGGAAAGACAATTACGTACTTAGTTAATTTTTGACACAACAATAAGCTTTTACATAAATTACCCATAAATTCCCCACAAACTATTTACATAAATTACCCATAAGGCGTCACTCCGCCAGCGCTTGCTGCCGGGTCGTTACAATATTACTAATTTTGCACAACATTTGTTGAGACTGTGCCCTTAATGCAGAAACTCCACTTCTCTCAGAATGGATCTAAGGTGCAGCCTTATGTACACCTCAGAACTTTCAAAATCTTCATTTGCTGTTCTGACCGCTATTTCTGATTCCACTCATGCACTGACATCACTACAGACACTAACTGTTCTCCATACTTAACTTTCTCAATGCAACCACACCACCTCTTATGGCACCAATTCAAATACCTTTCCAGAACTACAAATGCTTAGTGCAGCTTCTTTCTCTTCATCCAATGCCGAAACTGCATTGGTCTTAGAATGGATCCGTGGTGCAGCCTTGTGTACATCTCAGATCTTTCAAAATCACCTGCTGCTCTGACCACCTTTCTTGATTCCACTCATACAAAGCCATTGCTGTTGACACTAACCATTTCTCCATACTTAACTTTCTCAATCCCACCTCACCTTCTCCCTCGGCGCCAAGTCAAATGCAATTCCAGATCTACAAATGCATAATGCAGCTTCTTTCTCTTCACCTGATGCTCTTCCTTCATTTGTCTGACAACAATGACCATACATGCCATTCTGTTCTTGAACATGAAATGCCTATTTGCTACCTTTCTCCCAATTCCCCATTCTTTTCTCTAGCACTCTCTCAACCACCTTTATTATCAGCCTAAAAAGGTTGATCGCTAGATATGACCCACCCACCAACAGTTCACCCTGTTCTTTATAGTAATATTAATATATGAATATATAATAATACTTAATTTATGAAAGAATTCAGCTGCTACATCACCAGGCAACAAGAAGCCTCTATTATTTAGTACCATGAATACCAAATTAATGTATGCATTATTATCATTATTATTACTATTCCTAATTGAATCCCATTCATAATAGTAAAAGTGCAAATTAATGCTAGACTTTGAAAGCAATGTGACTTTAATTAGTCGCATTTTATGTTAAGTAATGACCCAATGTATCCACTCTATTTAATAGCTTACATCCAAAGGACAAATCATATTTTGTACCACTATGTTTTTTTAAACCACTGTCCCCTGGGTTTTGTTTAGTCATTAAGTATGTATAACAGCGGAGAATTATTTAGTACACTACAAACCACTGCTAATGTGGGCTGTTTGAGGTGAGGTTTAGGGTTACCATTACACTTGTACAAAACAACTGCTGAACAAGTGGAAAATTAAATAAATGAAACCATCACTCACGGTTCTTATTGACCTCTTGCCTTTTCATTGTTGGCAAAGAAGTACTTTTGTGGAAACTGAATTAGCTTGTAAAAAGTGTGTAATATTTGGATGCAATTTCTTTTGACTTACATTTGATTCCTGTTTTAGATTCTTTACCAGAATCTTGGGAAGCATGTTTACAGTAGACATTTTTATTTTAATCCTGCTGTAGAGGCTCAGTAGAAAGTATTGTTCTTTGTCTCTTCAATAACAATGTGATATCCTTTCAGGCAAATGTAGCCTCAGCCAGCTGAAGATGATAGAGAATAATTTCCATCAGAAAAAGCAAAGGGTGGGTTTTGCTTAGCTGATTCCGTAAAATCCGCCTCCTAAATCTCTTGCTGTTCTTTTTTTTCAAACAGACACCCTTCAAATGAACAGCCTAGCAGGCCAGCTGAATAAATGACATAAAAATGAGATGCAGAACACTGTTTAAGTAGTTTCAGTAACTGCTCCTTGGAACAAGTACACATTAATTGTTGAGTCTTAAGTTGTTAAAAGCTGTTTACCCAGGTTGTTCACCAGAGGCAGCCAGAAACTGTCAATGTGATTTAAGAGGGGAAATGTTAAGTATGATTGTCTAATGCCTGATTAGAGTCCACAAAATCAGTATTCAGTTTAGAATTAACGGGCAGCGGAAATAGAAAGAATAATCATGGCTTACAATGGAAAAGCCACTCATTAAAATTAGAAGGGACGACAGCCATTTCTGTCAGCTGCATTGTGCTCTGCTAAGTCGGAGGAGAGTGAATGAGATGCTTGCTTACAGCTGGCAATCTCAGGCTGATCAATAACACAAAGCCATAGGGGTTTTGTATGTACACAGTGCAAAATAAAACCTTCAGTCAGCTAGGCTGAAAAACAAGGTTTGTGTACACAGGGTATCAGGAGGAATAAAGAAGGAACAGGGGGCTGAGAGGCTGGGGGAAATGAGAGCATTTGCTTTAAAAGCATTGGCTTTATTTTCTTTTCTGCCTGCAAAAGTTAATGGTTTTCAGTTTGCAGCCGGAGTCTGTGAACCCAGCAGATATCCTCCATGGCTAGTCCTTCTAGAGAAACAACGGATACATGAATAGGGAGGAGGTTTACTGCAAACACATTGATTTCTGAATGTATTTTTTTTAAAATAGATTATGTGGCTGTGCCATTAGATCTTTGTTTATTGTTTCATGAGCCCTTTGAGCTTATTAGCAAAAAGTCATTCTTATAGTTTATACTTTTTCAAATTCACTCTACCAGAACTGATAATTAAAGATCAACATCAATCACATCTTGTCTTTGCATAAGGTGTTTTCATTTTCTTCTTGATTTATGCTTGTTGTTAGTCTTCAGCAAAGTGATTCAGCATTTTCCTGTACTTAACATTCCCATTCTTTCTGCTTGATAATATTGGATCCTCTGTGTCCTTGTAAAATAAAGCCGTCATTAATATACAAACAGTAGGGGTGGTAGAAACTGGCAAAGTCACTGCTAGGCCTTCACCAGGGAAAAAAAGCGCACCAATTTTAATTAATTTAATTCAGTTTACTTTTGTATAGCACTCCTCAATAAGTGCAGGCACAGAGCGCTGTGACGAGTAAAAACAAATACATACTTTATAAATGACTAATTACATGATGACTACACATATTCACTTTGTCCATAAAACCTTCTTTCATAAGTTTATGTATCAGCTGCATTAATATGACAAAGTAGGTACAACTTCTTCAATTATACTGTATAAGTTTATGCATCAGGACAAAATTAACGCTTATCCAACACTTACAAAGTCTTAAAACTATATAATCCTACAGTAGGTTTAACCTAAGGTGATAAACAACATGTAATATAATTAGACATGCATTTTTTATTCAAGAAAAAAATAAACCAACATGAAGAAAGTATTTATGAATTTCTAGGAAAACTAATTTGTTGTAAGTACAGCAATGCTTGGTCAGGTTTCTCACAAAACCTCGCTTGGTAGAAAAATGACAAAATGAAAGTCAGGTAAGTGAGTCAACTCATATCTGAATTAAATCTGCCAGTCTAATGAGGACAGAACAGGCAGTCAATACTAACTAGACTATTAAAATAAACATTTAATCAAAAACACAACCAAAGTATTGTATTAAAAGTATTTTAATTGGTTGTGGGGTGACAACTGGCCACTTAGAGGATCTATAGAAACTTACAAGTACCTTAGTGCAATAATCTGTATCTTCCTATGATAATTTGAAAATCAGTTGTGGCACATCTGGCCTGCAGTCTGACATCATTCTTTGACTTTGGCGTATGCCATATCTCTTAATTCAAACGTTGCATGTGTTATTTCTGTGAGATTTTTGTGTAAAGGGTGGTCTCATATTTGTTGTGATGGTTTACAGCTGTATATTTAACAAATATGCAAACATTTTTAAGATCCTGTTTTCACTTTGTTATTGTGGAGTTAGTTACTATTGCTTGATGTGGGGAAAAATTAATTTAAATTATTTTAGCACAAGGCTGCAACATGAAAAAATGTGAAAAAATGGTGGTGTCTGAATACTTTCTGAATCGACTGTATAATATATAAAGTTTATGGCCTGTTGTCATAGTTTTACTGCTTATGCAGCAACTATACTTTGGATTTTGCTCATGCATATTATACAGTAGTTAAGAAAGGCTTCCTCTTCTATCTTTATGCTCCATGATAACTATGAATGGTCCTCATTTATTATTTGTGTGAAACACAAAATTGTACTTAAAATGTGATTAAGAACAAAGTTTGACATTTTGTGCTTTCACATTTAAAGCTGTTGGAGAGTAAGAATTATGATGCATAAATAAAATGAGAAAAATAGTGAGAGACAAGCAAGAGGAGGGTAGAATGAAGGCAAACCTGTTTTATTATTTAGGAAATGTCTAGACAGCTTATAATGGCAGGGTGCTTTTTTGTCTCCTTTGTGGCTTATTTAGTAGGATCATTACAATGCTCATGCTAATATTGATATTAATCGGTCATCTGGTATTGTTTTTCAGCATAAACAAGCTTCATGATTGGTCCACGTCACATACACTGCATTTGCAAATTCAAATAAAACAACTTTATAGCAATTGTCTTCTGTATTATTATCCCAGTTTATATAAATCTTTGATGTTACTCTTCCATCCATCTATTTATCCAACCTCTAATCAATCCATCGGTTGATCTTAAATTATCGGTTCCCTGTTGTTTCTGCAGCAACATTGCAGTTTTTCTGGGGCAGTTGTTTACCTTTAGCCAGTCACCTTTAAACATTAAGGATGGACTTGTTGCCTGAAGGCATGCAATTTTACATTTTTTAACAACTAATTTAAAATCTAGTTACATTTATAAATTAAGTGATGACAGGTTATTTTCTATGCAAGCTTGAAGGATATTTTATGTGTTAATTTAACAAGAAGGGTCTCTTTTTATTCTAATGTGGGGTTTTATGTATTTCCTGATTTATAATATTAGAAGTTCAGTTTAAAGTTGTTTGGTTGAAAGTAAATTTCTGCATTGGAACAACAACAGAAAACAGCAATATCAGGGGATATTAGATTGCCCTCCGTCCATTACTAAACCTTCTTAATTTAATTAATTAACAAAATGTAATTTGAAGGCTATATTAATTAGATTTCATTTTAAATAAATGTATTCATTATCGGACAAAATAAATATTTACAACCTTTAATGAGAATGGGACACCTTACAGTGTTAGAGGATGAAGATGCAGGTCTTTCATTCACTTTTAAGGGATGAATGCTTCATTACTGCATGAGAGTGCTTATAAAAAATGGATTTCTCTCACAGACATTGATTGTAACATGGCATTGTTTGCAAAATGTCTACTTGTATTGCTATTATTTTGTTCTTTATTTTATTACTTATTGTATTACTAATGAATAAGCTGTTTTCACTACAGTTGTATTTTAAACTAGCTGTATTACCTGTCTAAGATGGGTTGAAATCTAAGTAATCGACTTAGACCTCAGTGGTAACATTTGCAGTACAATACTATCATTTTTAAAAACACATGTTAAACAAATTGTTCTAAATTCAGCATTTGCCAGTTAATTATTAATCCCTTTGCAAATATTATTATTTATGCACATAGTACACAATAGAAGCTTGCCTATACAGACTGTTCTTATTCGAATGGATAATGTGCCTGGGCCACAAATAATGCAAAATCATACTTAAAGCAAAACTTGTCTAAACAATAATACTAAAAGTAGAAGAGCAGGAGTGCCATCTTTGTGATGATGCTTTTCATTTTACAGGAGTCTGTTTATGATTTTTGCTTCCCTGTTGAGTTGGGTTTTGTTGTCTTCTCTGGATTTCAGAAATAATCAGAGGATCTCATCAATCCCTGTTTGGCTCAAGCTACGTGAGGTGACAATAGACTAGAATTTGACAAAAGTTAGCTTATTGTGATGTCTTGCAATTAAATGCATCAAGGTTTGAGTTAGGAAACGTAAAGGGAATTAGTTATACTGTATATCAGAAGCACCCAGGAAAGGAGATGTCTTCTCAGGCTGCATATAGGAAAAGGAAAGATACAATCTGGAAACTTAAGAGAAGTGGAAAGAGATAGATAGAAGTGGAACATGTAAAGAGAAATTAAACTTAGTAAATGCGGTTCATGAAGGTGAATATCTTTTTATGTAAGAGGCGTCCCCCACAGGTACAAGTACAGACAGCAAGCAAAGTCATGGCAGACCAGAACCTGCACTGCATACAAATCAGGATCCAGCTCAGTCCTTTCTAATTCCAGGGCTCACTCATGCAAACTTTCACACTCACATTGGAACTCTACATGCAAGGACAAAAAAACAAGTTTGACCTAACCCAAGGCTTACAGTTAAAAGAATTTTCCAGAACATACGCTATGCCTGAACGGGATTGGTCAAATTGGTGCACTACAATATCCAACTGGTCCAAAATGTGCATTGATGAAGCACAAGACCAGCATACAGTCAAGCTAATAGAGGAAACTTAAAGTCTCCATTTCACTTCATCATATCATCCAGAGACTAATCACTCTGTCAGCGTAATAAGCATATGGGATGTTTAGACTCCTATCAAGATGATCTGCAATCTATCCAGCTTGTATTTGCATTGTTTTGTTACACTTATTGCTTTGTTTCTGTTTATTTTAACATTTTCAAACCTTAAGTTATTGAATGTTAAGGCCATATTGGATGAAACGACTTTTCTAGCAACTTTTAGTTGTAGCCTTCATTTATATAATCTTAGCAAGTATTTAGCAAGGCAGTCATCTGCATGCTTTTATGAAGGCCTGTTTTGAACTATGACATTCCCAGTGACTCATTCCAACTAGTCCACTTGCTTCAATAAAATCAAAACAGGTTGGATTTTGTCTTCAGTTGTAGGGAAGTACTTTTAGTACATAAGAGCTGACAACCAATGAATGTTTATAATGTGACGATGAGGAATAAGGAACACGTGTGTTTTGGACCTCACAAACTGGAGAGAAAGCGTGTCTGTCTGTTGTCTTGTGTTCTACAAACTACGTCAGAATAGAAAAAAAGAGCAGAGACTACAGCTGAACTCGCTATTACTGTTAGCCCTTCATACAACACTGTCTCCATCAGGCAGCACATTATTGTCCATCCTATAAGAGGGGAGAACATGACTTCACTGGGAGGTTGGCACACTGTTGCTAAATGTTACATACCCAGCAATTTTCAGTTGTGTGAATTGGTTGGACAATGAGATTAACAGCAGCAGTCAGGAAGTCTGACATTCGCAGTGACTAGAAATCACATAATGATGTGACATTGGCTTTAATCTATTTTGTAACAAAAATTGTAGACCTCTTCTGCATGTTTTTGGTTTGGGGCAGAGGGCTATTGTGGGGATTTGAGAAACTCTGTCCACATCTATGTAGTTAAGAATCTCAAAGTGAGAATAAGGATCACCCAAAGACCATTCCATGATAAAACAATATTGGAGAAATACCAGAAGTAAATGAAGAGAGAGAGATGTGAAAGCACCAGGTGCAGGATTTGAACCTAGGACATTGAATGTGTGAGGCAGCCACTGTACCATTGTGTCAAACATACGTGGTCAGTCTCCTATGGTCCTCCACTTCCTACCCCTCCTATCGTTGGTGCTTCCTTGTCTGATTGAGAATCTGCCATCCTGTTTATTGTTAATTTTGTTGTTTGAAAAATCCTTACCTGGCCCTCCACAATTTTTTGTTTTGTTTTGCTGTATTATATGAAATATGAAAACTGAGAGGCATATGATATGATATTTGTAAAATATTCTAAAATTCTATGGCAAGGCAAGATGGCACATACTCTAAAGGGACGACACAGTATTTTTGAGCAAGTTATGACTTCTACAAAAACGAATACCTTGGATTTGAAGTGCTAGGAAAGTCTGTTACTTTGCATTTGCGATTTTATCCTACAGTACAAAATCATTTCATGCATTTTACTGCACACGTTTTCTCTTGGGCCAGAACCCAAAATCTCCTTCCCAGTGGGAGCCAAAAGCATCTGTTCATATCACATGTTTTATTTATTATGGCACTAATTTAGCAGGATATTTGATCTGCTTCAGCTTCACTGCAACTCTCTTTTTAATGGATAGAATTCTGAGGACAATTTTAAATTGTACTTGCTTGTCCCTTTTTGTTAACAACTTCCAGAATGGTTCAAAATTGTTTTTTTCTGACTAGCCACAGTTCACTCAACTGTTTCATACTGTTTGTAACTCTTTATCCTAAAAAAAACAAGGAGAAGGTATATCTGTGGAATTGTAAAACCTGCTCTTTAGGCCATCACGGAGGTTTAAATGTCAGCATAGTACACACCTCAAAAGGGGAAATAATGTAACGTCACCCCATAACAGTGGAAGGGGTAGCAAAGGTCAGAACCTGGACAGGATATTGAAAAGTTCATTGCATAAACAGAATTGTCCAGAGAGCCCTGTGACTTGCATGATACTCTGTTACTAGGAGAGAAAAGTCTGAATGAATGAGTGCAAGCATGAACTGTGGATTAGTGTTTCACCAGGGACTTCTACAGGTAAGTTAAAATGACATTCTCAAACTATTGGATTGGATTGATTGGAGGATGTCAAGGGTCAAAGAACATTGAGGCCTCAGAAGTTTACAAGGATCTCTTTTGTAATTGTGATAACTGAGCAGCCCTCATTCAGCTGTGTTACCTTATAAATTCATGAGGCAATGCCTGGCTCCATGGGGTTGCGCCCCCCAAATATTATGTCGAGCCCCACCTCCCACACTGTCTGGTATACTGTTACATGCTGAATATGTGGGACTTTATCACACCACGGCGCCCCTTAGTATTTCAGACACCCCCTTTACTATTTTTGTCTGGAGCTGGGTCTGGTTCAGTGTCTAACACTTTGAAATTCTGAAAGCTATTATCAGTGTAAGGTGTGTGAAACAAAAGCTTCTGTCATTTGAAAAGGCATGGTATGATGTTTGCTCGATTTAGCAGCATGTTATGATTTGGTTTTGGGGTCACTTGAAATAGAAGGAAAAGAAATTACTAGAGTCATTTATGGATCTCAGGAAAGGAGAGACACCAGTCATGGACATTTAACTATAAAGGTAAAATATCAAGGATTTATTTTAACCAGTACGTAATGTCCAAAAAATATATATTGCTTTGTAAAAACTACAGGAAAAAGGGCAGAGCCCTGAAAAATTTCAGACAGAAAGTTTACAACCATAAAAAAGAATAATATCAACCTGAGTTCCTTAACTAGTGTGACTGTTGTATCCATATTTATCGTGTCGACATGTGTAAAACTGTCACACTCTGTTGAAAAGGCAAAAAAGCTTTTTTTTTAGTACTCTGGCTTATTGCATTTTTGGTTCTTATAATGATTGTGGCTGTACCTTGTAATATCATCCATAATCTATACTACCTTCACTGTGACATTGTGATAGGATTAATTGATTCTTTGCGATCAGAATTGCAGTTAAGCATTGCTAATCCCAGTCTTAACTGAGCATAAAGCTGAAGTACACCTTTAACACTAGAATTACCAGAGCCTACAAAAAAACTTGTAGATCCGTCCCACCTTAAATTGCTTTGCACCTCTCCATCAGTGTCTTTTGTCCTGTAAATGTGTCGACAAGCTGCAAGCAGCCTACTATCATATTCCCCCACCGCCACACAGTTTTCTCAGCTCAAGTCTGTTTACTTGTGTGTCGGTTGCTTAGAATTGTATAGAGTGAGAAGTCAAGCAAAATGACACCTTTTATAAATACTATATCGTTATTTGGAACACATGCATTTCATGTGCGTTCCGTGTCTACAACAATCTATATAAACACATCGTTAAAACAGAAATGTTTTTCATGTTTTAGTAATAATTGACAAAATGTAGCCATGAAGTGTATAATGTGTGAAACCTGAAGTCCAAATATCAAATAAACATTTTCACAAAAGGTACAAATATAACAGAACAAATGCGCTTCTATTGAAGAATATGACTGCAGAAAAAGAACCCGCATTAGGGTGCGACATTGACATGCATTTGCTATGAACGCTTTGGTGGCGCAATGGTATCAGCTGTTGACTGATGATCAAAACTTCACGGGTTCGAGTGATAGTAGGCTGCTTGCTGTTTATCGACACATTTACAGGACAAAAGATGCTGATGGAGAGGTGCAAAGCGATTTGAGGTGGGACGGATCTACGAGTTTTTTCGTAGGCTCTGGTAATTCTAGTGTTAATGTGGTATACTTTAGATCTCATAAATTAGATAGATAGATAGATAGATAGATAGATACTTTATTAATCCCAAGGGGAAATTCACATTAAACATATTTTATTATTTTTTGCTATCATGGTTAACTTCAATGAAAGTTTAATATAGGACTTGGCATGTAACTGTATGTATATATACACCGATCTGCCATGACATTAACACCTCCTTCCTAATATTGTGCAGGTCTCCCTATAGCTCTGACCCATCAAGGCATAGATTCCACAAGACCTCTGAAGGTGTCTTTTGCTATCTGGCACCAAAACCTTAGTATCAGATTCTGTAAGAACTATAAATTTTGAAGTGGGGTCTCCATGGATCAGACTTGTTTTTGTTACACATCTCACAGATGCTTGATCAGACTGATATCTGGGGAATTTGGAGACCAAGTCAACAGCTTGAACTCTTTGTCATGTTCCACAAACCATTCCTGAACTATTTTTTGCAATGTGGCAGGGCGCATTACCCTGATGAATGAGACCACTGCCATCAGGGGATATCGTTGCCATGAAGGTGTTTACGTGGTCTGTAACAATCTTTAGGTAGGTGGTACATGTTAAAGTAACAAGGTTTCCCAGGAGAACATTGACTATTGCATCACACTGCCTACTTCTGTCTTTTGCCTTCTTCCCACAGTGTATCCTGCTCCTATCTCTTCCTCCTCAGGTAAACAATGTACACAAATCTGGGTGTTCACATGATCCAAAAAAAAAAAACGAGCTTTTTCAGACTAGGCCACCTTCTTCCATTGCTCTGTGGTCTAGTTCTGATGCTCTCATGCCCATTGTAGACACTTTGTGGCAGTAGACAGGGTTCAGCATGGGCACTCTGACCAGTCTGAAGCTATGCATCCCCAACACAACTGTGTAATCTGACACCTTTATCTCATGGCCACAATTAAGTTTTTCAGAAATTTGTGTTACAGTACATCTTTTATGGAATTGAACCAGATGGCCCTAACCCTTCGCTGCCCATGAGCATCAAGTAGCCTTGTGTGCCCGTGACCCTATCACCGGTTCACCAGTTTTCCTTCGTCATACCACTTTTAATAAGTACTAATTTCTGTGTGCCAGGAACACCCCACAAAACCTGCCACTTTAGAGATGCCCTGACCCAGTCATCTAGCCATCACAATTTGGCCCTTGTCAAAGTTGCTTAGGCCATTACAATTGCCCAATTTTCCTGCTTCCATCACATTACCTTCAAGAACGCTCTGCTCACTTTCTGCCTAATTTATCCCACCCCTTGACAGGTGCCACTGCAATAAGATAATCAATGTTATTCACTTCTCCTGTTAGTGGTTTTAATGTTGTGACTGATTGGTATATATAAAAGCAAAGTGTCTTTTCAAGGGGGATATTATTTTATTTTACAGTTTTTAAAAAAATATTTAATCATTTACATACATATATACATTATAATCCTATAAAATGATTTAAGAGTTTTTTAAAAACTAAAATAAAATAACATCCCGCCTTTAACATCTGCCATTGAATAGCTCTAATACTTTCTTTTTTAAAATGGACATCAACTACTACTGTACTATGCATTCCATATTTTTATGTTTATTGCTCATCTTAAAGATTTGTAAGTTGGATTACTTGCTGTTTTCCAACCTGTTCAGTGTGGATGAATGAAAAAGTGTGGACTGGTGGAAAGGAGTGGGCGGCACGGTGGCACAGTGATAGCGCTGCTGCCACGCAGTTAGGAGACCTGGGTTTGCTTCCCGGATCCTCCCTGCGTGGAGTCTGCATGTTCACCCCGTGTCTGCATGGGTATCCTCCCACGGTCCAAAGACATGCATGTTAGGTGCATTGGCAATTCTATATTGTGCTTGGTGTGTGGGTGTGTACACCCTGCAGTGGGCTGGCGCACTGCCAGGGGTTTGTTTCCTGCCTTGCGCTCTGTGTTGGCTGGGATTGACTCCAGCAGACCCCCGTGACCCTGTAGTTAGGATATAGCGGGCTGGTTAATGGATGGATGGATCGATGGTGGAAAGGATTGGTGTATATCATAAAGATGTTTGCTGCTTTGCACCTATTTGTATGGGGATTGGTTGTGGCTCATGAGAACCAGGTTCAAAAATTAATGGACGTTTTTATTTTATGTGATTTATGACTGTTAGGAGAACACTAATTAGTAATTAGTCATTTTTAAAGCTAGAATTTAGCCAAGAGAAAAATCAATTCCATCACTGGTCTTATTGATATGTGTCTCCAAAACCATACAGAAAATGTAATAAAATGTACTTATTCTAATTATATGTGATGTGGTGGCTCAGGAATTAACACCACTGCCTCACATCTCTAAAGTCCAAGGTTTGAGTCCTTGTCCAGGAGCTGTCTATGTGGGGTTTTCACATTTCCCCTTGTCTGTGTAGATTTTCCTATTCCAGTTTTCCCTCAGCCTCCTCAAACACTTGCATGCTTGTGTGGGTAAAGCGACGAATCTAAAGAGGCTCCATTGTATATGCGTTGTGCTCCCTGGACTGGACTGACAAGGTTGCCCCTCACTTTGCATCCCATCCAGCTTGTATAGAACCTGACACCCTTGAAACCCCAAAATGGACTAAGTCTGCTTTAGAATGTATGTAAGTAAGTAGATTTTCTTACAGCTCGGCTGTTCAATGACTGAAGAATTAGCACCGCTGCCTCACACCTCTAGAGTCTTCACATAAAGCCACACTAATGCACATTCTGTATGAAGATTAGAAATTCTCCCCATGTCTGTGTGAGATTTTTGTGTAGTCTGCTTTTCTTTCAAATGTTAAAGATCCACATATGAGGTTAACTGGTGACTCCATGTGAGTAACTGTGCATGCATGGGTGTGTTCTTGTGATTGACTGGTAGTCTATCCAGGGTTAGTTTCCACCATGAATCTCATGCTCCCTGGAGACATCGGTTCTGTGTCATCCTGCACAAGGTAATCATGTAAGAAAATGGATGGATAAGGGTGGATAGCACAGTTAAGTTGTGACTAACAATGGGTTTCATAGCTCTAGTTACTTGGATTCAACTACAGGCTCAGCCTCATCTTTTGCCTCTGTTAATGTGGGTGCTCTTGCTTTTCAAAAAAGGGGATAAATAATAACTGTAAATCGGTTTAGTACGAGTCTTTGTATGATGAAGTGGTTTCTATCCAGACATTTCTGCAAGTCAATCTTAATCATGAAAGAAGTCAATTCTAATAATGAACTGAGGAAAGCAAGCAACAATTCACCCATTTATCCATCCATCCATTCATTATTCAAGCTTCTATATCCTAACTACAGGGTCACGGGAGTCTGCTGGAGCCAATCCCAGCCAACACAGGGTGTAAGGCAGGAAACAAACCCCTGGGCAAGGCGCCAGCCACTGCAGGGAGCGCACACACACACACACACCCACACACCAAGCACACACTAGGGATAATTTAGAATTGCCAATCACTACCTACTGCGCCACCGTGCCGCCCTTCACCCATTTATGGTGAAGGTTAAATATCTGCCAGAAAATCTGTTTTGCATTAATATGGTAAAGTATAGCATATTAAAATATGTAATATAGTAACTATTGTATAATTTTTATTACTACAGTGATTTTAATACTTAGATCTTTAAAGTATATTGAATTTTTTGAATGTTTATGTTTCTTGTGTATATGAGTGACATCAAAACCACACTGCCACTCAACTGCCAAAGCGTAACTGATTTGGCTTGCTGCTGCAGTCCAAATGGGCCTAAAGGAAAGCGTGACTGAATAAGAGGTGAATGGTGTGAGATTAAAAGCAGTGCCATGCTGTCACAGACAAACAACTGAGCAATCTACCATATCCTCTGTGAATCTGATATTCTGGGGCGTTCTTGTATGACTCCAGAAAATGCCTTACTGCTAAGAGCCACTGCTATGCCTTTTTATCCTCTTTATCCATTTTAAATATCCATATACAGCAGTGCAAATCCATATTAATTTGCTGCCACTGCTCTGGAAACTGAGCAATCTGTCTGTTGCCTCCTCATTCATTAGAAAAATTCCTGCAGCATGATAAAATTTCATAAACATAAATTACTACAGCTTGCTCTTTTTATTTCGTGTAGGCCTTTATTCAATTTGCTGCGTCTAAATCGATCATTATACAGGGTAAACGCTCATATTACTGCAACAGCAGTCTTCGCGTCACCTTCAGACACCCTAGGCTGGAACTGCACTGGCACTTTCCTGTTCACTGAATCTGCCATGTGTAGAAGTTACATGGCACGGTGATGCCTGTAACGCTCAGTGCATCTTTGCACCGGCTGATTCCTTTTAATGTGACTGGAAAGGATGTAACTTGCTTTGTGCTTAACAGGCCGATCCATATTGTTCCAATGAATAAATAATGAATGCAGGGTGAGAAGCACAAGCTGAGCAGCAGCACTCCAACATTTTCCTTTAAAAAAAAAGACTCTGGCAACAAGTTTCATTATTTTTCATTGCTGGCTGTAATCATTTAGGGGCAAAACAAAATTAATAATTTGAAAATGATTTGATGAGCTGAATATTCAAGTGTTTGCAGTTTCATTTGACTGCCTTTTTTACATTTCATACTTTAGCAGATCCTCCCCATTCTTTCCTTCTGAATTTTGTCTTTTGATTTCTCAGTAGAAGAGGGCCCTGTGTGTTGTTTTTCTGTTTTCTTATTTGTGTGGGTTGGCTGAACCTAATGAAATGTTTGATCTCTACAATTTCCCCTAAAGCTGTTATTTTAATTATCTCATCTTGTAGGATTCTTTTACACTCTGTCATTTAATTGGACAAGAGACTTGCACCATCTTATTTTACTTTTGAGGTTATTTTTGAAATCAGATCAGACTTTCAATAGTGATGAGTGGTTTTCTAAAACCTTTCAAACCTGAACATGACACTGGTGGAGAAGGATGCCAGACTTCTACTAGGGTGCCAATGGACAAGCTCTGGAATAGCCCAACTCAAAGATACCCTCAATTAAACAATTAGCATCTCTATATACGTACAAGTCAGGCACCACTAGGCGGTGGTAGTCCCTATATGTAGACACTGTGCTTTTTAAATAAATTTCTATTTGAATCTCAAAGAGGGAAAATTTTGGTACCATTGGTGGAGGTCTGGTAAACTCCTCCAAGCGATGAGAAGGCAGCAAGTAAGCCCAAATGGGGCTGGTGACTTCTTGCTGGTCTTCTGAGAAAGATATTTAATATGACACACTTAAACCATCACTGTTGGAGCCAATTGGTTTTAGAAATCACAGAATTAGTTCAATGGAGATCACCTTTAAAGCCAAAACATTGATCTTCTCTTATGGACTATTTTGGTACTTATTTTATTCCCTTTTTATTTTAGTTTTCACTTGAGTAATTGTGTTTTGTTTTTTATTTTATTTTTCTTGCACTGGAAAATTGCATCTAAAATTTCATGGTACAATGTCTCATTGCTACAATGACAATAAAGATTCTGCTTTGATTTTGTCCTGATCTGTCTGTAGTCAAGGGGTTTCATTTGGTTGTAGTATAAATGCTCCTTTACCTGGAAGTTCCAGCTTGTGGTGGGTCAGTTTTGTGAAAACAAAAGAACACTCCAAACAACTCTTTGAAAAGGTGAATGAAAAGCACAAGCCACAGGATGAATAAAAGAAGATATCTTTGGAGTTGAGTTACTTTAAATCAATCACTAAAAAAATGAAAAGAACAGGACACAGTTGTAAATCTGCCTAGAGCAGATCATCGTCAAAAACTGACTAGTGAGGGAGGCCACCAAGAGGAGATGAACCATTTCAGCTTATGAGATGTGGAGATCATGATGTGATATTATTGAAGTTTTCAAATTTATGAAAGGAATTAGCACAGTGGATCCAGGCTGTTCTGTAAAATGTGTTCAACAAGAAAACAGGGACAACGATTTGCACTCATTAAGAGTAAATTTCAGACAAACATTAAAAAACTTTTTCTTTATGGGGAAAAGGACAGACACATGGAATACATTGCCAAGAAGTGTGGTAGAGAGTACAAATTTAGGGACCTTCAAAACCAGATCAGATGTTATTTTGGAAACACTAGGTCGAATTGGATTGGCATACATTGTTAGGCTGAATTGTTTGTTCTTGTCAAAATGTTTTTAAGGATCCCATGTTTTAATGTACTTTAGGAATAACAACTGGTTCCTATTTCCATGGATTACTTTTTGCACTTAACTTATTCACATACAAAAAGTTAATATGATAGCCACCACTGACAAATATTGCTCTTATACATTTAGACGGGTAGTATAAGCATTTATGCATAAAATTGTTTTCTCTGGCTCTCAAAGGATGTAATAGAAGTAATTAATAAACAGTAATTTATATGGCACTGTGATTTGTGCTTTGTATTTTTATATATATATATGCCTAGTTTTTTTTTATTTCTTTCTAATTACACATTTATGTAATCTGTGTTGGACTGGAGCTCCACTTAGGGTTAATTCCTGTTTTGCATTTCATGCTGTTGGAACAGGCTTGGGCAGCCCATGATGCTGTTCTGAATTAAACAGGTTTGAAGATGGATAGATGCATGGGTGGATAGACATACAGATTTAGCTTACATTTGCATATTTATTTATCATTTTACATGCATTTACATCTACAGTATATAAATTTAAACCTGCACGTCCAGGTAGGCTCTCTGACTAACTGACAAGAAATTCTTCTCTATTTGCAGATAATCCAAGGGAAAATGCTTTTCACTAATGGATCTATCTTAAGACCCTGAGGCCAACAAAAAAACAAACTCATCGAAAAGTTAATTTAATAATGAAAAAACTGGAGAACACTGCAATGATGCTTTGCATTTAATAGTTGGAAAGGTTGACCTTATTGCTGATCTACAGCTTCTGTGACTCGTGCAGATGATAGCACATCCAACTGCAAGTCAGCAGGATTGTGTTTCAAGTCCTGCCTGTATATTTTCTGTCCTAATCTGCAATATATATGCAGATGAATAATTATCAACACTAAGTAAATATTATCAAAAATGAATTGCTTACTACTAAAAAGTGATCTCTTATCATATAAAAATATTGTCCCAAATTGTTCTAAAAAATGTAAGATCTTCATATTGCTCAGTCTTTGTTTCTACCCATTTTGTAGGTATTAAGGTGTGCAATTATTTGTATTATTTTATTGTCTGCAAGCATAATTCTATCTTTTGATTTCCTTTGAAGTTTCCATTGCTGTCTTTTGTTTTCTGTAATTTAAACTGATTGCATTACCAATGGCCCTTAAGAAATAAGATCTGCTGTTACACAGCTATTCTTTGTTCTTGGGAGGGGATGCTGGCGCATGCATGTTGCTACCGCTGCTCCCTCTCAGCACTTTTTCTTAAAATTTGTATTAAATTTGCACTTCTTACACTACTTTCACTTTTTTATTGTATACTGCATATAATTCAGGGATGCATCTAACTCAAACTGTACTGATTTGGGTTTATTTTTATAGACTTTATGGACTTTTGTCTTGACTGGGTTCACAGCCTTTTGGACAACTAAATCTTTCTGTGGCTCATGGGACAAGTCTTAGGTACATTTCTTTGCACCGTGGCAATCTAGGAGCCAGAAATGGTCTGTCTTCTTAATTATAATGGATATACTGGATTGCTCTTGATTCCTTCTATGCATGCTTAATTACTGAGAAATGTTCTAATTATATAGCAACTTGTAAATATGTAATACCCAGCATTATATGTATATGGCTGTATATTGGATCCTCCAAATTCTACTATCTTCATATGCATCTTGTAATATCTCCTACTATGCTTCTTCTGCTGCTTACTCTTGCCACTCATCTGCACCACCCCACCCCGCCCATTTGACCTTCTCCACTGTACTATGCTGCTGCTTTGCTACTATCAGATAAGTTTTGCTTTATACCATGCTAAAATATTCTTCTGACAAAGTCCTTCATATAAAACAGTTTGTCCAGAGCAAATGGTCAGATTTTCTAAAAGACACTGGCATTGTAAGGCACCCAATATATTTACATCACTGATCAGGTCGCTGCCATTGCCGGGCTGCAAATGAAAACTTCCATGGCAGCCTTTGTTCGGGAATATGCCGTCCTATTCATGGCTTTGGGAATAGGAGTGTCAGAGTGCCAAATGTACAATTTCTTAAAATAAACCCTGATCATGGATCTATCAACAATGAACCCTCGTCAGTTAATATTACATTTTTTAACTCAAGATCTCTTAATGTCAAACCGAGACTCCAACCTTAACCTGCTATGCCTAAGAGAAACCTGGCAAAAACCAAATGATTTTACATCTCTCATGAAGGTGACACCTTCAGGATAGATTTACTTCACAGTGCCTCACAGCTCAAGACAAGGCAGAAGAGTAGCAGTAATTGTTAGAGTAGAGCTAAACATCAAAAAAATCCCAATTGACTGCCCATTGTCGTTTGAGTGTCTGGTTCTTAAGCTAATATTTAAATCAGGTCCTGTATTATTCATTGTTCTCTATCATCCCCCAAAATACAATACATATTTTTTATCAGTTCTGACTGAATTATTAACCCACTTAAGTTCCCGTTCACAGAGAGTCATTCTTCTTGGCGATTTCAACATCCATATTGACATTACTATATATAAGTTGAAAAATATATCGCTATCCTTACTGGACTGTTTTGATTTGGTGCAACATGTTGATTTTCCTACTCACTCAGGTGGTCATATATTGGACCTGATCATTATGTCTGGCTGATCTGTTGGCAGCACTTATAGCAGTGATTTGGGACTCTTTGATCATAAAGCAGTCACTGTCTCATTACCTTTCCCTCCTCTTGCCTGTAAACGTTAAATTTCTTTCAGAAACCTTAATAATATCTGTCCCTCTGTCCTTGCCAGTTCCATTTATGATCTTTTTCTGACTTCACCTATTCCATCACCACTATTAACAAAGCCCTTCACAATTCAAACTCTGAACCTACAATTCAGAGTTACGTTAAATGTAAGCAGCTGGCTGACAGCTTGAGAAAATGTCACATAAGAGTGGCCTCACCGTGTACATCCAGGCTTTTCCTGACCAACAAAGGGATAACAGGGATGTACTAACTGCAGCCAAGAACACACATTATGACAGAATAATAGAAAGTGGCCATGATAACCCAAGGGTTTTGTTTTTTATAGTTAATAAACTACTTCAACCTGCATATGGCCCAGTTACCTACTCCACTTAAGCCCATGACAAATCCCTCCACAATTTCCACATTAAAATTAAAGATCTAAATAATTCAACTAACTTAAATCTTTTCATGTCTTCCCACTCCATTTAGCACTTTTTCTAAATTTTCACTAGTCACATCTTCATTTGTTAACAACATGCATTGTAAGATGAGGCCAACTGCGTGTGTACTGGACCCCGTTCCCACCACACTTCTTAAATCCTGCCTTCACATCATAATCCCAACTGTTACGACAATAATAAATACATCCATTGACACTGGCTTTGTGCCAGCCACTTTTAAAATCACTTCTGTAACACCAACATTAAAAAAGTCTAGTCTTGATGCTGAGGATCTTAACATTTTCCTTCCTATTTCTCACTTACCTTTTCTGTCAAAAGTTCTTGAGCATGTTGTAGTCTCCCAACTCACCAATTACTTAACTTCTAATAATTTGATGGGACCCATTCAGTCTGGTTTCAGGGTGCAACACAGCCGTGAAACTGCTTTGCTTCAGGTAACCAATGATTTTCTTATGGCAGCAGACTCTGGACAAACCACACTACCTCACGTATTTTTTAGAAGGTCTCTCAAAATATGTAAAATGACACATTTATAATTACAAATTTGATAATTACAAACCAGCATATTAATTCTTATAATACTTATTAGATCTTAGTGCAGTATTTGACACTGTCAGACATAACATTCTAATGTCCAGAATGGAGAACACACTGGGTATCTCTGGCACTGATCCTCCAGTGGTTTAATTCCTATCTGACTGACAGTTAAGAGTCTCTTAGTCTTGGCAACAGCAGAGCCAGCTCAGTGCCAGCCACACAAGGAGTTCCTCATGGCTCTGTCCTCAGCCCTCTGCTCTTCTGTATCTATATGCTACCCTTTGGCCATAACATTCATAGCTATGGACTGATTTATCATTTTTATGTAGATGATACTCAACTCTATTTCAATGGAAAGAGTGAAACTTCATCAGGGCTTTCTCAGCTCACAACTGAAAACCTGGATGGAGCAGAATTCTTTAATATTAAATTGCAACAAAACTGAACTCCTGCAAATTGGCACTAAAGTGCAACTTAAGAAAATAAGCTCCTTCTCAGTCAGTCTTGATGGTGATTTCATAAGACCTCCTTCTGATTTAAGGAATATTGGTATCATTTTTGATTCCTCCTTTTCTTTTTCTTTTTTTTATTATATTTTTATTAATTTTATTGCAAATCATACAAATCAATCAAGTTTTATAAAAAGAAAAATTGAGTTAAGGACAAATCGATCCCCACCCCTGAGAGAGAGAGCAAGGCAAATGGCGTGAAATTTAAGGCTTGTAAACATACCTAAATTAATAAATTCTCTGTGCTTTATGATCCTATTTTAAAATATTACTGATTAGATCCGGCCATGTTTTGAAAAAAAGTCTGTATGGATCCTCTAATTGAGTATTTTGATTTTTTCCAATTTCAAATAGTATAACACATTGGTTTCCCACTGACTTAAAAGAGGAGAGTTTGGGTTCTTCCAGTTTATCAGAATAAGTCTGCGTGCCAAAAGTGTAGTGAATGCAATCACAATTTGTTTGTCTTTCTCCACTTTAAACCCATCTGGAAGAACCCCAAACACAGCTGTTAATGGGTTAGGAGGGATTGTGACACCAAGGCTGTCTGAAAGGTAATTAAAAATTTTTGTCCAGAATAATGTTAATTTGGTGCAGGCCCAGAACATGTGACCCAGTGAGGCTGGGACTTGGTTGCAGCATTTGCAGGTTGGATCATGCCCTGGAAACGTTTTGGAGAGTTTTAGACAAGACAGATGTGCTCGATATATAATTTTGAGTTGTATAATTGTATGCTTTGCGCATATGGAGCTTGAATGAATTCTCTGCATTGCTACTTTCCACTCCTTTTCTGATATATTAATTGAGAGATCTTTTTCCCAGTGTCCTCTTGGATCTTTGAAAGGGAGGGATTGTAAAATGATTTTATATATTGTAGAGATGGTGTCTAAGTCCTTGAGATTGAGCAATATTTTTTCCAGCATGGATGAGGGTGCAAGATGAGGAAAATCGGGAAGGTTCTGTTTAACAAAGTCCCTGATTTGAAGATAGTGAAAGAAATGTGTAGCTGGAATGTTAAATTTGGAATGTAATTGTTCATAGGATGCAAAGATGTTGTCTATATAAAGATCTCTAAGCAAGTTAATTCCAAATTTTTTCCAGATATTAAAAACTGCATATGTTTGCGAAGGTTGAAAGAGGTGGTCCTCTTGCAGAGGTGGCACAGATAAAAGCTTCTCCATCTTAAAATGCTTTCTACATTGGTTCCATATTCTAAGTGAGTGAAGCACAATTGGGTTAATAGTATATTGCCGATAACGTGTGTTTATTGGAGCACAGAGCAGGGAATACAAAGAAGTACTGCAGGATTTTACTTCTATTGCGGACCAAGCCTGTGTATGTTCTACTATTTGTGTCCAGGTTCTTATCGCCTGTATATTTGCTGCCCAGTAATAAAACTGGAAGTTAGGTAGAGCCATGCCGCCTTCTGCCTTTTGTCTTTGTAGGGTCGCTCTTTGGATGCGTGGATGTTTTGAATTCCAAATAAATGAGGTTATTGTTGAATCTAATTGCTTAAAGAGTGGTTTATTAATGTATATTGGAATGTTTTGGAATAAAAAAGGAGCTTAGGAAGAATATTCATATTAACAATGTTAATTCTTCCAGCTAGTGTGAGATGAAGGGTTGACCATCTATGCAAGTCTTGCTTAATTTTTTCCATGCAGACGGCAAAATTTTGTTGATAAAGAGCTTTATGTTTACTTGTGATGTTTACCCCTAGGTATTTAAACTGTTCTGCAATGATAAAAGGTAGGGTATCTAATCTAATATTATATGCTTGAGAAGTCACTGGAAAGAGTACACTTTTATTCAGATTAATTCTGCGACCAGAGATCTTCTGAAATTCTGTGAGTGCTGTTAAGACTGCAGGCACAGAATTTTCTGGGTCTGATATATACAGTACCATATCATCTGCATATAATGAAATTTTCTGTTCCAGTCCTTCTCTGATAATCCCCTTTATCTGATCAGTGTTTCGACAATGTATTGCCAGTGGTTCAATGGCAATTGCAAACAGTAGCGGTGACAAGGGGCATCCTTGTCTAGTACCACGTTCTAGTTTAAAGTAGTCTGAACAAAAGTTGCTGATACAAACTGAAGCTTCTGAGTTAGTATACAGTAATTTGATCCATGCACAAATGTTCGGGCCAAACCCAAACTTCTCCAATGTAGTAAAAAGGCATTTCCATTCAATCATGTCAAATGCTTTTTCTGCATCCAATGATAATAATATTTCTGGGGTGTTTGATTTAGTTGGTGAGTATATTACATTAAACAGGCGTCGAAGATTTGAAGATAAGTGTCGGCCCCTAATAAATCCAGTTTGATCTTGTGATATTAACGAGGGGAGCACTTTCTCCATCCTTCTAGCTATGATTTTAGAGAGTATTTTAACGTCATTATTCAGAAGTGAAATTGGTCTGTATGATGCACATTGTAATAAGTCCTTATTTTGTTTTGGAAAAACGGTGATTAGTGCTTGGCAAAAAGTTTGAGGAAGAGTTTGGTTATCTCTGGCTTCTGTAAATGTTGCTAATAGGAGGGGAGCTAGCTAAGCGGAGAATTTCTTGTAAAATTCTGCAGGGCAGCCATCAGGGCCTGCTGCTTTCCCGCCCTGCAGTGACTTTATAGCATCTAGTAATTCTGATAACGCCAGAGGTTTATCAAGTTCCTCCGCACTAAAAGTGTGTATTTGTGGTATTTGTAATGTATCCAGAAATGCATTAGATTGTGTATTGTCTTCTTTAAACTCAGTAGTATATAGGGATTTATAGTAGCTTCTGAAAGTGTGCATTATATTTTTGTGGTCGACGATTTTATCTCTGTTCGCGTTGGTGATTACTGAGATTGCGTTGCGCACTTCTTGCTTGTGAATTTGTTGAGCTAAAAGCTTATTGGCTTTCTCTCCATGTTCATAGTAATGATGTCTGGATTTATAAATTAGTTGTTCAGTTTCTTTAGTTGTCAGGAGGTTTAGTTCTGAATGCAGAGCCTGCCTTTTCCTAGTAGAGTCTCGCTTGGTAGTCTGGCATGTTCTTCATCTATTCTAGTAATTTCGCTTTTTATCTCTGCTACTTTCTTGGTTTCTAATTTATTTCTGTGGGAAAGATATGAGATAAGCTGTCCTCTTAAGAAGGCCTTAAGAGTTTCCCAGAGTATTCCTGCAGAGATCTCTGGGGATGTATTTGTCTCTAGAAAGAATTTGATTTGTTTGGATATAAATTCTGTACAATTCTCGTCTGCTAATAGAAGCGGGTTGAGACGCCATCTGTGGGGTGAGTGTGTGGGGCTTAGTAACTTTAGCTCCAAGATCATAGGTGTGTGGTCAGAAATAACAATAGCATCGTATTTGCAAGATTCCTCCTTTTCTTATTCTGTCCACATAAAACACATTAGGAAACATTCTTACTTCCACCTCTGTAACATATCCCATGTTCGCTCATTCCGCTCCTTTTCTAATGCTGAGAAACTTATCCTTTTATCACATCCCACATCAATTATTGTAACTCCCTACTGGCAGGTGCCACTTCTAACCTTATATCACAGCTTCAGTTAATGCAAAACTCTGCTGCAAAGGGCCTAACACGAACCAGCAACAGCGAGCTCATAACACCCATCCTGTTTCGCCTTCACTGGCTCTATGTATCTTAAAGGATTGAATATAAAATTCTATTATTTAGTTACAAATCTCTAAATGGCCTCACACCAGATTACATCAGTGACCTTCTCCATTACTATGCTTCTGTTCACCCACTCAGGTCCTCTGATTCTGGCAATCTTGTTGTGTCCCACACTAACTTCCACTCTATAAGAGACAGGGTCTTTAGCTGTAAAGTGTACAGACTTTGAAATGACCTCCCGAAATTAATTACATCAGCTATCTCCATTCATTCTTTTAAAGAGCAACTTAAAACTCATCTGTTCAGGAAGGCTTTTAACTTAACCTAATTCTGCCTCCTCTTTCAGTCTTCCTCTCTGTCCAGATACTCATAATTTGTGTGTGTGTTATATCACAAATGAGGTAATTTGCTAAGCTTTTCTTGTAATATTGAATTTAGCATTTTACTCTGGTTTATTGTCTTTTATACAATTTAATGCTTATGTATATCCTTTTGTTTTAGTGTTCTATTCAGGAAACATTTGTATCCAATGTTACATATACCTGCTGCTTCTTTCTGAAACACTGTGAAGCCTTGAGTATGGGAAAGCTACTATATAAATAAAATGTATTATTATTATTATTATTATTCATTAGTTCACTTCTCTGAGTTGAGTCTAGCACAATTATTTAACTTAGATTGTAAAATGTTTGCCTCATCTCATAAATACATTAGTTTTCAAGACATTTTTCTGTTCATATGTGAAAACAGTGATATTCATTCTACAAGACAAACAAAATAGCTTATAAGATAATATTAATCACTACCTGCATACATAGGTTGTACTAAAAAAAATCTGATATTAATTAAAAATGCGATAAGCTATAAAGTACATGCTATAAACTACATATGCTGTATAAGTAGCCAAGGGACAAATTGCAACATCCAGATGCAGATTATACTGATGCCACCATCTTGCTGATTTAACATTTGATTAGTATTCAACCTGCGTTTTACTGGTTTAATTAAGTCTATAAGATTAAATGTTCCTAATAGCTGTATTAATTTTCTTGATCCCCTTCAAAAACATTGCTTATCACCCTCCATTATACAAATGTCATGGCTGTAAATCCCTGCTTGGCCACTCTCTGTATGGAGTTTGCATGTTCTACTTTCATGAACATGGATTCAATTCCATCATTCTGAAGACATGCCTGTTAGGTTAACTGGCAATGCTAACATAGCCTGGCATTAGTTAATGTGGATGAGTCAATTAGTGTACCCTGCAGACAACAGGCACCCCATTCAAGGTTGTTTGCTGCCTTTTATTTAAATATTGCAGGGATAAACACCAGCCACCTTTAACTATAAACTTTTTAAGCGTGTTAGAAAATAGATGGATGGTGGTTGCATTTACAGATTATTTAGACAGGAAGAGCATAAAGTATTATGTCCATATTAAAATCCTGAACACCTTCATTACTGAGAAGGCCATTTTGCTATACATTATACTCAGCATATAATGCACCACTAACTGATAAAGTGCACAGCAGTTGCATATTAAACTGTATTGAATAATTAATAAAGCAGCTGTAGTAACACTGTAGCTCATTATCATCAGCAACGAGTGTCTCTAAATTGGATATTACTGAACTGTGCAAGGAACGGCAAGAAAGATTTTCAATGTTGTGAGTGAGCTTGTTTATATGAATTTAAGATCTAGTCTAATGCATTTAGCATTTTTATAAAGTTTGGTATTAGGCGGCTTTTGTCTATAATTGCTAATAAAACAAGTTCAGAACATTACATACTGAGTAAGAAAAGCAACCCTTGGTTTTTCCGTTAAAATTAAATTAGGTTTTCAATTTCCATTGACAATTATAAAAACCTTTACTCATATATTTGAAAATAAAAATCTGGTCTTATCTGCATTTGTTGATGTCATATATTTTTGGTGCTACTTAATTCTCCCATTTTAAGAATAAATGAATGAAAGGCTCTCCTTGAACTCTTATCTTTTCCATCGTTTTCTGATCACCAGTAAATTGGTTACCTAGGAAATGGGATATGTCATATTACATCCTAAATGCTAAAAGAGATTCATGCATAATTCATGTGTCATGGTCAAAAGTATTAAATAATCTCAGCTCTTTGAACGTAAGAGGCAAATATGTTGCTGAATGTTATTCATAATGCAAAACACAAAGGCTTATAGATGCAATTCAAGTGGCAGCTTCTAAAAATTAAGACCAATGTGAGTTCCAATGTCAGCTACTTAGACTTTTAAAAGGACCATATTTCTGTCAGTTTGACTGAGGTGCCTAACAATTTCCAATTAATCACACACAATTCCCGGATTAAGATATTATGGATTTTCATAGAACCAGCAAGCATAGCTATCTTTTAAGGCTGTTACAGACTCTAAGTCACCCACAACCACATTCTACCTCCTCTTAGGGGGCAAGAAAGGATGTAAACAGGAATAGAAAATTCCTGATCCACCTGAACATGACAAAATTAAAACACTTTATTTTCTCAATCTCTTCCTAGAACAAGCATTCATTGTTACCCTTCATTATACAAATGTTATAAGTGCAAATTCATACTTGGTAAGGACAAAATTTAAAAGAAAAAAAAAATCTAAAAATCAAAACTCAGATATGAGCCCAAACTATAGAAAGGACTTGACAAAGACCATTTGGAAGATGCTCAATGTTTGATTCAATGTACCACCTCATTTCCATGAAGTGATTGGCCAGAAATTAATGTTGCCAGCCAAACAAGATTAAGAGGTGGGGGACAAGGACAGTTTGAATGGCAGATGTGCAGCCATTCAAAAGTGTGATCCAAATTAGGAAAGTGGGTGGGGTTGGTTATGTTTAGAGAAATTGTCAAGTTTTAAAGTACACATGACAATAAATCTGACCTAATTGTGTAATGTATTTGTAACGGGCAGCACTCTATCCATTTTATTTGTGTTGTGCTCCTTATGTGTTGACATATGGGTTGAATTTACATAGAATTGGTGTTTGTTGGTTGTGCCTTTCTCATTCATTTGAAATGACTGATAAAAACTATTGTTAAGAAGTTAAACTCTTTAAATTACCGGTTCCTATGTCAGTGTGACATTGATTCTCTTGGCTGACAATAACAGTAGACAAAATGAAAGTCCAGTGCCTATTCTTAATGTAACCAACATGTAACTGAATGTGTTGTATTAATGTTATTGGACAGGCATCATGTTTCTGTCAAAGTACTCTGAAAATTGTTGCATACACAATGAATTCTAGCTGGTACAGCTATAATGTCCAATTATATTGTGAGGAAGAAAGTTAGATTATGTTATTACTCCATCCATCCTCCCATTCGATCATTCCAGTTTATTTTCACCATTCACAAGCGATGCGCATCCTACATTTAGTTTCTGCCTTGCACCTCTACTAGCATGTCTCTCCTGTGATTTGTCCTGAAAATAAAGTGGCTTCAGTAGCAGGATGACAGATGAATTTAGCAACTTTTTTGTAATAGAAAGCATAACTGAATATCTGATTTGTTTTCCAACTCCTAGGGCAGAGTATGTTATTTCTGTATTCAGAAATAGAACAAGCAAAGGTATATTGGTTGGGCATGCATGCTCAAAGGTTAAAGAACTGCATACTCAGACTAAATCAAGGAGACCTTCAAGCAGACAATACATAGCATGTGGCCTACAGCTACATAATCTGGTTTATTTATTAGCAAATTTCATTTTTATAGAAATAAATAACTGTTTTAAATAATATTTATAGATTTCTTGTCCTTATTGTGTCCTGCAGTTGACTGGCACAGTATTGAAGGTGGGCTCCTGTTTTGTGCCCAATAGTATTGGGGTAGGATTTGGCACCAGCAACCCTAAACTGGATTAGTTGGGTTTGAACATGGATATTGAGAAGTTGCATTTGTGTAAACAGCTTCAGTACTGAAATATGAGGCCAATTTAGAGTTTTTAACTCTAAAGACATCAAATGAAAAACCGCAAGACCTTGAGAAAAGCACAATGCAGATTTGGAAGAACATACAAACTCCACAGAGACAATGACTGAAGTCTGAATTCAGAACTCTGAATCCATTATGCAGAAATGCACCTTAAACATCATAATAATGTGGAATAATGTGTTGCTACTGGAAAAGGGTAAGGACTTTTATAGATAACACAAGCCTGAACTCTCTCTGTCTATATATATATATATATATATATATATATATATATATATATATATATACAGTTAGGTCCATAAATATTTGGACAGAGATAACGTTTTTCTAATTTTGGTTCTGTACAGTACCACAATGAATTTTAAATGAAACAACTTAGATGCAGTTGAAGTGCAGACTTTCAGTTTTAATTCAGTTGGTTGAACAAAAAGATTGCATAAAAATGTGAGGCAACTAAAGCATTTTTAACACAATCCCTTCATTTCTGGGGCTCAAACGTAATTGGACAATTGACTCAAAGGCTATTTCATGGGCAGGTGTGAGCAAATCCGTCATTATGTCATTATCAATTAAGCAGATAAAAGGCCTGGAGTTGATTTGAAGTGTGGTGCTTGCATGTGGAAGATTTTGCTGTGAACAGACAACATGCGGTCAAAGGAGCTCTCCGTGCAGGTGAAAGAAGCCATCCTTAAGCTGCGAAAACAGAAAAAACCCATCCGAGTAATTGCTACAATATTACGAGTGGCAAAATCTATAGTTTGGTACATCCTGAGAAAGAAAGCAAGCACTGGTGAACTCAGCAAGTCAAAAAGACCTGGATGCCCACGGAAGACAACAGTGGTGGATAATTGCAGAATCATTTCCGTGGTGAAGGGAAACCCCTTCACAACGGCCAACCAAGTGAACAACACTCTCCAGGGGGTAGGCGTATCGATATCCAAGTCTACCATAAAGAGAAGACTGCATGAAAGTAAATACAGAGGGTGCACTGCAAGGTGCAAGCCACTCATAAGCCTCAAGAATAGAAAGGCTAGATTGAAATTTGCTAAAGAACATCTAAAAAAGCCAGCACAGTTCTGGAAAACATTCTTTGGACAGATGAAACCAAGATCAACCTCTACCAGAATGATGGCAAGAAAAAAGTATGGAGAAGGCATGGAACAGCTCATTATCCAAAGCATACCACATCATCTGTAAAACACGGTGGAGGCAGTGTGATGGCTGCCAGTGGCACTGGGACACTAGTGTTTATTGATGATGTGACACAGGACAGAAGCAGCTGAATGAATTCTGAGGTGTTTAGAAACATACTGTCTGCTCAAATCCAGCTAAATGCAGTCAAATTGATTGGGTGGCGTTTCATGATACAGATGGACAATAATCCAAAACATTCAGCCAAAGCAACACAGGAGTTTATTAAAGCAAAGAAGTGGAAACGTCTTGAATGACCAAGTCAGTCACCTGATCTTAACTCAACTGAGTATGCATTTCACTTGTTGAAGACTAAACTTCGGACAGAAAGGCCCACAAACAAACAGCAACTGAAAACCACTGCAGTAAAGACCTGGCAGAGCATTAAAAAGGAGGAAACCCAGCATCTGGTGATGTCCATGAGTTCAAGACTTCAGGCTGTCATTGCCAGCAAAGGGTTTTCAACCAAGTATTAGAAATGAACATTTTATTTCCAGTTATTTAATTTGTCCAATTACTTTTGAGCCCCTGAA
>JANRMT010062806.1:77838836-77873310 GCA_026402145.1 Polypterus bichir lapradei
ATATAGTGACATGTGAGTCCCTGTCTTCCACCCCAAATCACGAGGTTGAGTCTCAGTACTTTACCCAGTTGCCCCAGAAACAGATAGGCTGTCTTCTACAGACGCAGCAATCACGCTTTGGGATGCCCTATTTAGGGTTGTTCTCTGCCTTGTATTAATTTCTGCTGAGATTACCTCCTAACCTTCACATCCCTGGATACGATTAAGCAGGTTTGAAAATGTTGTGTTATGAAAAATTGAACCAATTGTATGAATAGGAGATAAAGCAGCTCAAGGCAATAGAGTGCCTGTGTAAATGAACCAGTTGCACATAGGGCAAAGCAGTATTCTCAAGAGAGCAGATTTAATGACATGGATTTGTGTTGACATTAGAGGTTACTGACATCTTATTAGGGACAACACACCAAGCTATACTTGATTCATTCCAAATCCAATAGAGTTATGTAACTTTAGAAAACACTCAATTCAGCATGATCATTAGGATACAGTGAGCTGTGCCCTAGCACTTAATGAAATTCAAAGTCAATAAACAATAGGCAGTTTAAAAAGATTCAGCTGTATTTTGCTTTGTAATTATTGATATATTGTACATATAGAGTATACTTCCTATAAAATAGATTCACCCCTTGGAAGTTTTCGGACTTTATTGTTATACAACCCTGAATCATATTGGATTTAACTTTGCTTTTTTGACATCATTGAATGCCTGAATGTCTTGGATATTACTTTTTTTTCTGGGACATTTATAGTCATGATCCTAGATTGGACTAGGGCAAGTTTAGTAGACATGCAAGATTTTACATTCAAAAGAAGAGCATTGTTTATTTATAATATAGAGTCAAAGTACAAAAGAGTACACTAAAAAAGTGCATTTCCCAAAAGTCAATAAATGGCTCAATAAATAAATGTATCCATAAAAGACAAGCTTGTTAAAGTCATCCAGATGCTGAGAGGTAAGTTAAACCTTTTCAGTCTTTCTGCCCTGTGCATCAGGATGTCAGGATCACCAGCATGCAGCCTGATGTACCCCAACTCAAACCCTGATCTGCCACCTATGCCGGTCATTGCAGCTCCCCCAGAGCTCCTGGCTGTTCTCATAGATGCTGCAATGTCTTGCTCCTGCCACAACCAATAAGCTACTGTGGCCTCTCTCTCTGCCAAGTCTGCTCTGCTGCTCAGCCAACTTGATTCTTGCCACCATACGGGTCATCTATGTAACCCTTGGGTCCTGCTATCTGTTAATCTTCAACATGATTTGATGCGGCCCATCTTATCCTCAGACTAATAGTTGAATAATATGACTGAAATGAATATCTATGAAATTGATCAAAAACATATTTACAGCAAAATGGCAAAAAAAATGTGCATTTAAAAAGTTTGAACATATAGACTGAAAACATTCACAGCAGTGTATTGTCTCATTTCAGAATAAAGTCAGTCAAACTCTTACCCCATAACTTGAAACTGCACAGAGGAGAACAAACAAGTTCATCCCAAAAAAGACATATCCTGCTTCAACAGGCTCATGAAATGAAACCTGCTTAACCTCAAACAGGAGAGATTGTGTGATGACCTAATCCAGGTCTTCAAAATTCTCAAAGGCACTGATGTAGTAGATCCTGCAAAATTCTTTCAATGTAACTGTTAATCACATACTCCAGGACACCACTGGAAATTAATGAGATGTGCATTTATGACTAAAACCAGGATACACTTCTTTAAACAAAGAGTTGCGGTAATCTGGAACAAATTACTGAGATATACAGTTGAAACAGAAACTTTGATGACCTTTAAGAAGTACCTGGATGAGATATTGGGATAGCTTACTTACTAGCTAAACAGATATGCTGAATGGACTGAATGGTCAGCCATTGTTTGCAAATTTCTTACGTTCTTAGCTACACTCTTCACATCATAACAACACAAGTCATGTCATGTTACCCACTGTCACCCACACGTCATGTTATTGACACCCACTACATGTCCAACCTACCTGGAAAGGGGTCTCTCTTTGAACTGCCTTTTCTCAAGGTTTCCTTTATTTTTTCCCTACAAGGGTTTTTTTGGTAGTTTTTCCTTCTCTTCTTAGAGAGTCAAGGCTGGGGGGCTGTCAAAAGGCAGGGCCTGTTAAAGCCCATGGCGGCACTTTTTGTGTGACTTTGATATATACAAAAAAAAATGTAGTGTATTTTATTGTATTTTCTAACCCACTTAATCTAAATGAGGGTTGCACAAGCTGCTGGAGCTTATCCCAGCTAGTATGGGGTGCAAAACAAGAGCAAATCCTTGACATGGTGCCAGTCCAACACAGGGTGAACAAACACACACACCAAACACACACTAGGGCCAACTTAGTATCGCCATTTCACTTAACCTGCATGTCTTTGGTCAGTAGGAGGAAACTGCTACACCCGAAGGAAACCCATGGAGACATAGGGAGAGCATGTAAACTCTATGCAGTGGGGACCTGGGACGAAATACAAGGCAGCAACGCTACCAATGCGCCACCGTGCTGCCCAGAAACACAGGTGAATTTGTGAATTATTATCTCTGCTTGAAAGCTCAGCTGTCACTACTGTAGGACCTGAGGCTGTAGTGCAAAGCACTAAATCACCAAATCAAAATTGCACCAGAACTTGTTTCTTTCACTAACTAACAGAGTGGACTTCGACTTCAAGATTATATGTCAATTTAAACTCTTTAACAGGTTACTTCATGCATTTTCATGTCAGTTTCTTCATTCAGTTTGTGCGACCCCTGTAATGTCCTATATTCCCTGTACACCTGGCACTCCAGCACATTGGATGGCTCATGTCCTTGCAAGTGTTATAGATTTTTTTTTCTTTCAATTAATATTAAATGTTATGCCATGTAGGCCATCCAAAACACAATGAAAAGCTGCAGAGTCAATGCACAAGCAATATATCATGGAAGCACTTCCTAACAGTAAGGAATAATAAATCACATGGACATCCTTGGGAGCCTTCTGTATTTAGTGAAAAGTCTAGAGAAAAGCCAAGCAAAATGACACCTTTTATTGGCTAACTAAAAAGATTACAATATGCAAGCTTTTGAGGCAACTCAGGCCCCTTCCTCAGGCAAGATGTGAAAAGTCTAGAAACTAACATTGTAGCAAAGTGAATAAATCCAGCTGGAAAAAACTGGTTAATCTACTTAACCAAATAAATTCATTATATGAAATGAATCAATCTATTATGTGAACCTATTTTATTACTTTACAGCGTTGTGGGGAGATGGAGTCTGTGTCAGCAACATAGATCTACAAGGCAGGGTGCCAGTCAATAACAGGAAACACTCATGTACATATATACACTCATTTATAGAGTGCAAAGGGGTAGGAAACTGCAAAAAATGAGCATTTAAATACATTTGACAAATTGGCTAATTTGGATTAAATAGTAATTAAGAGAAAAGCTATGGGAATGAAAACAATATTCCACATCTTGTTGTTGCATTCTGAAGCACTAGAACCTGTTTAAGTCTGGAAGCTGAATGAATTCAGTAAGAGATTGGCTTTGAAAATTATTTTAAAATATTTCACAAATCTTATTAAGGAGTTGAAAAAAAAAAACTGTTTAATTTTTCTGGCTGAATGATATGGAAGTAAATGGTGCTTTTTATTTTATTATTTGAGCATGCCTTTGTTTATTATCCAGCTTTTCTATTTATTATCCTTTTCTGAAGAAGAAACCATAATGACTTTCAAGTGGCTTTATTTTTGCATCAAATAAAAAGGGTTATTAAGCAAAGAAAAAGGTCTGTCATATTAGGGTATTTTTAAAACATTTGTATGCCTTTTTGAAGTGGAAAACCATAACATATGATGGGGGTCACACATGGCTGTGATCACGTTTCGTTCCACAGAGCCATTACTAGAATTGCTCATTAATCTGCTGCGTTTTCAAACCATTCAATTTGGCAAGAGTCAGGCCATCTAAAAGGGTTTCTTTTTAAGAATTGCAGCATTTGAATTGAATGCCTATTAAATCATGTTCCTGCTTCATTAAACCCTCTGTCCAAAGTTGCCAACTGTGTCTCATACCACAACCAAGAAATCTGATGGCTATCCACTGGTCCCAACCATTCAATAGGTCACTTTGTAGCAAATTGAATCTTTTTTGGCATACATTTTCAGACATCTAGTTCTTCTGTGAATTAATTAATTACTCCTGAAATGTTAACAAGGTCACACCTGTCTGCTGCCAGAAAACGTTAACAAGGTCAAACAGCGCCATCAAAATACTTTTTCAAATCTACTGGCAGACAGGCTTTTTAATTTAGTTTTTTCTTTTTTGCATGAAAAGCAGTCATTGTGCTTACAGAAAAAAATGAAAAATCTCAGGTATGTGTCCTGAAATTACTTACACATAATGATAATGAAATTAATGTCATTGCAAAGAAAGCATAGCACATGGATATTAGGGGTTTGAGCAAATTTGCTTTGACCCCAGTTTTGCTCTAAGACAAAAAAATCATTAATAAGCTTTGTAGATTCAGTCTGGGAGAAACAGATCATCACTTTTGCAGGGGAGATCAAACTTATTTCTTACTCTTATTATGTAGTTGACATTTTATTACACATATCTGTTGGAATAATGAGAACTCTATTTTCATTTCTCAAATATTATGTAGTGAACAAAACATTTTAAATTCAGTTCCAGCAGTACTAGAAGCAAGGCAGGATACAGCTTTGGATGTAGTGCCAGTCTGATTTGTTGAACTTGAGAACTGTCGCACTTAGTGATGAGCACAACAGCTGAGTTTCATTTACATATAGTTTTATGAAACTGATACTAAAATTAGATTTCAATGACATTTCAGAATCGCAGGTTTTTAACATTCTTTTTGTGGTGGAAAACAAGTTATATAATTGCCTAATTCCTCATTCACACTTCTGTGCTTACCTGTGTTTCCTCAGCAGCTGCGTAACACACATAATCCGCAGCATACTAGTTAAATTTAGTTATATTTTAAAGCTCTTGTTGGCATTGCCGCAAGAGGGAGATCCATTGTGGGTTTTTTTTTATATAAATGTGGTATACTGCATATTTACTGCACAAAGATGAATGATTTTCGTCAACAATATACACTATACAGGACCTTGCTCCTTGCAATTAACTAACCACAGTTTCCTGTTTCGTAATTCCTGCAGATTAGGCTTCAAATGCCATAAACAAAGGTACCCAGTATAACTTTTGTTACTGATATATTTATAGCATGTTTCCTCAATTATGGTCCTGGAGGGCGAGACCTAGCAAATAATGATATTTGGTATTTATTTATATGGCTTGTTAGTGCTTATATATAATCTTTATCACATTGTAAAAATTTGTGTTTTCTAAGAACATTATCCATTTGTTTTATGGTCTGCAACAGATTTGAATCTCTTGGTCTTTCTCTTCTCTCTCTTTTATTTTAGAACACGGATATTTCATGATGAATTATAAATAGGTTTAAATGGAAGTACATTAGCTGCAGAACTGGTGGTTCCTTTGTCATTTGCATCCCATTATTAACTAACTAGCTGTATAGGCCCGTGCTATAAAAAGGCTGTGGTCCTAGAAACTATTGAAATCCTAGGAGGATTCATTTTGCCAATGTGCTCGCTTCGCTTGTGCATTGGGGGGCGGGAGGAAAAGTAAAAGGGATACCGTTTTGCCAATGTTAGCGGCTAAGCGACTTTGACATTCTTCTCAGTTTTCGTTTTGCTGACGTGCTGGCCCCGCTTGTGTTATTAGTGGCTAAGTGAGTTTTCTGTTTCATTGGAGCCCTACCCCGACTCCACCTCTCACTTCCGGGTCAGACAGACACACACACTTCCACTCATAGATGTTTATCTCTTTATTATAATAAAAAATCCTGGGATGAGATGAGACTTTTTAGCCTGGGAGGAGACGTGACTTTTTCAGAGAGATACTTTCACGTCCCAAAAGTTAAAAACATTGGCGCGATACACATGCAGAGCAAGTTAGAGATAATGGAAGTACGAAAATTCGAAATGATAGTAAAGATCGCATTAGCACAAACAAATGGAAATTATTACTTTTTGAAATAACGGATCAGCGAAAAGAGATTGAATATATTGTTGAGATTTAAACTTTAATTCAGAGTCTTGTAGATCGTCTAATTTGTGTTGCCATCAGGGAAAAGAAGTGTTTCTTCCCAATGAAGAGGCGTATCTGCGAGAATTAAAAGATTTGTTGTTTGGTGAAAGTGAAATCCACATATGCAAGCGGCAGAGACTCAAAGTGGCTGGTGCGTAGAGCATGCCGAGGGGGTTGGCAAGCAAAGCAACTAGGGGGCATAGCCCCCTAGTATGTAAGATGGTTGGATAAGAAAACAAAATGTTCTATGTGAATTGCTGGTTCATCATTAATTACATTATAATATATAAGTATTTTCAACAGGGTTCAATTTTTCATTCTTTGCACCCTATTGGCCCCGCAGGCAGGACAGAACCATAAGGCTAAATTTAAAAAAAAAAAGAATCTCCATAAAACCATTTTTTCATTTACTTCTATAATTAAAGTTCACCAATTTATCAGTAAAATGCCACTTGGCATGCTCTTGTATGGCATCACAATGTTTTTCTTTCTTCCCTCAAAGTTGGTCAAATTGTCTCATCACAGCAACTTTCCCCCCACCAGGCATTCTTCAATGTCCTGATTTAATCATGTTCAATTTGAGAAACCAACTATTATCTACTAAAAAAGAGAGGTGTTTAAGTTTTCAAACAACACCCCACTTGACTGTGTATGTTGTATTGATCACTGGGTAGGTCAATCTCATTGTCAATACTTGGATGTCTTCCTTCACTTGTCACCTATTGGATTGCTTATTTATAAATCAAAGTGATGTGCAGGTTACTCAGCCCTGCCCTTTCAAACAATGTATTATGTGCCTTTCTACTGTGTGCCAATCATACGACATTGATAAAGAAACCACAGCTCTCCTTTTTTAGGATGCTACAGAGAGTAACAGAGAGAAAAATAAGGATAACAGCTTTGACACAGCTATTTCAACACAATAGCTAATATATATACTTGGAAATGTAAAATGAAGTTAGCAACATTCGCAAAAAAGTTTGTTTTTTCTTCACAGTATATAATATGTATCACTGTATCATCAAATATGTTATTGAACTTGTATAATTACAAAGGAAAATATTAATCAAGTTGATTATGTGGGTATATTTTAAGAATTGTTTTAGGAGACATGTCTAAATCTTGCAGCTCTTAGTGGTTTATTTTGGGCATATAGCATAATTTCTTTACCAACTGTATATGTTCTGAGAGAATAAGGTCTGCTGTGTGAAATGATTAATAGATCTTGAATTTTTAATAATGGGTATTTATGCTATGATTACTTATTTGAAAGCAGTAAAATCAGAGAAATAAATATTGTTTTTTGCTTCAAAACAATAAAAGTAGACATGTTAATTTTAGATATATAGTAACAATGTTTAGTTGTTCATGACACCTTCAGGGATGCTATGGTGTTTCTCCAGCCATAAGACCTCTGAAAGAGAAATGTCTACCCTTTATTCTATTGGTAGAATTTCAATATTAAGTATGTACAGTAGTTTTGAAGTATGGCAAAGTTATACCCAGTTAAATCAAAGTAGCAGAAAATAGCCAGCAATGAGTCTGAATCTAAAGGGTTAAAAAAAAATGCTCTGACAAGCAGCAGTGACATTTACAAAGGCGTGGTTCAGTTTGCACAAAGCCCCCAAATGGAACAGGCATTACACAAGTAGGAAACGTTTAAAACCACAGAAAAAGAAACATGTTGTACCAAACTGGAGCTATACATCAGGGTCATGTGTGCCAGGTGAAATCTGCTTGTTTAAACATACAAGTTGCTAATTATCATGGCACAGAATCACCCAGATGCCAAACGATGTCCTGTGTACATCTATACAAATATTATCAACTGCTTCGTCAAAGAGGCAATGATCCACAAAGGGTGCAAAGTGGCCTTTAATCCACAGAATATCCCACATGTGCTATTAGACATAGGGAAAGACACTGATAGGCTATAGACATTTCCCACAGGTAGAAGCTGTGTAATGTCCAGCTATTTGCCTGTAGTAAATTTTTAATAAACAGGCCTAACTCAGAAGTTAAAAGCATTGGTATCACATGGTCTTACTATCCCTAACAAGCAGTACAGGCTTTTTAAGTAGATGGTGACTCACACCTGTTCCTTTTATGGTGTGACAGTCAATAATTTCATTATCTGTATTATCTGCAAGTACAGTCTTATCCTCCATAAGAACTTAAGAATATGGATAAATGAGAGGAGACCCTCCATCAAGCTTGTTAGTTTAGTTAATAGCTACACTGTCCCAATACCTTATCCAGATATAGCCTCAAACACTCATTTCTGAAAATGAGCTTAAGTCATTCCATTGGTAGCTGATTCTGTCCAAACATATCTTTAGTCTACAATGGTAGACATCATAAAATATTACGTGAAATGAGTCTTCTATCTGTGAGTCATCAGTCATCTCTGTAGATTCTGGAAAGTATAGACTTTGTGTAGTCCTTATGCATAATCCAATGATCTGTCCATAGTGTTTTTCCTTGTGCCTTTACATCGTTCCTGACAGATGTCTCAGGCTTTTTATTAACATTATCTTCAGCACCATCCCATAGTATTTGTCAGTTTGTGCCATTCAGTCTCATGAATAGCAACAATTCACACTCAATTTCAAACTCATTTAATTGGCCATTACAATTAGCAAACAATCTTAGTTTGTGCAATACACATTTCCCTATGTCATATACTCCTACCTCCCATTTTATGGTAAAGAGAACATACAGAAGAACATACAGAAAATGGAAACACAGGCTTTGACATACCTAAAAATACAGATTTCTTATACCAGCTTTCACGTGGAAGCTTTACTCTCCTTTAATCTATGCAACTATTTTTTGTTATAGACATGTAGAGAGAAGTCAAACAAAATGACACCTTTTATTGGCTAACTAAAAAGATTACAATATGCAAATCAGGCCTCTTCTTCAGGCAAGATGCATATTGTAATCTTTTAGTTAGCCAATAAAAGGTGTCATTTTTTCTTGACTTCTTACTACAGTACATTCATAATGGCTAACATGGTACAACACCCTAGTATACTATTGTTATAGACAGTATTTATTAGTCTGTAACCAGTATTTTAGGACACATAGATGACTTTTCATTAGGAAAAAAACTATTTTGGTACAGTTTATGAGCATTTTATTTGCACAATCAAGATATCTACCTAGAACATTAAACTTGTGTGCTATTTTTCAATTGGTGTTAATGAAATATTTAAATGTAAGTGCTCACTTTATTGCCAGAATGTTAGGTGAAGGGGAAGATCATGATGTTTACAGGAAACTATGGTTTAGACCTTCCACATGTTAAACAACATTACTATATGCATTATTTGGTAGTCACTGTCATGATTGTTCATTACAGGTCAAAAATAAAATAAAAGGGTGAGGTGTCTGAACATGAAAGAGTAACATATCTACCTGTTTCCTTCTTAGCTGAAAGAAGATCTTTAGGCTGAAACCTGACTTGACTCATCTTACAAAAAACCTCAACAAAATGCCAAAATATTCACAAGACAGCTTGATATCCCAAAGGATGGAAAAGGAACTGACTCCTTTGATGTGATGGAGATGGTGAATAATGTGCAGAAGTGACTACTGCAATGTACACACACTCATACAGTATGGTTATAAATAGAAAAATGTAAACAACTAAAAATGACAAACTTTGCTTGATGTTTGAGAGGTGAAATAGTGAAATTCACCCATGGACTAGATCACAGAGGAGAAACTTAACAACATGAACTCTATATCCTGATGGATATGAGAAACATTTGAGGAATCACTCAGTACTGTATGAAGAGGGAAGTCTGAGGGTCAGTTGACTCAGAGCAGCTTTCAAGGGCAATGGAGCAAACAGGTAGAGTGTGAACCCTTATCTCATTTTACAGTTGCTGTTTAACAAAATTTTACAGAGAAAAAAAATCTATGTCTCTTTTCAAAATCCTGTGACCTGTTATACAGCTTAAGTTTTAAAATCCTTTTATGCTTCAGGTTGTTGTCATTATAATGCTGCTGGATAATTAAAAGGCAGTTTTTGATTCCTGTGACCTTTCTGTTGTTGGCATTAAAATCTTACTCTGTTTCTCTTGGAAATGTAAATACAATAAATAAATGCATTAAATCAGATCAAGTCATGCTCTGATGGTATCAAGTGAAGTAATAATGGGATCTGAAAGATTAGATGAGAGGTTTTCACCTCACTTGAGCAGACACAAATTAAAAGGCAGAAAGGAAATTCTGCCATTTTTCTGGTGTCCCAGAATTACTGGGACTGCACTTAATATGAAATCTGTAAAAATATCCTGGAACTACAAGTAAATGACAGACAGACAGAAAGCGTTTTCATAGAGTTATATTGACGTAATTATAAGCACACGTGGCATGCACACATCGATCCAATATGTGCTATAAAAAAGTCCTTTATAGGACTGGGAGTGGAATTTCTGTGGCTTTGTTGAAGGCCCTTTGAGGGAACATGTGCTGCATGTGTGTGGCTACGCCTACATTGGACATCAAAGAAGAACTTAGTTTTCCTCTCAAATTTTGTGGTTATTGATGAGTGTGGACATATTTTATAGGGTTTATGAGTTTTATTTGATTAGGTTTATTTTATTTAGCTCTGTTATCTGAATATTACAAACTATGCTAACTGCTGCTATGCATAGTTGACAGATGTAACCAAAGATTTGATGCTTCACTTCAATGGTTATAGAAAATGTGTGTAGACAGCAAGTCTGAGGTTTTCTTTTCAGACTTATATGGAATTACAGAGTTAACAAGATCCTATATTTAAATGGAAAGGGACGATAAAGCAATTTTCTTTATAGACAAATTACATAAAGTACTCTGTGTATTCAAATGCTTATAAGTCAATGAAATGAGACACTTCGAGCTGCCTGTAAAGATTCAAGCACCCAATGTGTATGACACTCGAACGCACAGGCAGACGCGTTAACAATGGTGTTTTTAAAAATGAGATTTAAGGATTAATGATCAGTTAGATTTGGCATAATGATTCGCAAAGAAAATGCAAAACCTGCAGAGAAGCAGTTTTATTTTACCTTAATTATATTCTGCATTCTGTAAAACAAGAGTGTGGAACCCTGGGGCTGGAGAGGTATGACCTATAATGGCTTTTGTCTGATTGTAGTTCTTAATCACTGACTAATACCCTTAATTAAAATTAAAGTTGGCTGTAATTTTGTATAAATACCCAGAAATGACGTACATTCTTCATAACACCTTGGGGGCTTTTTTGGAACGAATTGCCAATTAAACATCATTTACTTGAGCTTTAGTATCATAAATCATTTCTACAACTTGGTGTAAGTCTAGCCGTAATTTCAGGATTTTTCTCTATTCCTTTTACAAGAAACAATCTAATTATTGCTCATCATAATTGGTTTTATTTTTCTGTGCAATTTTCTTCTGATCGGGCGGCACAGTGGCGCAGTGGGTAGCGCTGCTGCCTCACAGTTAGGAGACCCACGTTCACTTCCCAGGTCCTCTGTGCGTGGAGTTTGCATGTTCTCCCCATGTCTGCATGTCCAAAGACATGCAGGTTAGATGCATTGGCGATCCTAAATTGTCCCTCGTGTGTGTGTGTGTGTGTGTGTGTGTGTGTGCGCGCCCTGCGGTGGGCTGATGCCCTGCCCGAGATTTGTTTCCTGCCTTGCACCCTGTGTTGGCTGCGATTGGCTCCAGCAGACCCCTGTGACCCTGTAGTTAGGATATAGCGGGTTGGATAATGGATGGATTTTTTTACCATCAATCTATTGCTTGTTTCCTTATTAGCTGTAATTATTTAGATTATTGAATCCATTGGTTAAATCAGGTCACAGGATATGTCATTGGAGTGTGATTTAAATAAAAAAACATAGGCATAATTAAGAATAAAATTCAGTTCTTAAAGGATGGATTTGGAAGTAAAAGTGCACACCTGTATGTCCATTCATGGACAAACAATGTGTGCATGTTTTAACATAAACTAATTTATTAGTACTGTTGCCAGAAAGTTCTATGGATCTGGCTTTAAAAGGTTTGAAATCATGGCTGTATTTGCACATTTTCTACATGAACACCTAGAGCTTCCATTTAGTGTGAGGATGAGAGTATGTATGTGACTGTCTGTTGCTGTCTCATGGCTGAGCTTCAATTCAGTTTATTTTTATGTAGTGGTCTTCACTGAGTGGAGGTACAGAACAGGTTCACTAGTAGATCTAAATATAATCTTTACAAATTACTAATTACATAATAAGTGCAACAGACAGACAAACAGAGTTGTTTAAATAACTGATTAAATGGAGCTTAACAATTAATTAATAGTTGAACTCCAGTCAGCAGCACCCCTCGAGAAAATGAACCACTGAGGGGTCTACAGCCAGTTATAACAGATAAAGTCAGAGTCATTGAGACTTTGCCCAACTATCTGTCTTCCACCTCCTGGGTGACCTTGTATTGAAACATAGTCAGAAAGTGAATGAATAAACAACTGAACACAATGTTTGGTTACTTGGAAAGTCTAAATTGGTCTGGTGTGAGAGTGACTAAGAGTGATACATAGATGTGCCCAGTACTGGAAAGCAACACTGGCTACGATTATTCCTTCTTTGCATCCAATTCTGGTGGAATAGGCTATGGGTTTCCATGACTAGGTTTGTAAAATGAATAAATGAATTAATTTTATTTAAAATAAACTGTACTTATAAAATCTTAACAAACAATATAGTAAATATAGTCTGCTAATGTTAAAGGAATAATGAACATACTGTAATCCACATGCTAGTTGTCCAGTTGTATGCTCACAACATGGACTCTGGAACAGTGAATGAGGGGCAGAGGCAGATTTTCAACTCAAAATTGTGACCTAGTGTGATGGGACTTCCTGTTTGCAGACTACTTTCATTTTCCAGAGATATTTATTTAACAAGATTTTATCAAAAACTACATGCATTTTTGCATGCTGTGAGCGTAAGATAACTTGACATGTGGATTGTGAAACAGGAGTAATATGAAATTTATTTTGGAATTTATGTTTTTTTTTTTTCTAACATCCTGTGTTAGCTGGGATTGGCTCCAGCAGACCCCCGTGACCCTGTAGTTAGGATATAGTGGGTTGGTGGGTTGGATAGTGGATGTGTATATATATATATATATATATATATATATATATATATATAGTGGTATATGGCCGGCTTGTCATCCTGGCCAATACCCCCAGGCCGCCAGATGGAGCCCTCCCTGCAGTATGGAGGTCCCCTGAAGACCAGCAGAGAATCATGGACTATGTAGTTTTTATACACAGCCCTGCTGGATACCCCAGGGGTCGCAAGAGGGAGCTGCAGGGAGGACCAAAGAGTCATATGTGCCCTATAACCCGGAAGTGCGTCATAGGAGGAGCGACGACAGATGTGGCGTACTTCCGGGGTGAAGAAAAGGACTTGTACCTGACCCGGAAGTGATAAAGAATCACATGTACTGGGTATTGGGAACACTTCCGGGTAAGGGAGAATAAAAGGACTGTGGGAGCTCCCAGACAGCGAGTTGAGCTGGGTGGAAGGGTGGCAACGCGTCTGGGAGTGGAGGATTGCATTTGTATTGGAGAATTGTGTTTGTTAATGAGTATAGTGGAGGAGAGGGTGCTTTGTGCACTGTGGCATATAAATAAAGTCAACCTTTGGACTTTTTCCTGGTGTCTGGAGTCGTGGACAGGGGTTCAAGGGAGTGATAGCACCTCCTATCTGTCACATTATATATATATATATATATATATATATATATATATATATAATATAGATAGATAGATAGGTCATTTGCTCACAGCCAGTCTACACTAGGTATATATATAATATAGTTAGATAGATAAGGTATATATATAATACTGTATAGTTAGATAGATAGATAAGTCATTTGCTCACAGCCAATCTACACTGGGTAACCTTTCTGTGTGTGTGTGAGATGTTGCTCCAAGGTTATGTCTTTTAAGTTATAGTGATTCCAATAACATAATACGAGATATATTAGCTGGCTTTATCCTATATTAAGTTTTAATTAATAGTTTTCCAAATCAAAGAACCTGTACTTCTCTGCAGACATGGAAAGGGTCTTCAGCGTGCTTTTCTTTCTTGGTACAGGACTTATGTTCCAGTCTTAGCAAAATGGATAATGCCAATCTGTCCTTCATCAGCGTTGGTCAATATAGGCCCCCAGTCTATCAGAAATGTTCTTATGTCCATTCTCCAGCCATCACTACAAACTACCTGGGTTAGGTACTGTATAAAAAATTTAAATTTTGGGTTGATTATTCTTTTAAGGGAACGATGGAAACTTTAACCCTCAAGATTTTAAAAAATTTCATGTTTTGCATCTAATCATAATAACTGTATTAAGAACCTACAGATAAAACAGTTGGATGTATCATGTGTAGATTGCAGAAGAATTATTTTGCAGGATACACACAAAGCAGTTCTCTACAGGCACACTTTAATTCTTTTACCCAAACCAACCCCAAAAGTGAAACATAAGTGGTAAGATTCAGCAAAATTATGAAGCTCATGTTTTTTTACCCTTTTCTATGTAAATCTTAATATTTATGATGGAAATTCACACCATCCACTGTTGGTTCCTGCATGTCCCTATGTACTGCCAGGACAGGTTTTGACTCCTCACTTTCCTCTACTGAAAAAAGCAGATATGGGAAATAAGTGGATCGACGAGCAGCCTCTACTATTTATTTATATTTCACTTTGCAATTTCACATTCTTGAATGACTTTCTGTTAATTGTAAAAACTGCAAAGTTAAAAATCTGAAAGTTAAAGGCACAGCTCAATATTCTGCCGTAGTATGCATAAGAAAAATGCAATAAAGCAAAAATTAAGCACATTTAATGAGCACTACTATATTTATGACTCATACGACAGGTATTTTAAAATATTACTTAAAAAAATACATTTCTGAGATATTCATAAGAGCCGAGTATCAGATCGTATGATAGTTAAGACAGATAATAGGCCACAGGACAGGCATCGATTCATTATGTCTCAAAGAGCTGCTGTTGAGGATTCCCCTAAGTAGGTGAATAATGTCAGTCTTGAGTGCCCCTGTGTGAAAAATTCAGTCCCCAAGCAGAGTCACAAGTGAATTACTCTCTAATAACTGCTAAGGGGCCTCTCAGTTTAATAGTCTGGCCTTACCTTCCATAAACAATGCTTGACAGTGCAGCCTGGAAATTTAAAAGAATGTTTTTTTTTTTTTTATTTGTGCACTGGCCTGGATTGTAAAAATCTGCTGGATATTGACAACTGTGGCGGGAGAGGAATCAATGGTCACTCCTAAATAAAACAATAGAAAAGAAAAATTAAACAGTATTACAAAATTTTATTGCTCAAGATACTACACACACAAGCATACACTTAATTTTACATAGCACCTGTTAAGCATGATCATTTGCATTTATCTTTTTACAATTGCAGTCATTTGAAGTGACTTGCTAAGTTTCACACGTCGACTGGTGATTCAGAAGCGGGAAATGAGCTGGCAGTCTTGTGGTTTAAAATCCAGTGCTTTGGCCTTGAGTTTGATCTTTTTTATTTTTTGGCTCAGAATGTGGAGAATACTGGCTGCTGGAACTCTATATGCTTTATAGAAACTGACCAGTTTCAACAAAGTATGAGGTTTTAAAATTGACTTTGGCTTCTTATGCGCTGTAGCCTGCCGAATCTCGAATATCCACACATTCCTCTCTTTATTGGAACCAAAGCAGTTTAGAATAACAGTGAATTTGCTTTGCCCACTGTATTGCTTCTTAAATGACTTAAAAGTCTAGCACTCCAATATGTTCTGTTGCCTAATATGAAGGAAGGCAAATTAGAGTCCAAATGAAACAGAAGGGCCTTGTGTCCCCATTGCCAAAAGCAGTTGCAGTTAAATATATTCAGTTCTGAAGGCCTGTGCATTCTTCTTTTGTGTGTCTGTGAAAGTGTATGCATGAGGCGGTCAGAAACGTGCTTTGCTTGTAAATCAGGTCCTGAGGTGAAATGTGTTCAATAAATTCTTTATCTTTCAGTCACTGCGTTCTCACGCACCGTATGTGGGGCGCACCTGTGTTGAGGTAGATGCACCTGTGTTCTTTAACTTTACAAATGTCTTCTCATAAAAATAGCAACAGCTTGTAAGAAAGAGCAAACATTGCTTTGAAAAAGAATATTAAATCTAAGGTCAGCATATGAGAGAAAGAACAGGATACGCTTCACCACAAAAGTGTAAAATCAAACACCTTTCTATGCTTGTAGCATAGCTAACATTTAAAGCACAGGTTTTGTGACAGTAATATTGGAGCCTGGCCATGCCAAAATGATCCAAAGAACTGTCATCCAGAAGATGTCACTCTGTGCTGCAAGGGCTACTTTATCTGCTTTACTTTATGTGCTTTATATGTGGGATTACAGTATTGAGTCAGTGTGAATTCTGTTGGCATTAGCTACCTGCCACAAGGGGACCAGATTACTCTGTTAGAGTTCATTGTTATTTTATTGTGTTTTCAGATCACCTGAAATAAAAGGGTACCAAATAAACTCTAAAGTTCTTTTCTAAATGGGAGATGAGAGGAAACTTTCAAAAACAGCAATTCAACTGCTATTTGTAACCTCTTACCTGTCTCACCCATATTCATATTGCACCCCCATATTCAACACTAGGGATCTCTAATGACAGGCTGCTTGCTGACTGGGGCTGCCTTTACTTTCACTGCCTTACTTCGACCCAGTTTACCACAAATGGAGGACTTCTCAAAGGTGTCTCTCTTATGGTCCAGGTTGGCTCCACACTCCCTAGTTGTTTCCGGGAGCCTCTTATACCTGGAACTGCTGATAACATATCCAGGGATGAGCCAGGCAAAGGAGGACCTACACAGTCAGCAAGGGGTTGGCACAATGTGGAAAAGTGCTGTTATTTAAAATGAAAAGTGTTCCAAATATAAAGTGCAATACTTTCAATAAATAAATCTCTCGATTATATAAAAAAATCCTGGGATGAGACAAGACGTTTTAGCCTGCCATGAGACGTGACTTTTTCAGAGAGATACTGTCAAGTCCCACGAGACAAGATTTTTGTGCCAAGAGATTTAACCACACGCAGGGCCGGAAATAAAAGTCAAAGAGTAGATGACGAAATAGAACATTGTATAGAATTCAAAACCGGCGCGATACACATGCAGAGCAGGTTAGAGATAATGGAAGTACGAAAATTTGAAAGTCTCAAAAAAATCATAGTAAAGATTGCATTAGCGCAAACAAATGGAAATTATTACTTTTTGAAATAACGGATCAGCGAAAAGAGATTGAATATATTGTTGAGATTTAAACTTTAAGTTGGAGACTTGTAGATTGTCTAATCCATGTTGCCATCAGGGAAAAGTAGTGTTTCTTCCCAATGAAGAGGTGTATTCGCAAGAATTAAAAGATTTGTTGTTTGGTGAAAGTGAAATCCACATATGCAAGCGGCAGAGATGCGAAGTGGCTGGTGCGTAGCGCAGGCCAGTAGGGTTGGTGAGCAAAGCGATCAGGAGGTGAAGGCCCCCAGTAATCCATAAAAACAAGGTGCCAAATTGAGATTAAAAATGTCCAATAAATATATAAATACACATTACAAATCCTTCAAACAAAGTTCCTCCTTGCTAAAAACTGACGTCTCCTCCGATTACCCCAGACGGGATCTCAAAACCAAGGGGAGATGTCCACCAACAAGCGGAGTCAACCGTAACACAGCTCTGGCCGAATGCTAGCCTCAGGGTCCCAGCAGGGTGCCACACCAAGCCTTTCTGCTCCTGCTTCCACTTCCACTTCTCAGCCTTATGCAGCAGTCAGTCACTCCTGCTCCACAAAATCTCTCAGCAGGAGTGACCCCTGCCCCTCAAGTGGCTAGCCATGCGCTATTATAGGGGCCATCTTCCAGACCACCTGCTTCCATTCTACTGGATGGTTATCTCCTCGATCCTGCCTCTTTCTCTGTCTCTTACTTTTGTTTACCTCCATTCCTTTGTCTTTATTCTACTTTTATTCCTTTCCTTTTTGTTCTCTTCCATGAAGGCTCCCTTTATAATGCCAATTGAGTGCAATTGAGTTTTCATGTCAAAATGCGATGCACCCCAATCAGTCTCGGAGTGGTCCGAGCACGCTCACACATGAACCTGCACCTATTCAGAGCCTGCGCGCTCCAAGACTCCTGGTTAGTGACATTGCACTTCACCACTGACCTCTAATCACAGTCCCCTTAAGCCCTTAAGGAATTGTAGTTAGAAAAGGAATGGACAATCCAGCTGCTCAGCTACACTAGTAATAACTAGACATAGGCACTGGCTTTAAAGTTTTAACTTGAAAATTATATTTATTTCCACTGACCTGATTATCAGCCAATATATGGTCATATAAAGAATCTTACAGCCTGGATGCTTTAACTCTTCATTCAGTGCATGTGTGGTGAAGTGCATTAGGGGTCCTTGGTGGTACAGGTTCAGTGGGTGATGATACATATGGGAGCACAGCCATGTAGCTCTTGAGAATATAATGAAGTAACTGGCTAATCGCATTTGGCTGCATGATTAGGTCAGCCGGTTTCCTCATTGATGCTTTGTGGATTGTAATCAAGGCATCTAAAACCCACGAGAGTTTAAAATGAGTCTGAGCAGGATAGACAGAGGGATCAAAATCCTTTTACATTAGAAAAGAAACGTGGGAGAAAAATCAAAGATAAGAGTTTTGCTTGAAGTGGGAGAGGACAATCGGGTGAGCAAGCCAGTGCAATGGGTAGAACGTTTCATGGTTAAGAGTTGACCTTGTGGTGAGCAAGAGGTACGCCACTCCTGGTGTATGGTCGCTCCCGCTGAGTTTATAAAAAGCAGAAGTTACAGAAGGGTTTCAGGACATTATCCTAAGGATGCAAGTGTGAGGAGGGCGGTTAATGGAGCTGGATTTTGGTGCCCTTTTGGTGACCAGGATTTAAGCCAGATTGAAGGGTTGACCACTCGTGCCAGTGTTTTGGCTCTTGTTGAACAGACCTTATGGGTAAGCAGGAGAGGAGAAGGCATAGTGAGACACCAAGGCTTAGAGAACTTTGAGAGTCGAACTTGATTTTTTCTTCTAGTTTTTATTGCTGTTTTTAACTCTTCTTTGCATTATTTATGGAATATTTATTGCTTGATTTTTACTCCCACAGTTGAAGCACTTGATTTTGTTGGATAATTTATTTATTTATTGAAACGACCTTGCACCTCACTTTGTTTTGAACAATGTTTGTATAAAACAAAAAGAATAATGCACTTTGATTTGCAGCAACCTTTGTTGTTATGTGTCATCATTGCCTTAGCCAGTCATGATTATTAATGTCCAAGTTCATAGAGTTGATGATGCCAGTTATGGGCAACCCAGGCATCATACCAAGTAGAAGTAAAAAGATGCTTAGTATCTTCTTTTCTTGCAGGTTAGCTCTTCTCAAGCAAGATGAACATATACTGTAGCAAGCAAAAGGTAGAGGACTCTTTAGCAGTTTTTAAAAAGCAGCTTACTTCATCATCAACGGCTCCCTCCTTGTTGCCCAAACAGGAGAAAACACACATTGGTACAGAGCACGCTGACATTATCTTTTGCAGTTTCTCACAGCACATACATTCTTTTCAGAAGCTCAAGGTTAGTTCTTTGAGATTCCTATATAAGTAAGCAAAAGTATAAAATAATAAAAAAGCTCTTAAGTCCTGCTTCATGTTCCAACTTTCTCAGCATGCACTGCACTTTTGTTCAACTTATGAAGACTTCAGACTGCAAGCAAAAGGCTTCTTACCTGAACAGTTTAAATTACCACCTGCACATTTGTAATGACAGCACTTTATTTTTCTGCTTTCTTGTTATTAACTGTACACAACTGAGAAAGCATGGTAGCTCAGGATATCCTACCTTATATTTAGATATTTTTAAACAAAAATCCCTTCCCTTTCACAGACATCCATCCATCCAATCAATTATACAGCCCGCTATATCCTAACTACAGGGTCACGGGGGTCTGCTGGAGCCAATCCCAGCCAACACAGGGTGCAAGGCAGGAAACAAACCCCAGGCAGGGCACCAGCCCACTGCAGGACACGCATGCAAACACACACACACACACACACACACACTAGGGACAATTTAGAATCGCCAATGCACCTAACCCGCATGTCTTTGGACTGTGTTCTACATACTGTATATAATACACATTTTACACTACCTTTTGTTTGGCCCTGCTGAAATATATTGGTTCAGGTGGGCTTGAGAATGGTATATTAAATAATAATAATTTTGTTATGGGGGCACAATTGGTAGTGCTATTGCTTCTTAGTTCCAGAGTCCTAAGTACAAGTCCAGGTTACTCTCTGTGAAGTTTTTCTCTAGTTAGCCTAATTTCCTTCCACATATAAAACTATAAATTGCCCCATTGTGGGTATGCATATACAGTAATTGTCTTGTGATAGACTGGTAGCCCATGTAGGGTATGCTTCTGCCTTCTTCCTACTGCCTCATACAGGTCTTGACCCCATGAACCTGAACTGGGCTAATCAGATTTCAATGAATGATGAATGATGTTCTTCTATGGTGGTGCCTGGTTACTGTCTGTGTAGAGTTTCCATGTTTTACTTTTGTCTTTGGAAAACCCAGAGAAAGCCCATAGCTTCATTCCACATTCAAAAGACATACTATGACTCTAGATTAGCTTTGTGTAACTAAATGTGGATGTGTACAGGAGTGTGCCTTTGTAGTATAGTGGGGTTCATGGCATTGAACAATTTTAAAATTCAATAGGGTGCAGGTGTGTGGACGGTTTTGTGGTGGAGCACCTCCGGAGCTTGATGGGGCTATCGTCCGCTTGTGTATTAATTTTCAGACATGTGCAGTTCGGTTGATTGCCCCATTACCGTTCTGGAGGCTGTAATCAGTGCCAGCGCACTTGCATCCCTTGAAGGTGTATAAAGGAGCCTGAGCAGAGAACTGGAAAGAGGTACTGTAAAAACAAAAGAACAATAAGAAAGGAATCAGAGGTTAAATAGAGAATGACATGAAGGCATGATTGTGAAGGAACCGCTGCTGTAGATGGTGTAGCACGCAGTCAGAAGATGGACCTAACAGGAGAGTACGATCTGTGCATAAGGATCATGTGATCGCTCCAGGTAAACACTTAAGGCTGTGAAGTGGGGGCAGATGGCAGACGGGACAGGGTTTATGAAATCCCAATGAAAGCCGTAGGATATTGACTAGGGACATGGGCCAGATGATGCTAAATACACCTGGCAGTGGATGTCGCCTGTATCTGAACAGACCTGAACAGGGAGCAGCAGGGACGTTTTTTGTGAAGTGGAGCACCCAGCTCCTGTCTGTGGTAAAAGACAAATCCTTGCGTGGATTTAAATCTTGATTTTATTTAATTATTTACTGTTTGTTTATTGATTTTAACCTACATCCAAACACCTGGTTTTTCATAGTTTATTAATTTATTGACTGTACTGCACAGTGAATTTTTGAACTTCTGTTTGACATTTGGAGTTTAAAAATAAAAGCCCTTTTGTACATTTACATCTGCATCTTGACTGTGCCCTTATTTTTTGCCTCCCCCCTGGTCATGACTATCAATGATTCTGGGTTCAAGTGTTGCTAGGAACCAAGCAGCCAACTTGGACAATCACAGCATTAAGATGTGCTGGGGAACTGTTAGGGTTCAGTACCTTGCTTGTGTGTAATGCTTTTAAGATATGCTCCAGGTCTCCATAGCTCTGCAGGGATGGATGCACATAGTCTGACAAACCATTAAAGTCCTAAATATATTTACAAATATAGAGTAATAGTATAATATTTTCACAGATATTCAAAAGAGCACTAAAGTAATACAACAGGTAAAGCGCAATAAATAATGCTGAATAGAAGCTAATATTCAATTAAACAGTGGCAAATAGCACAAGAAAGCAATAAGCATGAATAAAATACAGAGTGCTGATAGACAATAAATAGCACTGTTTGCAATACGCAGTACCATGAAAAGGACCTAAAAAGAGAGAGTGAACTAGAAGAATGGATAAGAGTGTCAGTGCAAGTTAATGTTCTCTTGAACAGATGCATTTTAAGTTGCCTTTTCACAGAGTCGGTTGAGTTTACAGACCCAGTTACTTTAGGGAGGTCATTTCAAAGTCTGAGTGCAAAACAGTTGATGGCTATGTCAATTATTGAGCATAGGTTAGTGTGGGCATGAGAAGAGTGTCAACATCAACGGACTGGAGAGGGTTGAGAGGATTGTATTCCTGCAAGATGGGGTATAGTTATTTAAAGTTTTATATTGTTGGTAAAAAATAAATGGTGTATTCAATCCCTGAAGTTTTAAGAAGTCATTGGAGACTAAACAGAACATGTGTTATGTGCTGACATTTTTGAACCAGCTGGTATTGAGGTAACAGATCTGAAATACAGAGTGACAAAACTCTAACTGGGATGTGATGAAAGCATGGGCAAGCTTCTCTGTATAAGAAAAGGACAAGAAATTGGACACTAGACATTTTTACTTTTTTTTTGTCTAATTATAAAACTTCTACTGTATGTCTGACCAACACCCAACATGTTGCCACTCTCTTGCAGAGTTGATGTGATCTTGTTTTAAGCTTAGATTATATACAGATGACCAAAGATGATGGAGTGTGAGTGAAACTGCATCTGTTTTATTAAGATGAGCTTTAGTAGTATTTTGGAAGACTTGTGTTCCTGCTGTATCCAGCATTTCAGTTCTTGAAGGCATGTCATTTGTTGGTGTTTTGTTTCAGCCAGGGTTTTTTCCCTTGCTTGTTTATTTTTGTTTTTTGTCATTTTTAAAGTATTATTTTTTTGTGTGTTTTTGTTTGTTTTAATTTAATGATGTTTTATGTAACTATTTAATTCCTATTGTGAACACACTGAATGCAACCCCAAGGGGACGTGGCCGCTCCTCTGAAACCCCCTCTTAAAGTGATTCAATGGGAAACACAGTTTTTTATCTCCTCTTTGCTGAATCAGCTGCAAGCCTGCTGAATCTTCGAACATTTAAAAGTCAGCACTGTAGCTGTCCTTTTGTCTCACTGCTTTGTCTATCTTCCCCCAGACATCCTCTGCTATATTCTTTATGCTTTATTATGCTGTATTCAAATAAAGTTACTGTTTCTTAAAAACCCTAAATGAATCTGTGCAACCTTGTGACCCAAGTGTGACACTATGTATTGTGTATTGCTGGATGTAAGTTACATTCCATGTGTTTGTGGGTACAATCCCAAGTAGTGGGTCCACTCTGATGTTACTGCTGAGGGCCCGTCCCCTGATTTAATATTCAGGTGGGGAAGATGGTTACAGCAATGTGTCATTGTGAGTTGGTATATCAGTCTTAGGGGAATTGCATTTTTGTATTTTTCTGGTGTATTGAATTTTTGCTTCTGATTTCTGAATTTTGTCATAGGGTAGTGGTTTTGATTTGTTAGCTTTGGTTAACATTTTTAGGCATACTCATTTTGCCTGACAATTTATGGTCATCCTCTCTCTTGAAGGGAATTTTTGTGTATTTAGAAAATTTTAAAGAATATTTGCACTTTTAAAGCCTATGTCCCAGTTTGGAGCTGTGCTGGGCTGACAGCCTGCTTCTTGAACTTGAAGTATGTGTGACTTGGGTAGGGTTGTTTTTAGGTGAACCATAGAAACTCCTGGTCTGGCTCCTGTAGTATTTTTGAGGACAACAAACTTTTTACCATTTTTGTCACTGTGCACACAAGAGTTAGAATATCTTTGATGAACACACAGCTTATCAATGAAGTTGAGATGAGTATCATACACATAAAAATGATTACTGAATCGTGTTATTTGCAGAACTTTTCTGATACACAGCCAAAGATGGTGTATTAGCGGTGGGCAGGAGAATGAATACAGGACACTAGTGAAGGACTTTGTTGAGTGGTACAAATTGAATAATATGCACCTCAAAATCTGTAAAATAATAGAGATAATTGTAGAATTCAGGAGGGTCACTTTTCCGCATTGTTTCTCCTTGATGGTGAAGAGGTGGAGGTGGTGAGAACATACAAATACCTTGGGTTGCATCAGCCTTGAGATTAGTACCAACACAGAGGCTGTGAAAGTAAAGGGTGAGAGTAGCCTTTATTTACTGAGGAGGTTAAGGCTGTTTCATTTGTGTAGGTCACTCTTACACATTTTCAACCAGTCTGTAATGTTTTGTGTACAGTATATTTCCATTCAGTAGTGGGGAAATGGCATTAATGGAAGTGATGCCAACAGAATAAATAATCTGATTAAAAAGTATGGATCAACCTTGGGACTCAGGCTGGACTCACCGGAGAAAGTGGTAGAACAGAGGTCACTTGGGAAGATGCTTACTGTCTTGGGCAATGACTCTCACTGTGGTATGAGGTCTTGACTAAACAAAGCACTACATTTAGTAACAGACTGTGACAACTGCATTACTCCAAGAAGCACTATGTGGGAGTATTTCTACTCTCTGCTATCAGGCTCAGTAATGAGTCACCCCTTAGCCAAGATGGTAATGTTCCCTGTGTGCTGTGTGCTACTGAGCTGGTTTAGAAGATATCTTAACAGACAATGACGCTATGTGCAATATACCATACCAATGACTGCCACAAATATATATATATATATATATATTTGTGACTTTATTTGTCTGCTGCGGTAACTCTGCAATTTCTTTGGGATTAATAAAGTTTATCCATTCATCTACCAACCCAAAGATATAACCAATATAGCCAAAGGGAAGTCTGTAGATACAGAACAGCAACAGGCCAAGTACAGAACCTTGAGGAACTCCTTGTGTAACTGGTGCTCACCTGAACTTGCTGTACCCAAGATTGACAAATTCCTGCCTGTCAGTTAGATAAGACTTAAACCACTAGAGAGCAGTGCCAGAAAAGTCCATGGTGGGGCCCATTTTGGAAAATAGATCATTTTGATTGAGAATATCAGGTAGTACATTAAGGTTATATATTATTATTTTCTGTTATTTCTTATTAATCAATCATTCACAACTGTGCTGTATCCTGATTCTAGACTGAAATGTTTCCATCAGTTATTAGATGTTAAGTAACTGGTGAGTTGGGATGCCACAGCACACTGAAGAAGTTTAAAAAAAAGATAAAGTGAGGAAAAGGTGAAAAATTGTGCAGATTGTCTGCATCAAAACCTGACTTTTTAATATTGGCAGTATAGAATTAAGTTTAAAATCAGCTGGCGCACAGCCAGATGTATTTTTTATTGCTTAGACAGTCTGGACTATTACATGAAAATTGATTTAATAAGTGAGATGAGGATGGGATCCAATAAACAAATAGTATTCCTCATTTTGCAGAACAGGTTATTGATGGATGAAGATGAAATTGATTAAATTATTCAGGGAAGATAAACTACTGCTGGTGGAGTTATTTGGAGTTATTTAACTTTGTAATTTTATCAGAAAAAGTGTTGGAATTTTTCTCATTCTGCAGTGGAACAATTAGTAATGGAGCAAGGTGTAGGTTGAAGTTGCTTAGTAACCATAGAAAAAAAAAGTCATTGCATTATCATGGCTACTGTCTGTCATTCTTCCTGTGGTCAGTGCATCTCTGTATGCCTTTTCATGGTCAGAGAAAGCCTGAGCATGCACTTTGAGGCCAGTGTTGTTTTATGATGTAGTTTCTCAAAGCGTTGGCATGCTTGTTTCATAGAATGCAGCACAGAATTGTACAACTGAACTGTCCAGCATAATACTCATGGAAGAACCAGGTTCACTACTCAGAAATATACTGCAGAAAAGGTGTTCCCCATCAAATCAATAAAGCAGTCACAATAACATAAATCAATCATGACATGAATAAGTTTTACTCTGTTTGCATCAAATAACTATTCAACACTAAAACAGACCTTTCCAAGTGACCAAATGAGTATCTGCAGAGTGACTTTTGCCGTAATGGTCAGGATGTTCCTTCTCTCTCACTGTTAGCTGAGGTGCTCTCAGTGAGCTGCTAGTTGTCCTGGCCATGTGCTTCAGCATACCCAGGGTTCAATGGTGATGTAGCTCTCAATGCCAGTGTGTGGTACACTTTTTAAGAGTTCCATATAATGTTGTTTTGGCTCTATGAATCATTTGGTGTTTAACTAGAAGCTTCATCCCTCGCTCTGCATGCAAGAAAATATCGAGGAAGAAAGGACCTTATCTGTATTTCTCCTAGCAGATATCAAGAGACTGAAAACACATCATAATGAAAACATAAGCATCCCTTTGTACATTAACAAATCATTCTTTAAGAAACTAGACTCAATTTTAACCTCATATCTATGCATTCAAAAAGAAACTTTACAAAGATCTAAAGCAGAAGCTGGCATGGCACTACTTAATTTTCAGTTTTATTAATGGGTGGAAAATATGCACATTATAATATCGGATTTCATGTAAGAATGGTGTGTACACTGTTTCTATGATAATTACAAAATGTACAAAAACTAAACTTGCCGTAAATCCATGCACATTTTCACGGCAGCCTCTGAACATGTGTATACACGTTTCTGCTCGGTTTTGCAAATGGTGGCACCAAGTGTCAAAGCAGTGCTACTGTTTCTGCGTGGTTTCCCTTTCTTTTTCATATTTGCATCCATGACATGGTTTTTATCAAATACACCAAAGTTAATTGCCTATCTTTTAAAATTTAAGTCACTTGATTGTAACCAATCTGTAACAATATAATGGTTCCCGGAATGCAAAACTATTACAGCTACCATAGCTGCGATGACTGGCTTCTAAATCAATATAAATTAAGCTGTGTGCTGTTAGAATACTGGGATATATACTTGATATCAAGTATATGCCTCACAGTAAGGGTGTCATGTCCTGGTGTCCCCGGCTTGGAGTTTGTATGTTTTTCGGGTGGGTTTCCTCTGTGTGTTTCAGTTTCCTTCCAAAATCATGCAGATTAAGGGATTTGGTGATGCTAAATTGAAGCTAAAAGTGTATGTATGTGCTCGTATTCACCCTGTGATCAGCCTTGTGCTCAGTGCTTGCTGGGACTGATGTAACCCTGGATGGATAGAACAATTAAACATATACTGTATAACAAAGATTTCTGAATGTTCCTTAAAAGTTTTGACAAATGTGTGTTCTAAGCTTACAGCTGGTTTTACATTCATTACCGATGCTTATTGTGTGGCAATTGTTTACTTTGAGAAAGAAAATGAAAGGACAAGAATTGGGGGTTGATACATTTGACAGAGATAGTACTGCTGGAATAAATTATGCCGTCCAATGTCGCTCCCATTCCATTAAGCACTGTGCATGAGGCAGGAACAATCCCTGGACGTGGCGCCAGCTCATCACTACTGCTGTGCCTCTAAGCCCTTGTGGCCCAGAATGGTAATACTAAACAGGCCAACTACTCCACCTACTGATAATATTTTACTGAGTGCTAGGATTCTACTACTTAAGAAAATTTTTCTGTTTTTGTTTCTTTTTTAACCAGGTTCATTTTCAGGTTCCACACAATGAACCTATGGATTCCCATATATGATCTTGGAGTAATATTAAAATAAAATATAAAAGACTGGCACAAATGTCCAACAAGGTTTGTGGCCTAAGCTGCTACAGTTGCCCCCGATTCTTTAATGCCGGCACCTGGTCTCTGTGAAGAGAATAACAACAACACCAACAACAACATTTATTTATATAGCACATTTTCATACAAAAAAATGTAGCTCAAAGTGCTTTACATAATGAAGAATAGAAAAATAAAAGACACAGTAAGAAAATAAAATAAGTCAACATTAATTAACATAGAATAAGAGTAAGGTCCGGTGGCCAGGTTGGACAGAAAAAACAAAAAAAACTCCAGACGGCTAGAGAAAAAAATAAAATCTGCAGGGATTCCAGACCATGAGACCGCCCAGTCCCCTCTGGGCATTCTACCTAACATAAATGAAACAGTCCTCTTTGTATTTAGGGTTCTCACGGAAGGACTTGATGATGATGGTCACGTAGACGTCTGGCTTTTAGTCCATCAACGTTGGAGCATCATGATGCTTTGAGTAGGTGGTGGTGGCGCAGGCCGCCACCACAAAGAAACCGGAAAAAGAAACAGAAGAGAGAGTAGGGGTCAGTACGGATTTTAAAGCCACCATGAATAGTTATTATGATGAATTGAACATACGGAGTATCAGGATTAAGTTAAAGTGAAGTTATGAGAAGGCCATGTTAAAGTAATGTGTTTTCAGCAGTTTTTTTAAAGTGCTCCACTGTATTAGCCTGGCGAATTCCTATTGGCAAGCTATTTCAGATTTTAGGTGCATAACAGGAGAAGGCCGCCTCACCACTTCTTTTAAGTTTAACTTTTGGAATTGTAAGGAGACACTCATTTGAGGATCTAAGGTTATGATTTGGAATATAGGGTGTATACATTCCGATATATAAGATGGAGCGAGATTATTTAAGGCTTTATAAACCATAAGCAGAATTTTAAAGTCAATTCTGAAACACACAGGTAACCAGTGTAGTGACATCAAAACTGGAGAAATGTGTTCGGATTTTCTTTTCCTAGTTAGGATTCTAGCAGCTGCATTCTGCACTCGTTGCAAATGATTTATGTCTTTTTTGGGTAGTCCTGACAGGAGTGCGTTACAGTAATCTAGTTGACTGAAAACAAAACCGTGAATTAATTTCTCAGCATCTTTCAATGATATAAGAGGTCTAACTTTTGCTATGTTTCTTAAGTTAAAAAATGCTGTCCTAGTGGTCTGATGAATATGCGATTTAAAATTCAGGTTACAGTCAACAGTTACCCCTAAGTTTTTTACATCCGTCTTAACTTTTAATCCTAATGCATCAAGATTATGTCTGATAACCTCATTGAATCCATTATTGCCAATCAGCTAAAATTTCAGTTTTCTCTTTATTTAGCTTGAGAAAATTACTATTCATCCATTCAGAAATACCAGTAAGACATTGTGTTAGTGAATCGAGAGAGTCGGTGTCATCAGGTGCTATTGATAAGTACAGCTGTGTGTCATCAGCATAGCTGTGGTAGCTCATGTTGTAACCTGATAACATAATCTGACCTAACGGAAGCATATAGATTGAGAAGAGCAGCGGACCCAGGATAGAGCCTTGTGGAACACCACATAGAATATCATGTGATTACCACAACTAACAAAGAATTTTCTACCTACCAGGTAGGATTCAAACCAATTTAAGACACTGCCAGAGAGGCCCACCCATTGACTAAGGCGATTTCTAAGAATATTGTGATCAATGGTGTCAAATGCGGCACTCAGATCGAGGAGGATTAGAACAGATAAATGGCCTCTGTCTGCATTTAACCGCAAGTCATTTACTACTTTAACAAGTGCAGTTTCTGTGCTGTGATTTGTTCTAAAACCTGACTCAAATTTATCAAGAATAGCATGTTTATTGAGGTGGTCATTTAACTGCATAATGCCTTCTCTAGAATTTTACTTAAGAAGGGCAGGTTAGAGATGGGTCTAAAATTTTCAAAAGCGGAGGGATCAAGATTAAGTTTAAAATAGAAATAGACAGTCAAGATAGACGAATTACCTTAGTGATGATTTCGGAGAGGACCCGGGCACCGAATCTATTCGGATGCAGGCCATCCCACTTGAAGAAATGCGTCCTTTCCCAAAAGAGGTTCCAATTGCTGATGAACCCTATGTCTTAAGTCTCTCAGAAGCCTTTCAGCCAGTTGTTTAATCCCAGCAGACAACTGTAGTATTCATTTGATCGTCTGATGAGAGGTAGTGGACCCGAGATTAAGATTTTTGCCGATGGTGTCCTCTCCTTCGTGTCTTTAATTAGTGCTGCGAAGTCAGCCTTGAGAATCTCTGACTGTCGGTGCCTTATGTCGTTTATGCCAGCGTGTAAAATAATGGATCCAACTGCCCTCTTGTGCTTCTCGTAGATGGTCGCCGCACGTCTCATCACATCTTGGACTCAAGCACCCGGAAACCAAGAAACAAAAGATTTTCGATTAGGGCATGTGATATTGAGGTTTCGTACAATCGAATCACCTGCCACGATTACATCACCCGGGGTTGAAGGCAAACTGGGGACACAGAGATGATTGAACCAGTTCTGGATTGAGATGCTCGCCTGTGCCGATGGAGGTGTTCTAGCCTTGAACCCCCGCCTGCATAGCTGAAACATGCTGAAGTCTTCATCGGCGTCGTCATCGCTCCTACGAGGCGCGGGGGTGAAGTTTACTTGTCCTTGGAATTGAGCGGCACGAGGTGGGGTTGATGTTATGTCGACTTCAGATGTTGAGGATGGTTTATCCAGCAGCCTAGCCTTTAAGTCTCTAAGGTACCTTCGTCTGGACAGGAGTTTCTGAATCTGTTTGTCGAGTGCCTGGAGTTCTTCGACGATGACGGCAACGCGATTCATCTCACTGTCGGCCATTGTCTGCTTCTACTTCCGCTTCGTGACCTAGGAAAGAATGAGAGAGAATGAGTCGTGGAGGTCCTCCTTTTAGGAACACCTTTTAGGAATTGGAAAGAGCCCACCATACTAAAGGAACCCCCCACCACTATTTCTACTCTATTTTCCTCTTCACAAGGCACTTAGCTTAAGGCAGAAACTGCCAGTTAGGTTTCTCTCCAATTCCCTTCCAGTCATATTACACTTCAGTTATCTCCTTCACCTTCCACCTTGGTGTAGTACAAAGACTCCAAGCCTCTTGGTTTTCTAATACACCAGGGTCCACCCCTTTGTAGTTCACCTTGCCAGCCAGTGTCCTTTTCTCAGTAAAAAAAAATCAAGTCTCCAAGTTTGTCTAATTTCCAATGAAAACATAAAAGTTGACATTTCAACTTAGACCTTTTTCTTCAGACAGTGGACTGCGACTTGCCAGTTCACGTCTTTGATATCTGACCATTATTTTTTTATTTTAGGTACTGTGTGACTTTCTGAACATGAACTTTTGAGTGCCTCCGCTCCGTTATACCACTCCATCAATTTCCTTTTGTTGCTTATACTACTGCTTAAACCACCAAAATAGTATGAGCAGGACCTCCATTTCATATTTGCTGAAATTCTCCTTTTTTACATGTGGTTTTTCCATTGTCTTTTAATTATCTTACACACAGTTTTATGCATCTGAATTTTTTTGTGCATTCACACATTTCTATTTTTGTCCAGATGCCATATTTCAGTGAGACTTCTACACACAGCATTATAAATTAATGAATTTACACCAGGTTTTAAATAAAATCTTGTTGTACTTGTTTACATGATCTGCTCTGTGCCCCAGTAAATACTCATTTTCATCAATATACTAATAATCCAATTGTCCATCATTTACTCAGAGTATGGAGCCAATTCAGGATATACTTCAAGACAGAGAAGCTTTTATCTGTTGCTCTTCAACATGATAACCACCTCCTCCAACTCTCTCAAACCTACACAGTATTTAATCTTTGGAAAACATCCGTGATTAAAACACTTAGAGAGCTGTGTATAGATAATGTTTTTGTATTTTGTGAATAATCACGCTTCAAATTTAACTTCCCAGCAATACAATTTTCCCACTACTTTAAAATTAGAAATTTTGCTAAAAGAAATCTACCCAATTTTCCACACCTCATACCCACGTCTGTACCAGCAGAAATACATATAAGTCTTGAAGACTCAGACAGCATCTCAACAATATATAAAAACATCTCATAGGATCCTCCCTTCAACAATCATAGAGTATGGCAGAAACGGGACTTTTCAATTAATATCTCAGAAAAGAAGTGAAAGTCAGCCACGCATAGAAATCTCTCTAGCTCCACATGGGCAAAGCATTCAATAATTCAACGTAAAATTGTTCATAATTCATATTTATCTCATTTAAAATTGTCCAAAATGTTTCCAGGACAAGATCAAACTGCACATGTCGCAATCTACCTCACTGGGCCACATGCTTTGGGAATGAGCCAAATTAACAGAATTTTGGACAAAAATCTTTGAATTCCCATCAGACAGCCTCCTAACTCTTTAACCGCTCTGTTTAGTGTTCTTCCAGATGGGCTTAAAGAGAAGAAGGACAAATTGGTTGTAATTGCGTATAGCACAATACTAGCATGTAGACTTATCCTTCTTCACTGGAAGAATCCCAGCCTACTTGGGTAACTGATATTATGTACTATTTGAAATTGAAAAAAAAAATCAAATTCTTACTTTAGAGATTCTGTTCAAAACATTTTTAAAATATGTCAAGATTTAATTAATACAATTTTAGAGTAAGCATTCATATCGGGGGAAAATGATGTTTTCCTTTTTTAAACTTTTTTGCCCATGCTTTTGGCTCTCCTCCCTTTCTCTGGGTTGGAGGTTGAATTCTGTTTTATTAAGTTGTGTTCTTTTTTGTTCCTGCTTTCCTTTCCTGATGTTGTTTTATTCCTTTTTAGCTTGACTTTGAAGTAATTCATTGTATAAGTTTGGGTTGATTGTATGCAAGGTTATTTTCTTGAAATAAAATGGAAAAAAAAAAGAAAACACATGCAAGAATTTATAATAAAAAGGGAAAGCAAGCAATGTAACATAATAACAATAAGTAGAAAGGGTACATGAAAGACAGAAGCGGGTTATATGAGTGCACAGCTGATTGAATACACAGACCGCAGTGACGCACTACATTTTAATTGAAATTCATGGCTGTCTACATTAGCCAAATGAGACTTCTTTGTGCTTCAAAGGTGCTATTTTCTCTAAAGTTGAGGTATGGTGTGCAAAATTGTGTGTGCCATGGTGATTAATTTTGTTTCTTCATATCTCCAAGGGCCTGACCTCAAATCTCGGCTTGTTTATTGCCTGTGTGGAATTTGTGTGTTCTTTACATGTACTACAGTTTTTAGGTTCTTAGGTTGTGATGCATGAGTGACTATGCCCTGTGTTTGACTGGCACTCTATTTAGGGTTAGTTACTGTACTGAAACTGATGATGAGAGAACAGAAATTCCCCACAACCCTAAGATGGAATGGAGTGAATTAATAAATGGAACACAATCAATTAAAACTGCTAATTGTTTAACACATTTTTTTCTCGCATAATAAAGATGTCGATAGAAGATTAATTTGTGTCTCTAAACTAGCCTAGTGTGAGCATTTCTATGTAATGTAGTGGTATTGGTTCCTTCCCTATGAACAATGATGAAGGAAGATTTTCAGTTCCTAGCATTAAAGAAATCCGTCTATACTCATTTAGTTACAACAACTTGCCAGAAAATCATGACCTTCACCTTGTCCATAAACACTGAATACTTCTGCCAAAATGCCAGTGGGTTTCTATTGCTTTAAAGACTGCACAGAGAAGGATGCATTACTGTTTCAATTCAGAGGATACCCATGAGGTCCTTCTTCTCCTGCAAAGAATTTGCATGATCAGTGCAATAACATCAAGTCCAAAAATGACAGAAAGCCAAACAACACCCAGAAATCATCTGCTCATTCCTTTCTTTAACCGATTTTATGCCATTAAGATAGCAAAAGTCAGTCCCAATAGTATATTAGTTGCATGCCAAGATCCAGCCCTGGGTGAAACACCAGTGCACAACAAGTTACAATTACACTTCCACTCATCAATTAACCAAAAATGCACAGGAGGAATCTAACGTATTTGGACAAAAAAAAACACAGACTTGAGTATAACACACACACACACACACACACACTCCAAACAGATGGGCATCAAAGTTGGGTCTCTGCTTTTTTAAAATCGTCAATATTTCTTACTATTAAGGAATTTGGGAAGGGATATTTTTTCAAGGTTTTTGAGTGAATTGTCATTACTGTTTCACACCTGTGAATTAGAGAATGGCAGAGGTAAGGGCTTACTCCTTTGGAATTCCACAGAAGATAGGATGGAATCTTTTTATACGACTGACACATAATGTGTAGCCCCTTCGCCTGGAATGAAGTGTTTGTGTGTGGACCTTGATCAGCCAGTTGAAACCCTACAAGGATGAGGTCTCAGTTCAAGTTCTTCCTCTTAGAGGAAGAAACACAGGCAAACTGTGTACTGTTTCTTGCTGTTGTATGTATTTATTCTTATTTGTTTTTATTTTATTTGACTGTTTTGATTAGAATCTCTGAAAATCCTCTCACCTCCTGATTAAAATGACAGCTTTGTGGGATTACATTTCTTAGCACAGACAAGAAGAGGAGTACTTTCAAGTAAATTCTGGGAAGAACACTAGCCTTACTGTGTTCAATAATTCAAAATAATTTATGCAATAAGGGATGTCAAACCATCCAAAGTATGACAGACTGTAAGTAGAGATTAT
>JANRMT010062806.1:77873320-77912359 GCA_026402145.1 Polypterus bichir lapradei
ACATACATCATATTGCACTTGCCCCTTATCCAATGTTAACTTAGAGCTGTATTGTAAAAATGAAAGTGTATTGTATTGTAAACATGAAGGTGCACTAGGTCAGATTGACCACTTAGCAGCATTCAGTGATGGCAGAAGGATAGAAACAGTTTCTCAGTCTATTTGTCTTAGTCTTTATGGATCTGAAACGTCTGCCTGAAAGCAGGCGTTCAAACAATGCATGTCCTGAGTGTGATGGGTCCTGAAGAATTTCCTTGACATTCCTGAGACAACAGGAACTATGTAGTTCTTCTAGTGAGGGGAGAGGATGGCTGACTATCCGCTGGGTGACCTTAATGACCCTGTGGAGCTCTTTCCTCTGTGGTACTGTGCAGCTGGAGAACCACGCAGAGAGACAGTAGGCCATGATGCTCTCTGCTGTACAGCGGTAAAAGGAAACCAGCAGTTTCTCAGGGATGTTGTTCTTCCTGAGAACCCTCAGGAAGTAGAGTCTCTTCTGGGCCTTCTTCACTACCTCAGCAGTGTGTGTTCCCCAGGTGAAGTCCTCCCTAATGGTGACTCCCAAGAAGCGGAAGTCTGAGACCCTCTCCACACAGTCCCCGTTGATGATGAGTGGCTGGATATTGTCTGCCTTCTTCCTGAAGTCCACAATGAGCTCTTTGGTGTTGGTTATATTTAGGAGCAAGTTGTTATTCCTACACCACGTTGTCAGCAGCTCCACTTCATCCCTGTAGGAGGACTCACCCCCCCAGAGATGAGCCCTACAACCGTGGTATCAAGGCAAAAAGTGGCTATTTAGAGGAATCAAAGATGTAGAGAAAATTTCAGTTTTCTTGAATATTACTTTGATATTGTCATGCTTTTGTTTTTATATATCATAGCATGTTTTTTGGTTTACTAATATATATATAGAAAGTTATGTAAAGTCAAATATTGTTTTAATAAAAAAACCTAGTTTCAAGCAAGTAAACTTTTGACTGGTAGTGTATTAATAACACCCACTAGTCAATTTTCAGTCTTCACTACATTCTTGCTTTGAATAGCTTTAATTAAAACTGACTTTCTTCTTAAATCAACCTGCAAAATTGAAGGATGCCTGGGTAGTGGTTTGAAACCCGTTTACCCTTTTGGCTCCTTGAAAGCTTGATAATCAAAATCATGAGAGGGAGATAGCAGCTGTCCAAGACCTCCCCTTTGGCTAGTCAGGGCCAGACAGTTTAGATATACATCCTTTGACAAGCCTTGAAAGGATTCAAGAAACAAGACTGAGGCTTTCAGTGAAAAAGTATAAACAGGAGCCACTTGCAGCCATTGTTACTGCTTGCCTGGATCTCAGTGAAGCTAAAGAGTGTGACACTGCTAAGTGACAGATATTACTGCTACTGTGATACTGCCTTTCATTCATTCATCTTTCTAAGCCACTTAACTAGGGCAGGGTCACAGAGCAGCTGGAGCCTATCCCAGTAAGCATCAGGGATAATACAGAAAGAAACCCTAAATAGGATGAACACACTCATATACAATACAATACAATTTATTTTTGTATAGCCCAAAATCACACAGGAAGTGCCGCAATGGGCTTTAACAGGCCCTGCCTCTTGACAGCCCCCCAGCCTTGACTCTCTGAGAAGACAAGGAAAAACTCCCAAAAAAACCTTGTAGGGAAAAAATGGAAGAAACCTTGGGAAAGGCAGTTCAAAGAGAGACCCCTTTCCAGGTAGGATGGGCATGCAGTGGGTGTCAAAAGAAGGGGGTCAGTACAATACAATACACAGAACAGAACAAATCCTTAATACAGCATAAAAATAAAAATTTTAGAACTACGGAGCAGAATTTAACAGTAGATGATATCACATAATAAGATTTGGATATTTTTAGAGTCCTGGAGACCTCATCCATCAAGCTGCCTCCCCCATTTGGCCATTCCATGGTTGAAACAGTGCTGGGCCAGCCAATCCGATGAAAGGATCCCTCTTTCCCATGATTCCTGTGATCCTCCATCAGGGATGACTTTACCATAGGCAGGCAAACAACTTGGCAGGTGGGTCGTGGCACCAATTGCCACATTTGAGTACTGAGAACAGAAACAGAATAGGTGAGGGTTAGTATTCAATTATAACAATCATGTTACTTATGTTTTAGTGCTAATGACTAACAACAGAGATGCAGTCTGTACAGTTAATCAGCAGCTCTAGTCAGGATATGCTAAACTGAAGTAGTGAGTCTTCAGCCGGGATTTAAAGGCTGAGACCGAAGGGGCATCTCTTATAGAAGCGAAAAGACCATTCCACAGTTTAGGGGCCCTGTAACTAAAAGCTTAACCTCCCACTGTTATTTTATTAATCCTTGGAATCATAAGCAGACCGGCATCTTGAGATCTTAATGTACGCTCAGGTTTGTAAGTCATGATAAGTAAGTCGGACCTTGGCCATTTAATGCTTTATATGTTAAAAGGAGGATTTTGAAATCTGCCCTAAATTTAACCGGGAGCCAGTGTAAGGATTTAAGAACTGGAGTTACTGTATGTGTTCATATTTTCTTGTTCTTGTAATAATTCTTGCAGCCGCATTTTGGATTAACTGGAGGCTGTATAGAGAACAGTTTGAACAGCCAGTGAACACCGCATTGCAGTAGTCAATCCTACTAGAGATAAATGCATGAATTAATTTCTCAGAATCCTGTTTATTTAGAAAGTGCCTTAATTTCCTAACATTTGTAAGATGGAAGAAACATGTTTTGGACAACTTTGTAATATGTGCTTTAAATGACATGCTAGAATCAAAGATAACTCCTAGATTGCGGGCTGATTCAGTAAAATTAATTGGGATTCCAACGGAGTTAAATGATGACAAAATATTGTTGTGATCCGCGTCATTCCCTCCAACAATTAACATCTCTGTTTTATCTGTATTTAAAGACAAGTAGTTATCATTCATCCACTCCTTTAATTCGCTAACACAACTAATTAAAGACATCGGAGAAACTTCATTTGATTTAAATGAAAGGTATAACTGGGTGTCATCTGCATACGAGTGAAAATTAATATTATGTTTCCTAATGAGAGATCCCAGTGGAAGCATGTAAAGTGAAAACAGTAAAGGTCCCAGTACTGAGCCCTGCGGGACACCATATTGAACTTCTGTGTATAATGATGGAGTACTGTATGCACATTTCTCTACATATTGGAATCGATTTGATAAATAAGAACTAAACCAAGTGAGCACGGGGCCTGTAAGCCCAACATCGTTTTCTAGCCTGTGCAGTAAAATAGAATGGTCAATGGTGTCAAATGCTGCACTTTAGTCTAACAACATAATTACAGTGGAGTTTCCTTCATCAGAGGATATCAGAATGTCATTTACAACCCGTGTTAGTGCCGTTTCTGTACTATGACCAGTGCAAAAACCAGACTGGAATTTCTCAAATAAATTGTAATGCGTAAGGGTGACTGAAGCTAACTGGCGACTACTTTTTCTAGTATTTTACAGAGAAACGGTAGATTTGAAATAGGCCTATAATTATTTAGTATGTGTGGGTCTAGATCTGAATTTTTAAGTAATGGTTTAATGACTGACACTTTTAGTGCATCAGGTACTGTGCCATGCAGTAATGAACTATTGATAATGGTTAGAATAGGCGCCGCAAGAACATCCATGGCACTTTTTACTAGTTTTGTTGGCACTGGATCTAGGGAACAAGTAGTGGGCTTCATTTTAGTAATTAAAGTTAAGACTTCCTGCTCAGTTACAGGATTAAAATTGTTAAAGTGCTGAATGCAATGTGAGACAGGGTCTGCTAAGCTAGTATGTGGTTTGTACTGTGATGCAGAGATCTGGGATCTTATATTTTTAATTTTCTCATTGAAGAAGTTCATAAAGTCTGTACTGCTAATATCTGTTGGTATTTTGCACTGTTGATCTGAATTCCCATTTGTTAATTTAGCCACTGTACTAAACGGTACCCGAGGATTTTTATTATTGCTATCTATTAATGTAGAATAGTATTCTGAGCGAGCTTTAAAGAGGGCTTTTTTATATTTATCAACACTCTCTGTCCATGCAATTTGAAAGACATGTAGCTTTGTTGTTCTTCATCTGCGCTCCAGTTTTCTACATTCTAATTTAAGAGCGCGAGTGTTTTCATTAAACCAGGGAGAGTTTCTATGTGCTTTGATCACTTTTGTTTTAAGGGGAGCCACTGTGTCCAGAGCATCTCTCAAGGTCACATTATAATGTGATGTTAGCTGATCTAAATTGTATTCCACGTTTACATTTGATGTTAACTGATCTAAATGGTTTTCCACAATTACGCTTGACTTACTCAAGGTATCTATAAATTTTGAAGCAGAATTACAATATAGATGTCGCACTGTCTTTGTTTTAATCTGTGACTGCATTGGCAAGGGCAGGACTAAATCAAATGTAATTAAGAAGTGATCGGAAATAACTTCATTTAATGGAGTAATATTTAAATTTTGAATTTCAACTTTGTAAGTTATAATTAAATCTAATGTGTGGTTATGATTATGAGTTGGACCTTTGACAATCTGACAAAATCCTACTGAATTTAAGAAATAAGTAAAACATTTGCTAAAAGTGTCAGTTTCCACATCAATGTGTACATTAAAATCCCCCATCAGTACAATGTGATCATAATTTATAGCCAAATCAGATAAAAGGTTGCTAAATTCAATCATGAACAATGAATATGGCCCTGGTGGTCTGTAGACTAACACTATAATTGTGTTGGAATCTGTTTTAATATTTAAAATGAATGCCTCAAAGGATGTAAAGTTGCCTAAATTTTTAGAAGTGATTTGCATTTTGTTACAATGAATTATTCCAAGGCCTCCTCCTCGACCAGAATCTCTAGACATAGACACACACACTCACAACAACCAATTTAGCAATGCCAAATCCCCTAAACCTTAATGTTGTTGGACAATGGAAGGAAACAGAGCACTCAAAGGAAACCCATGCAGACAGAGGTGGGACATGCAAACCCCATTCAGAGAACACCTGGGTCACAAACCTTGGTCTCCTTACTCTAAGACAGCAGCACTACCACTGCACCTTTGTGCTGCCCGCTTCCGTCTACCATACTCTTAAATATTATGTGCTGCAGCACCATGACACTGAATTAATTTAATCCACTTGATGAAATAGATGTTATGTGTTAAAATAGCTAAGCATGTTTGTCATGAAAAATGTCAGTTCATTATGATGCTGGTCAGGAGTTAAAGGCAGCATGAATTTGGTTTGTAGATTTCATAGCCTTGCACGATTCATCTAGTAAGATATGCAAATCCAAGCTAATACCATTTTACGTAGCAAATTGTATATTCCATAGTGATAAAATCAATTTAAGTTGTCATCCAGTACTATCATTAAATTATACCAATGTTTGAAACCAGTCCTAAGATTTTCTATTTGCTCCTACACACATGACTTGCTACAATGGTGCACTTCTCCTTAGTACATTAGATTTTGACAGAATCCTCCTGTTAAGGTGCAGTCTTTGGACTCGTCCATGCAGGTTTTTGGAAAATGTCTATGGATCATGTCTGTTCTCTCTCTTTTTTTTTTTATGAAAAATGTGTACCATAAATTTAAAAATATTTCCATATACAGTATATAGATCAGGGCAAGGGGATAAAATTACTTGTAAAGCTTTAAGTGTTCCCATGATCACAGTGGCCTCAGCTGTGAAATGGAAGTAGTGCGGAATTACCAGGTCTCTTCTTAGAGTCAGCCGTCCAGTCAAATTGAGTTACAGTGCAAGAAGGGCCTTTGACAGGCAGGTGATCAAGAACCCAATGGTCACCGTAATAGTACAACGTGATCATAATTTATAGCCAAATCAGATAAAAGGTTGCTAAATTCAATCATGAACAATGAATATGGCCCTGGTGGTCTGTAGACTAGCACTATAATTGTGTTGGAATCTGTTTTAATATTTAAAATGAATGCCTCAGAGCTTCAGAAATCCTCTGTTGAGATGGGAGAACCTGTCAGAAGGATAGCCAAGACAACACTAGAGTGGTTTCAGGACAATAATCTGATAATGGTTGTTTATAGATGTGTCCCTTCCAATCTAACAGATCCTAAGAGACTTCCATAAAGTACTGAATTAAGGGTCTGAATACTTATAGGAATGAAATATTTCAGTTTTTGATTTTTTATAAATTTGCAATCCTTTCTGAAAACATATTTTCTCTATTTCATTATGGGTTATTGAGTGTAGATTGATTGACAGAAATTAAACATTTATTTATTTAAAATGAAATCTACAACACAGTAAGGAACACATGAAGGAATCTGAATACATTCTGAATCCAATTAATTTTGTTTTTGTCTGATTGCAAGTGCTTGGAATCAAATACATTTGTGTTCAAAAACGGACACAACAAGTTAAAGAAATCTTTTGTCTGTCCACAGTTTTATGATATATAGCCAATAAAGTATCATCTGTGTATTCTTTGCACTAATGATATTTTATACAGTGTTCCTTGTGGGAGCCTGTCCTGGTAGCTCTGCACCTTTAAAAGAGATACTTTTTTTTTTTTGCTGGTGATTTTAACTTCTTGCCCAAGTCAGTTTTTGATGTACTAATTACAAAGTGTATGAAAACTGAAATGCAATAGGATGCAGCTGCAGCTAAGAGGCCAACAAGATGTGAGAGAGGCACTGAACCTGTGTCACACAAGTCAAACAGAGTACAGCTTTTATAGTTGCTGCACTTAATCAATCATAATATTTTTGGTAACATTTCATTTACGCAGATGAACCGTGTTCATCTGAGTAAAGAAGTTGTCAAAGTGAAATGGGCACAGATTATTATAATTATTAAAATTAGTGTGCCTCCTGACTCACACCAAGATTCTGTGAGCTTGATAATATTCAATTTTACACCTGTTAAAGATTTTTTTTTTGTCTTTTTCTTTAGTGTGTTTAATTTATGAATAAGAAAATGTGTCATTCATATGGATTTTGGCAGCAGACTTACAGTGTCATATAAAAAGCTTATTAGGGTTAAGTGAATAAAGAATATTAATTCTGAAGGCAGTGAATAGCAAGTCATTCATTATTGACACTGTAATAATGAATAGCAGCATGGGCTGTCGGTGTGTTTAGTTTGCTTTACATAAGTCCCATAACTCATTTAATGTAGTTTTATTTCAGTAAGAATTTTTTTCTTTGAAAGTAGGATTAGAAAATTAGTTTCTAACAATTATTTTTGCATGTTTGATTTAAGACTACAGTAGATTTGTATTCTGAGATTTGAATGAAATTGATGAAAACCAGACTGAATAAAAGGTAATAGTAACAAACTGGTTCAAACCAAAGTGTATTATGCTTTAATTGGCGTGTACTTATTTATTCACATTTCCTTAAAAAGGGCTTGTATTATTGTGTTATTTCTTTGTCTAATCGAGCCTGCAATAGATCTGAACCCTATGAATCATCCACTTCATAGCCTTTGACAGACATATCAAAGAAAATGATTTAGTGAGGGCCTGGATCAGAGTCTGGACTGCAGGTATTTTAAGGGTTGTCCAGGACAGGGACAGTGTCATACATAGCTGTGATACTGCATATGCTGGCAATGGCAATAAAACTCACTATGGTGGAGAGCTACAACCTGGGAAACCACTATAGAAGTAAAACAAACAAGTCCTGGATTTAAGACTGTTATGTTCCCCAGGTTGCTAGATATCAGACATTCAAACCTTAGATAGGATTACCTGAAAATCTATTAAAAAGTGTGTATAGGTATTTAAGAATTTTTAATGCTACAGGTTTAGGGTTCAGGCTTAAGTCCCTCATATCAAGCTAAACTTGGGCTGGAATCTGATACTGCCTCACTATCAGTCCTAAATGAAGTGTGGAGTTGGGAAGAGGAAAGGATCAAGTGTTTGAAAGGTAGAAGGAAGAAAGGCCAAATTCAAACAGAAAAATAGTAGTAGCGATGATATACTGTAGAACATGGTGCATAAGGAAGGATAGTTAAATGGATAAGCTACCCCGTTAATAGGTTAAGACACCGGACCTGTGTTAGGAAGGCCCATTGAAGTTTTAGATGTGTTTTTACATTATTCTGCATTTCTTTCTATTCTCACTTAATCCATTTAAGTTATTAATTAACTTATTAATTGCCGTATATACTTGTGTTTATGTTGTCCCATGGATAAGTCAAGCTTGATTTTACTATATAATGTCTGGTATTTTATAATGTTGGTCGTATAAGTCGAATGTGGAAAACTCATGCTATTGGTCCAAGAGATTATGATATGCTAACCCCCAGAGAGAGTAACCATGGAGCACACTGCCTTTTTTTTCTATGTATTGTGTCTCTGTGACCACACTGTAATACCTGAACTATTCCGAAGCGACGTTTGCACTGTTTTGTGTTTTTTGTATCTCGCTCCCTCATACACCTTTATCATAAGAGCATCCTTTATCTACGATGGAGTGTTTGATCAGAAGAAAATATGAAGCTGGTTTTAAATTAAAAGTTGTTGAAGTGGTGAAAGAAATTGGTAACTGCACTGCTGCATCAAAAGTTGATGTGTCCGAGAAACTGATGCGAGATTGGAGGAAGCAAGAAAATGTAAACAAAAAAAAAATTAAGTGTCATATTTCTGAACAGGTGTATAAGTTGGGGTCTGATTTTATGATCGATTTTTTCGGAGTTCAAGACCCGACTTATACACAAGTATATGCAGTAGTACCTATTTGCTAATGAATCGCCTAATAATTCACTTTTTTGGTATGATTTTTTTATCCCCCTTGAAATGATTCCAGGCTCGGGACTTCCTCAATCTGTCTTCAGATTATCACGGCTGATTCACAATGTTGTACCACCAACAATTTTTATGGTCAACTCTTTTTCTTTGTGGAAAATCTCAGCAGTATGAAACAAATGAATTATTTAATTAAAAACAAAAGACTTAACCTGTTTTTGAAGTTGTCATGTGCACTAGGTTTTGTTCAGCTTTACTGACTGTAAAGCAAGAACAACTAATGAATGGCTGTGATATTACAGCAAACCTTGTTGACCAAGTGTCATCAATACATTCTTGCCCATTGCATTTATTATTCAAAACAGTACTGCTTAGTACTGTGTAGTTTACTTTTTATTCACCATTTAATGCGGCATGTGACAGGTTTGATTTAATTAAGCTAAGTTAATTCTAATTAATGTGAAACCTGTGGTCAGTAGCGGTTCAAGCCACAGTTATATACCACTTGAGCTGAACTTGTACTTGAGTTCATGTTCTAGTTTCATTTCACGTTTAATGTTGCCTATACTTGGAGTGTTTAGTTTCCCAAAAATACTACTATACATTATTTTATTTCTCAAAGGTAACTAAATCTTTACTGTCTTAGGGGAAATGATAGCCTTAAGTTTGTTAAAAACATTTTGTATTATCTTAAACGTTTATCCGCAAAACACCATAGAAACGTCTCATTAAACTGATCTCACAAATAAATAATTACACTCACTACTTAAACTGGAATTATTATCACATTAAAAAGTGCAAAGACTGTATTCAAAATATAGAATAACTGAAGATACACTGATGAACAAAAGCAAGGGAAGGAAGAAGTAAATCAGTAAATAATAAAGTAAGCTTAAAACTGTTTAACATTTTCTATTTTTAGTACCTGAAAAAAGTAAAACAAAATTAATTATTTCCATACACATTAAAAAGTTTTGTGTAGTGATGGAAACAATCCATCCAGGAAGGAAAGAACTGAAATACTTTATGAGACAAAGTCTTATATAATATGCCTAAGACAAAATTCTGTTCTTCTAGAAGAAACATATTTATTGAAAACTACAATAAAATAAAAAGGGCAAATGCAAAAATATCTGTGGTGCAGCTTTAAAGAGAGACCCTTCAACAGTCTGACAATGTGAACTGACTAGAGAGAAAAAGAGGAAATGGATAGAAAGTGTTCTTCTGAATATATTGATTACCTGTCAAAAGGACAAAGAAGCGTGTTAATACAAATCTGTTATTAAACAGGAACTGGGTACTTTCCCAACCTTTATCTGTCTTCTCATTTCCAGATCTTTCCACAGAAATCTAATTTAATAATTGAATGTTTTCATCTGATACCAGCTATCCAAAATAATGCACAAAACTGAATGCAATCCAGCATGCAAAATACAATTAATAAGTGCATTATATTAGTCTTAGGAATTTTATTTTGGATACATTTTGTGTCAAAATTAAATAGAAATCAGTCAAATGATTTCTTGCTTTTCAGTAAAACATCCGATATTTGTGCCAATTTGAAATGAAACAAAAAAGTGTGTTGTGTTTTAATTCATAACCTTTAGATTGGGCACTGAATGTGCCTACGCTAAAAGCAAACTAAACTCATTACATTTCACTTATAGTCTGCTCAGAGCACATTGTATTTCTTGCCACTATGACGTGTTAACCATTCCAGTATAAAATGAAATCAGATTAACAATGGACTTCAAGAAGTTAGGCAAGGGCATCATCCGTAGGGGCAACAGGCACTGCTATCATAATTATGTTCCAGCACAGCTGCAAACAGATTCTTCGACATATGGCATGACATTCTGAAACAAGGAGTGATGTAATTCAGGTCTTGCTGAACAAGGTTGCTCTAAAGTTACGAGGTCTATTGCCATTTATTGAAAATTTTACCACATTAATATTTATTGCTCTTTCACAAACATTTGGCAGATTTTGATGCTCATCAAATAAAATGGAGCTGTTGATTGATGACATCAGTAGGTGATTGCAGCAGCAAATGGAGCCACCAATACCTCAATCACTGGCTCATCCACTAGTGGTGTCAATAGTGCCATCTTGAGAGTTACACATTTTGCAAACAATATAGTGTGTGGTTAAGATATAGTAGTGTAACTGCCTGCAGATGAGCGCACTTACTGATTAGGTGGGGCCCATGATTTGCAGTATTTCCTTGTGGTACACTTCAGTGTTGGTCACAAGTGTGCAGCACAGAGTTACCTAAAGAGTGACCCGAAATTGTCAATAGTGCTCTTGAAGAGAGGGCAGGTTGAGGTTAGGTGTAACTTGTCCAGTGGTCTGGATGTGCATTTGTTGTTTTGCTGACACCTCTAATGGTACCTAACAGCAGGGTGATTTGGTTAGGTGAAACTGTTTGCTGTTTTATGTAAAACAATAAACATAATCATTTGTCTAAGGTTTCAAACTATCATGACTCTAGTGCTTTATTTAAAAAATTTTCACCTTTATGCTTGCGCTGACATTTTGTTGAATGGCCATTGCCATTTTGTGCTTTCCAACATGTGGTGCTGGTGTGATGCAATACACAAGATGTCACTCCTTTAAATGTGATGGCATCATTATTCACTTGTTATAAAACATGGCGCTTCTGGAAGCATTTATCTGATTTCATAGGTTAAAGAGCTTTTTTACTTTTGTGATTTTTTTTTTTCTTTTCCACTAGAGAAAGGTCTTTAATAAAAGCCACAACAATAAAAAAAAAAAACATTTCAGTTGTTTTCTTCATTTAAACATTTATCAGACAAATCCTTTGTCTAGACAGGGGCCTTGCCTAATCATTTATTTTAAAATAATCAGTCATTTTCCCTTGTTAGTTTTTATTTTGGACACTCTGCGCTTGTAAATACTTCACAAAGAGTTCATCCTACATGGTGGCTCTGTGTCTCCTCTGTCTAATTGTCCTTTAAATAAATTACTTATTTTAGATCATTTATCTCTTGATGAAGATTGTGAACTCACAATCATGATTACTGTTTACTCCCCTTGCCCCACTTCTTGACGCTGATTGATCATTTGATCTCTTTTAATTTTAGAACGATTAACATGAATCATTCAATTGGTTTATTTTTAATTATAACATGAAGACAATCATACCTAAATTAAATGCATGGCAGGGATATGCTTTGCATTAAAGTACTTTAGTATTTTATTTGTCTGATTGCATTTCATTTTGTCATGGATAATCTTCCATACAAAATGAATCTATCCAAGTTTAAAAGGAAAGTTGATCATTACCACAAGCAATTTCAAGAGAGATGAATCTTGGAATATTTTTGAGGAGGTAAATGGAAATGTCACCTATTTAATCTGCATTGAGAGAATTTCAGCTCTAGAAATACAATCTGAAATGCCAGTATTCCATTAAATAGGTTGCAGGAAAAAGACAAGTTCCAGGAAAATGAACAGAAAAAAATCAAAGCTGAGAGAAGCACTATCAACACAGCAAATCCTCATCCCAAGTCAAAAATAGAAAGAGTAGTAGTAGCTGTGGTGAGTTACGTGGAAAATGAAGGAATCACAAGATATATTGAAGGGGTGTTGCTCTTGAAAAAAATATTTTATTTAGTAATTTTAGTATTTTTGCACATATACTCAGCAAAAAAAGAAATGTCCCCTGACTTTCAACTGTTTTTACTTTCAGTAGACTTAATGTGTAAATATTTGTATGAACACTAAAAGAGTCAACACCATAAGACATAAACTAAAAATGTTTCACAATGTGTCCCTGAATGAAGGGAGGCTCAAAATCAAAAGTACCAGTCAGTATCTGGTGTGGCCACCAGCTGCTTGAAGTACTGCAGTGCATCTCCTCCTCATGGACTGGACCAGATTTGTCAGTTCTTGCTGTGAGATGTTACCCCACTCTTCCACCAAGGCACCTGCAAGTTGCTGGACATTTCTGGGGGGAATGGCCCTAGCCCTCACCCTGCAATCCAACAGGTCCCAGACGTGCTCAATGGGATTGAGATCTGGGCTCTTCGCTGGCCATGGCAGAACACTGACATTGCTGTCATGCAGAAACTCACGCACTCTTTGTCTCTCCTGTCTGGTCCAGCGAAGGTGGGTTTGTGCCCATAGGCGGCGTTGTTGCTGGTGATGTCTGGTAAGGACCTGCCTTACAACTGGCCTGCAAGCCCTCAGTCCAGCCTCTCTCAGCCTATTGCGGATAGTCTGAGCACTGATGGAGGGATTGTGTGTTCCTGGTGTGACTCGGGCAGTTGTTGTGGCCATCCTGTACCTGTCACGAAGGTGTGATATTCAGATGTACCGATCCTGTGCAGGTGTTGTTACACGTGGTCTTCCACTGCGAGGATAATCAGCTGTCCTTCCTGTCTCCCTGTAGCGCTGTCTTAGGCGTCTCACAGTGTGGACATGGCAATTTATTGCCCTAGCCACATCAGCAGTCCTCATGCCTCCCTGCAGCATGCCTAATGCACGTTCACGCAGATGAGCAGGGACCCTGGGCATCTTTCTTTGGGTGTTTTTCACAGTCGGTAGACAAGTCTCTTTAGTGTCCTGCATTTTTAGAACTGTGACCTTAAATGCCTACTTTCTGTGAGCTGTTAAGGTCTTAACGACCATTCCACAGGTGCATGTTAATTAATTGATTATGGTTAATTGAACATGCATGGAAAACATTGTTTAAACAATTTACAATGAAGATCTGTAAAGTTATTTGGATTTTTAAAACATTATTGTTGAAATACACAGTCCTGAAAAAGGGACGTTTCTTTTTTTGCTGAGTATATAATGCCTGGGGGATTTATCAAATGACATTTATGAGCAACTATGCAAAAATGGCACAGCATTCAGTGCATAAGGTGATATTGCATGATGAAAGCACTGTGAATAAAGAAATACTATTTACAGCTCCTGCTTTTTGTTAGTGATCTAAATTAAAATTTTGGAGTCACGATGTGAGTCCCATCCATCCATTATCCAACCCGCTGTGAGTTGATGTGCTTGAATCCACTGGATTATAATAAGACTGTTTCACATCATTCAGTTTACCATAAAAAATGCAACTTTACATCAGTACAGAGAGTGCCCTGGCATTCACAAGAAGAAATAAATCGACTGGTGACACTGCTATAAAAGTATTTTCTGGAAAGTAATTTATTTCAGCAATATTTTGGAGCACTTTAATTAACAGTACTCGTGAATATAATGACTGAAATGTAAAAATGTAATGTATCTTAGTATTAGATTCATCAGTTGTATCAAATCCAGGGCCCTACAATACTGCCAATTAAATCATTTTTTGGTTAAAAAAACAGTCAACATGGTAAAGATGCGTTATACTTTAACAAAGGTGCAAAAGGTACACTTGCCCTGCTAAAGAAAGTTTGCACAGAGAGATTTTTAAAGCTAAAGGCAGAGATAAAAAGAATCATGAAAGATTACACGGTGTTGATTCCAGACACTTCATACTTAATGGCCTACAGAGTTGGCTTCTACACTTGATGTCACATAACAGCTCAGTATTCTCAATCTAAAGATGTAAGGCACTAGCTAAGTTGTTGGAATATTATTATATGCAGTATGAGTATGCAGTTAAGTGATGAAACAAACAATTGCCCAATTCACCAATCTTTCCATTTTCCAGCTTTTCGGTCTTTAGAGGATGATAGAACATTTGTTGGTGCAGAATATGTATTTTGAGGCAGAAGGAGTGATTTCACATGGGATTTCCTGACCCCAAGGCACACCCTGTCCCGCTTTTCTTTCAACTTGGAGAATTTCTTAGATGACTAACAAACATAGCTTATTCACCTGAAGTACACAAGTAACCTCAAGTCTAAGTTCAGAAAGTCACAGGGAATTTAGTAGTCTTTATTCTGTTTGTATTTTACAATGAAGCAGAAGAGTGACTGTGACATTGACAAAGAAGAAGTAAAATACAGAAACCCTCCACAGTTTTGTATTCTTGCATAAACAGTCTACAGTTTTTCCAAATATACAAAGATACAAAACTTTCATAATTATGAGTTCAATCTAATTGTTATTTGTGAAATATTGTAAATATTTAAAATGTATTTATCTCTTCAGTGACTAAATCAGTTTCACATTACAGTTTAATTACAACCAATGCTTGGAAAAAGTTGGGACGGTATTGAAAATGCAAATGAAAGTAAACATTTACAAAATTCCCTTTGACTTGTAATCCATCACAAACAGTATAAAGACAAGATATTTAATGTTTAGTCTGGTCAAGTTAATTTTTTTGTAAATATACATCCATTCTTGCCATGAGGATCTGAAACACATTCCAGAAAAAGTTGTGATAGGGTAATTTAGGGCCAATAATTAGTTGAAAAAAAAAATAATGATGTGAGTAAAAACAGATGATATTCAGTCGGTGATTGTAATCATGCTTTAGAATTGAAGCTGTATCCAGGAAAGGCCTAGTCCTTCAGGAGCAAAGATGCACTGAAGATTGCCAGTTTTTCAACAAATGTATGGGAAAAACCATTTTAGCATTTAAAAACATTTTTTCTTAATGTCAGATTGAAAGGGATTTTGGTATTTCACTCGCAATGGTACATAATATCTCTCTATTTCTAAAAAAAAAAATCTCGGAAGGCTTGGAAGGAGACAATACGTGATCTTATCGGAAGACAATTTGATGTCCTGTGAGAGACACTTTAATGTCACGTGAGACAAGGCAGTGAGACGAAAGGACAGCTGCTGTACAGGCTTTTAAATGATCGGCATGCAGTGAGACAAGCAGAGCACGCAGCTCGTCAACAGCAGCAGAAGAAAGACAGCAGCTGATCAGACTGCATCTCCTCAGCGTGTGTTCGGTCCCCCCCCCAAAGAGAACGCAAGTGGCAGAGACGCGAAGTGGCTGGAGCGTAGCGCTCAGGGGGGGATGGGAGGGGGTGGGCAAGCGAACCGAGCAGGGAGCAAAGCCCCCTAGTAATTAAAAGATTTCAGGTGGAGATTGAATTCTGTTTTGTTAGGTTTTGTCTCTTTTTGTTCCAGCTTTTTTTTTTTAACTTCCTATTTTATTTTTCTTTTCTTCTTTTTTTTTAGTTTGACGATGAAGTCATTTTTTGTATAAATTTATCCTGATTGTAAGCAATGCTATTTTTTTCGAATATAACAAAAGAAATGTCTCCGGTCCTTCAGACGGCATTGTATTAAGAACCATCACTCATCAATAAGTGATACACTTGTATAATTACATGAGCTTAAGAGCACTTTGGGAAACCTTTATCAAGTAACACAATACATAGTTACATCCACAAATGCTGGTTACAACTGTACTTTGAAAAGAGGAAGTCATAAGTTAACAGTCCATTGACTTCCCAGGGATTTGAGGCCTCTGGGATGGACCAACACACAGTAGAAATTTGTATTGTGGCCAGACAAATCAGTATTTTGGGTCTTTTCTGGAGAGAAACAAATGTTGCAGGGCATAGAAGAAAAGGACCATCCGGACTGCTACCAGCTACAAGTCCAGCATCTGTGATGATATAAGGATGTGTCAATGCCCTGGGCAAGGGTAACTTGCACTTCTGTGAATGCACCATTAATGGCAAAAAGTACTTTCAGATTTTGGAGCAACATTTGTAGCCTTCAAGATGACATCTCTTCCTTGGAAGCCCAGGCGTATTTCAGCAAGACAGTGTAAATCAACATTCTGAGTACATTACAAAGGTATGGCCGCATAGGAAGAGGGTGCAGGTGCTTGGCAGGCCTACCTACAGTCCTGGCCTCTCCCCAGATGAGAATAAGAGGCACATTTTATTGCAAAATGCAACAACAAAGACTCACTACTGTTGCATACCTTAAGGTTTATTTGCATGAGAAAAAATGACACCTGAAACACTCAATAATTTGATGTTTTCAGTATCTAAACATTTATTAACTGTCGTGAGAAGGGAAAGCAACATTACAAAATGGTACATTTTTTACTTTCCAAACTTTTTTTGGAATATGTTACAAGTATCAAAATCAAAATAAGTGTTTATTTCTGAGAAAATAAAATTCATTAGTTGTAACATTGAATAACTGGTTGTTATAACCTGTTCAGGTAAAAAATAATTTACTATCATTCACTGCTTTCTGTTTTTATTTGCCTTTTCCATACAGCCCCATCTATTTCCGGGCTGAGGTTATACATCTAATATACTCTTAAACTTGGCAGTGTATGTTCAGGTTAATCTAAAATCTGCTGTTAATCTATATTGAGAAAAATCATATTTATCCTTGATAACTACATACTGTAGATCACATACATACATAATCATTTTTTGTTATAGTAGCTGCACTCAAAAAAGGTTTTTAGCTGAAAAAAAACATTTTTTTAAATGCCACATACCACTTAAATCAGAATGCTTAAGATGTGAATCTGCAAACTAAATTATAGATTTCACCACAATGTTTGTACTGAAAGCATTGGAAATTATAAGAAAGCTTTTATGTTTAATGTGAGCACCACCAAGATAAAGCACAGCAAGAAAAATAATGAGGCTCTCACTGGCACCAAGAAAACCACTTGCAATGCCACTGTGAGAAGGAAGGTGCCTCTGGACTTACTGGGTGCCCTAGAAGTGCAATGAGCAGGTGTGCCAATAAAAAAACAGAGTTTGAGGGCTACTGTTGAAAACCTCTACATACCTGAACATTGCTAAGCAGCTGGCAACCCAGAAGATGCTAAACAGTCTCATTAGAAAAACTGAGAACATGAAGGAGTGTCAAGAAGATAGATGAGCCAGCGGGTGTCAGCAGAAAGTTCACATCTGAGATTTTACCAGTGCTTTGTGCCACATTGGTTGTACCTTTTTCCTTGCTTACTTATCATTCTTCCACACAATCCATATGCTGAAATAATGTAATCCAATTTATGGCTGCAAGAGCTTTTTATATTACCTGTTGTAAGATTTTTCTAAAATAATAATGAAAGAAGAGACTATGCTCCCATGTTATCTTAAATAATAGCTAATTTAACAAATGAGAAAGAAAAATTACTCCCAACTTTAGTTTTTATGGCACAAAATTGCATCTGATCTTGCATGCAATGCCTTATTAATATTGCTTCAATAGCATGGCAGAAATTCTGCCAATCACCTTGTCTCAAAGCCCCTGCTCCAACCAACTTATCAAACAACTCAATTACTAAATATATTACTCGATTACATCAACAACTCCTATCACCAACTGGAATGGCCAGTGACGTCTCCACCTCTGACCATTAGTGTAGGCTATCCAAAACTTAAGACCAAGTAAAGAGACAATTGAGGAAGCTATACACAGGAAAAGCTCTAGAACCAGACTGCAACAGTCCTCGAGTTCTTAAGGTCTGCGCTGACCAACTGTGTGTCATCCTCTGTCACCTGTTCAGTTTGTCCCTAAGATTTCAGAAAGTGCCGCTGCTGTGGATAACAAACTGCATTGTTCATGTTCCAAAGAAAGCAGGCACCTCTTTACATAATAACTACAGACCAGTAGCACTTGGGTTTGACATCATGAAGACATTTGAGAGACTGGTCCTGGACTACATGAGTCTTCCTGTGGTAGACCCATTGCAGGACCCACTGCAGTTTGCCTATCGGACAAAGATTGGAGAGGAGGATACAATGGTCTATCTGTTCCGCAAGGCTTATTCTCACCAGAACAAGGAACTGTAGGGATTATATTTTTTGATTTCTTTACTGCCATCAATACCAGTCTACCAATCTATTTTAAGGGGTAAACTCGGAGAGATGCAGGTGGATAAGCCTATGGCGTCTTGGATAATGGACTTTCTGTCAGGCAGACTGCAGTTTGTGAGACTCAAGGACTGTGTTTCTGATATGGATGTGAGCAACATTGGAGCTCAACAAGGAACAGTCCTGTCTTCTTTTCTCTTTCTCAGTACACATCAGACTATTAATATAACACCACATAAGTCACTTGCAGAAATTTTCAGATGATTTTGCACTGATGGGATGTATTGATAAAGGGGATGGGACAGAGTATAGGAGTCAGATGGAAGACTTTGTTTCTTGGTGCAAACAGAATTGTCTGCATCTTAACAACAGCAGAACCAAGGAACTGGTTATCGACTTTCACCATACCAATGAGTCTTTACGTCCAGTGACTATTCAAGGAGTGGATGTAGAGGTGGTCCACACCTACAACTACTTGGGTGTCTACATTAATTACAGGTTGGACTGGTGTCAGAACACAGAGGAACTATATAAGAAAATCAAGAGCAGGCTCTTTCTCCTTAGGTTACTTTATTCCTTTAATGCGAGAAATTACATCCTACACATCTTCTACAACTCAGTGATGGACAGTGTGATTTTCTATGCTGTGGTGTACTTTGCTTAGCATCACTTCAAGAAAGGCCCACCAAATAAACAAGCTAATTAAAAGGCCAGGCACAGTTATAGAATACACTCTGAACCTCCAGGAAGTAGTAGCAAAGGAGACAATGAAAGCAAAACTGAGTACAATTATGAACAATACTGCATCTCTCTGGCACACTAACACTGAGTACTTCCAGCCAATGAATTAATCAGCAGAAGTGTGTCAAGAAACGCTACTGGGACTCCTTTATAGCAACATCTATACATCTGCATAATCCCTCACTGTGACTGTGACAGCCAAGTCAGAAGTTTTCCTTCATTTTAATTTTCTTGTTTTATAGTCTTTCTGCTGTGTGTTCAGACCAATGTCTTTATATTTATTTTTTAACTATATATTTATGTATTTATTTATTTAAAGAGCTTCTGTAAAAAGCCAGATTTCCTCCTGGGGACAAATAAAGTTCTATCTATCTATCTATCTATCTATCTATCTATCTATCTATCTATCTATCTATCTATCTATCTATCTATCTATCTATCTACCTATCTATCTATCTATCTATACTTACATTACCCATTCTTAATACTGTATAATTATTTTGTTTTTACTTACAATTTCTGTTCTTGATGCCCTCAAAATGATCATTTTCAAAGTTATACCCAGTGAGTTAGACTGGGTTAAAATTTAAGCAGTAACTGTAAAACATTTCTAAAAATACATTTTACTCCTAGCAGTAATCTTGCAGCTACTATCGCATGTTACATACTACATCCTGTTTGACATATTTCAATTTGTTTTTCAGCTTGCTTTATTCTAACTATATTTTACTATCCTTTGATGTAGGAAACACCGGTCAGGGAATAAAAACATTAAGGTGGATGCCCTGTCTTGTCAGTATGATACCAAGAATGAAGACCACACTTCAGAGAACATAATTCCATCTGAAAATGTTTGAGCATCTTTGACACTTTCACAGACAGAGCTAGTAGTTGAAAAAGAAAAATTCACAGACTGAATTTTATTACCCGCAGAAGCAAGTGCTCACAATGTTCTGATTAACCTATTTCAGTCTGATAATATTTCGACTGGTTTATTTTACAGTAAGAAAAATGTGCAATAAATACTAATGTATGGAGACTTTTAATGAATTTTGAAATTTTAATATTTAAAAAATTTAGTTTCCAATTATGAAATGCTTCTGGATTCCAGATATATGCACCAAGATGGCACACTTTAACTATTAGTGACCTATACTATTAACTGGTGTTTGGCAGGCTATGATCGCCCATCCAGGATTAGCATGTTGATGTGTTTTATTATCACTTTAATAACTACAAATTAATACTCTTTCATTTTCCACTTCCAAAATGTCAACATTTTGTTCCTAATAGGTTTAAAATATTTCAATGTCAGTTTGTTTTTTTTTTAATTTTTTATCTAGCATTTGCAGATCTTATTTTGTTAATAATTTACTAAATCACACAGTGGTTCCTATACAATCAGCTCTCATTACTGATCGTGTGCATGAATGTGCCAGCCTGTGATTTATCCCTTCAATTTTAATGAAATTTCAGGTTCACATATGATAATAAACTTCAACTTAAACCTTTGAAATTTGTTAAATTAAATAGCTATCTCAAAAAAGAAACCTTTTTGACTGACTCTTTTTTTAAAAAAAAAAATAATATTGACAATGGACTGTTAGTTAATCTTTAGTTTTTGAGCCTTAATTGTGAATATTTTAACACCTACTTGAATTCTTGTTGCATTTCAGCTTAGTTTTTATAACAGTGGTCTGTAAAAGAAATGGTTTGTGCCCCTGTCAAATATATTAGGTGTTCTTTGTAGATTTGATGATTCTGAATCCACATTTGGTAGCAGAATTGCTCCACCACATCCAGTTTTAGGGGGATGAAAAGTTTAAATAAAAAAAAGTTTAAATATTTTATAGAAAAAAGATATATATATATATTTAAATTAATTATTTAAACTTAAAAAAAACTATAAATTACACATGTAACTGTTTTAAGCATAATTATTACTTACAAAAAGTAGTAGTAGTATTTTTCTTCTTGTATTCCTCTAAAAGTGTTTCATGGTGGAATAAACAACAGTTGTCTACTAATGTAGACCTGCTCCAATGTCAACCATAACGTGTCTTCATCTAAGTGATGTCCAGGTGAAACCTCTCCCCATACTCATTAGAGACTGCTCCTATGTTCTCATGGTGGAAAAATCCAAATGATAGTGTAAGATTTTTTAAGTTTTTTAAAGACATGCTACTCCCTAGTGCTAGGTAGGAAGAGAGAAGCTTTTCAACTAGTTCCTCATTTCCATCTTTGAATTCCCAAGAAAATTGTGGCATATGCTTTTTTTTCCCAAATAAAGGAAGGGTATGTATTATTTTAGCATTTTGCTTATCGGTTACCTGATCAAGACAATAGATGGATCAAACTGACCTTGCATATTTCTATAACTAACAGTTACAAAGGTGTTTTATTAACCATTTAAATATAAATTCCTTACTATTTTGCACTGAGAGAAAATAATTGATTTTGGTTTCTTTCTTTCTTTCTGTCTAACATTTTTTTCCAAATACTCTTCAAATAATATTCTGAGAATGAAAAAAAATACTTATGCCATAAAAGAATCATCATTTTTTAATTTTTTTTTCCAGAATCTGATATCTCACAGAAAAAGTTTGTAGTAGAGAAATTCCAATTTCAGAAATTGATTCAACACACTTAAATCAATAACATACACCAATTTTGGGGGTTTGGTGCAGATCTGTATAATTAGTGTTTATAGCTTATGGACAGTCCATTCAAAGGTACATTTTAACAGCTAAACATTTGGTAGTAATATTAGTTTCCACTTTTACTTTTTTCTCTGGTTGAAATCCTCAGTTTATGTTCTCTTTTGGAAAGCTTTTTGCACACATTTGTGTACTAAAATAAAATATGATATATAGGGATCACCCATAGGTAAGAAGAAATAATAATAACATTAATCAATAGTTAAAAATATTTCAAATGTAATATGTCAGTTTCCAGTCAGACTGGAAAGTATTGCCCATCAATACATTTCTGAAAATGAATACATTTAGTAGTACTATTTTTTTCTAAATTTGGGTATGCATAAATATTTCAAATGCTTAAAATATTGATGCTGAAACAGGTAACATCTTGGCAAAGACCTTAGTTACTTACAAATGGTTTATGGCCTGCAATCACCCTAGTCATTGTTTTATAGTGGGAAGGAGATTTCTCACTTCACCAATGAATAGAGACCAATAGTTCCTTTTCAGACGTCATGTCTACAGTTCATCAATCCATATAATATTAAGCAGCAGGTTGGCCCTCATATGTACAGATCAGATCTTCCTTCACTTTTCTAAATTCCCCATCACATCATGTGTCCCAACTTTATGCAATTTTTTTGTTTCTTTCAGTTTTGCTATGCACTTCTAAGCCTGGTCTAGATTTGCAGATCTCTAGAACATCTATATATTTGTATTTGATAGATAGTTCCCTAGTTTTTTGACAGAAGTAAGTAGAATAAAACTCCGAAGCTGAAGTACCGGCTTTACAAGCAGTTAATTCATTGATTCTTTCATAAATTTTCTGAACCTGTTTACTTCAACATATAATTGGGCAGACCTGTTGCCTGTGCTAGCTACATCATTATTAATATCAGGATGTCTTTTTTTGGTTTACTTTGCCTCCTTGCTCAGAGAAAAATCTGTATGTCAGATTCAGCACTTAAGTTTCCCCAGGAAAGACAATTTAATCCTCTGTGTGTTAAGAACAAGTTATTCAGAGATTTCTCTCTCAGACATCTCTCTAATTCCCCAACAATCAATCTTTACCTTATATAGCAGCTTTCATTCTAAGCTTTATCAAAAAGAGTATTATAAAGAAAATAAAATTGCAATGTGCTATGAATGATACTATACCTTAATGTACATACTGTAATAGTAGATATGAACTATATACTGAATCTACAAGAACAGTACATCAAAGAGGCAAGGATAAGATAAAAAAGAAAATTAAATGTCACAGCCTGAAAAATCACTTTTACTAGCATATTGAAGATGGGTATGACTAGGACTATTTAATTTTTTATGTCTGCCTTTCTGTATTCATTTTATACGTACAGTGTGCTGGCTGCACTATGGTTACTATATTTGTAATTTCTTTAATTAGACACAACATGCACTCTGCTTTATACATCGTAGAAAACCTTCATAAAAATGAGCACATAAGAAAAGGCAGCATACTGCTAAGTGCCCCTACATTACGACTCTTGAGGTGTGCCACTGCCTGTTCAGCGTTTACATAGGTTACTGAATTTGACAGTCTTACTCTGATGACCCTCTCAATAATGGAGGCTATACATTTACTCAGTGACTGACTAAGTGAGTTTCTGAGCAAATATTTCCAGCTTGGACCTGCACCTGTTCTGCACTAGTTCTTTCCCTATACCCAACTTTACTGGTGTTAGCTCAGGGACCTCTGACATCCCTTTGGATTGTGTTTGTTCAGAAAATGAATGCTGAATCAAATGTGAAAACCCATTAGTGGAAACATTACTGTAATTATATTACTATAATTATTATTATCATTCTATATTAGTATTGACTTGCGTAATGAATAATTTGTGAAAATATTAGAAAAACCCAGCAATCATTTGGGTGGTTTAGATATATGAACAAATAGCACTGTATTTGTCCCCAGGTGGAAATTTGACTTTTCACAGTAGCTCTTTAAATAAATTAAATCACTTAAAAGGAAGAAAATTAAAACTGAAACTTCTGGCTTGACAGTCACATTAAAGCATTATACAGGCATGTTGCTGTTGGTATAAAGGAGCCCCAGTCACATCAGCATCTGGTTATGTCTATGAATTGCGGACTTCAAGCAGTCATTGCATGAGACAAAGTATTAAATATGACTGCTTTAATACACGTGGCCATTGCTATGTCTAAAACATTATGGTGCCCTGAAATGGAGGGACCATGTACTAAAAGCAATTTTTACATGGTGTGCAAGTACTTTTAAAGTAATGTCTGCAATGTGAACTTTAATCATATCTGAAATGTTTAATTTGTAAATTTAAACTGTTGAGTAAGTGGGTTAAATCTAGGAAAAATGTGTCCCAAACATAACGGAGGGCACTATGTGTTAATAATAAATTAAAAATTAGTCACTTCTAGCAGTAATATCCATTAGCAGCACTAGTAATGTCTTGACTGAATTTTTAAACCAGCTTAATGCTAACTTGATAAAAAAAAAAAGGTATTCATATTTTATTGGAAAAATGGAAGTTTCTGGCTGAGTCCTAAACGTTTGACTGGTAAAGTAACCTATAGTCCATGGGGATGCCATTTACAGCTTTGCCTAGGGCAGCAAAACGCAAGAACTGACCCTGGGTTTCAGAGGCTGGTTTTGCCTCACACCTAATGCTCTTGAAAATGATTGCCAAACCTATTAGATGATGTCTGTAAGCAGTTGTCATAAAAAAAGGTTATCAGTTGTTGCTGCAAGCACTGCCTCATTGATATATAGTACAATGTATTTTTCAGTTGTTGTTTATGGATGTTTACATGTGCAATATTTGCACAGTTACATCTGAGGTTTTCAAGTAATGACTCATTAAAGACCAACTCCTGACAAGCATGAACTCACATTCTGTTGCTGCTGTCACTGGTCCCTTTAGTGTTATTGCTGATCATTTGCTGTCTAGATCTGATTCACCCATCACTTGATCAAGATAGCGAATGTTACGTGTTATTAAATATTTAGGAAAAGAGGGACTGCAACAAAATGGATTCTCTTCTGCATCATGAGTATCTACACAGATATCAAAAGGCACAACCTTTGTGGGAATTCTAAATAAAGGTTGTAAAAACTTCAAACTGACAATGGGTTAGTTTTTAATTCCAAAAAAATCACCAACACAGAAGCAGTGTCCTGATAAGTTATGTTCTTATGTTATTTAAATTCCTTTACTTTTCACATCCTTTGTAGTTTAGGTAGGAAAATACTGTATCTATAAAATTTCACTTGTTATTATGATTTAGTTTTACTTCAGCATTTTGCATATTTATATCATGGATTGGGAAGAGTTTCCATCAATGATGTATAAAAAATGTAACAGATAGAAAGAGCAGAGATATTTAGATTCATTCTAAAATTTAAATATATTTAAAACAAGGAGCACCCCTCAGACTCAATCAAATAACTGTCCATTTTGTTTTATTACTTATTATGTTTACTGTCACATGTTGACATCATTTTGTTGCAGTTTTCAGTGATTACTTTTGTCATGGGTGTCACCATTTTCTGTGTATGTTTCACTGCCATTTTGTGTGTTTGTGTTCATGGATTCCACCATTTTATAATTTTGGATGACTTGCTAAGCCTGTTATATCGTTGCAGCCATGTTATAAAAGATGGATGCCAAATTTAATGGTGTCCAAACTTTTAGCAATTGTCGTGGACTAGGAGGCACTAAATAGTTCCAAAAGCACTTCCACAAATCAGGACTGGTTTCCCCTAGACTTTCTTGTATACTGAGATATGGGGATGGATATTTGAGAAGTAAATCGCAAGACAATGATTATATTTTTATATTATGTACATTAAAGAGCCATCAACAACAAACCAAATCAAATTAATAATATATTGAACAATTATTATAAAAGTAAAGTTGAATAAATTGGACTCTGCAGTTGCATGAATAAAAAAGTATCACTTCCGGTTAGCAGAAATAGTTCAAAAGTTGAAAAAAATGTATGTTTTGTACCTAAAACTTGTATGACCTACCTGAAAGCGTATTGTGTTTACATACATTTACCTGCATTTTTATCACTCTTTAATTTAATATTGTTTTTATCAGTATGCTGCTGCTGGAGTATGTGAATTTCCCCTTGGGATTAATAATCTATCTATCTGTCTATCTATCTATCTACACACACAGACATAATTCCAAAAATTGTATTTTTGGATGATTACAATACTTTCCCTATACTTCTTATACGAGAATGTAAACATGGCCAATAGATGGGGTATACTGCCAAAGCCTGTCTAGAATAAGGGCAAAAACAGAATCTTTATAATTGTAATAAAAATCCAGCTCAATAGAGCACAAAAGCAAAAAGGAGTTGTCTAAAACACAAAGAATTCCAAGCTAACAAAGTCCCAATACAGAATCAAAAGGAAAAGAGTAGAAAATCAAATCCATAAATCAGAAAAAGCACTACAAAGCACAAGTAAACTCACCTGCTCCCAGGCACATTTGAAATGAACTACCAGCATCTGTGGGAGACTCTCTGGATTTATAGGGTTGAGGGCAGTGATTGGCAAGTGGCCCTGCCTCTTGGAGAACTACCTACAAAGTACTTGTAATATAAGGCATGCAGCTTATATACATATATAAAATCAATAGCAAAAAATAATGTGCATAACCAACAAAAGTAACTAATATAATCAACATAAATGAAAGAATAAAAGAATGAACAAAAGAGACATTAAACACGTATATGACCCCAGCCAGGGGAGGAGCCCTGGCCAAGATATGACAGCAAAGTAAACTTGACTGTTTTTTAAGCTGTTTTCTTGATAGGAAATTTTAAGTTTTGTCTTTAGATTTTTTTTAAGTTAAAATTTAGCACAATGCCTTAAACATGATTGTCAATGTCTTGTCTTATTTGTTTTGACCTTGGTTAAACAATATGATACAGGTAACCTGGTATAAATGTATAAACATTACCTGCAGGTGAGCTCAATATTTGATATGAGGGCATAAATACGGTATAAAAGTTGAGGATGAAATTTATTCATATGATGGAAGAAGAGGTCATTAGTGAAAGGTTAAATCTGTAGTAGCTGATAAGTTTACTTGAAACCCTGCTTGACACAAATAGCGATTCTCAAGGCATTCACTATATAGTTTGACATGTGATACAAAGACATTATTGCACATGTATCTTTAATTAAAGTATACAATAAAGAGGAATTCTTAGAGACATTTCAAAATGTTTTGATAAAATGTGTGCATAATGTAGCCATGGAAAAAAGTAGTTGATGGCTTAGTAGTACAGTGTCAGATTTTATTTTGCTATTTAATCATTAACATAATCAGTATGTTGGAGCTTAAAATTAAAATTATCAGAAACACCAGATTTTATTAACTTTGTTGTGAATTCTGTAGATTAGTTTTTTACTTTTTTTGTTACACCATTTGGATATGGTTATTTTCTTTTTGGTGGCCATTTTGACTGTAGTTTGATTGGGCATTTAGAATCACATGACCATGATTTTGTAAATCAAATTTTATTTGTAATAAAGGGGCCATGGTGTGATATAATAACAAAAATCCAGCAAGAAACAATATAGCTCACTGCAGGTGGATGGGGCTTCACATAATATTTGGAGGGATTAGCTGAGCTAAATGAGGCCCTGGAGCTGGGCCTGACCCGATTTCTCTTTTCATATGACCACTATGTAATAAATATTGATACTATCAGACAACAGAATCAGATGGATGACCTCAATGCCAGTGTTTGAAACCCGTTTGAAAAGAAATGTCTTTCATTATTGGCTTTTAAACAATTTTTAATTATTACAGTGGTTGTGTTATAGATTAGGCTTAGTCTTGAGCTTTGTTTTTCCTTTAGCCACTTCCTTGAAGACAATGAATGCTCTTAAAGTGGGATAAAGTTCACTATCCTTGCGTTGTGAGATTTGACTAAACTGTGGGCATACAATTACTTGAAGAGGTTACAACCTCAAATATGATAGATAAACTAGGCAGGTTGTATTAGAGGTTTAATGGTGAGTATGTTTGCCTTGGGGGGCATGGTGGCGCAGTGGTAGCGCTGCTGCCTCGCAATTAGGAAACCTGCGTTCGCTTCCCGGGTCCTCCCTGCATGGAGTTTGCATGTTCTGCCCGTGTCTGCGTGGGTTTCCTCTCATAGTCCAAAGACATGCAGGTTAGGTGCATTGGCGATTCTAAATTGTCCCTAGTGTGTATGTGTGCGCCCTGTGCTGGTTGGGATTAGAACACTCTAGATGAGAACAGGCCATTCAGCCCAACAAAGCTCGCCAGTCCTATCCACTTGTTTCCTCCAAGAAAACATCAAGTCGAGTTTTGAAAGTCCCTAACGTCTTACTGTCTACCACACTACTTGGTAGCTTATTCCAAGTGTCTATCGTTCTTTGTGTAAAGAAAAACTTCCTAATGTTTGTGCGCAATTTACCCTTAACAAGTTTCCAACTTTGTCCCCGTGTTCTTGATGGACTCATTTTAAAATACAAGTCTCGATCCACTGTACTTATTCCCTTCATAATTTTAAACACTTCAATCATGTCACCTCTTAATCTTCTTTTGCTTAAACTGTAAAGGCTCAGCTCTTTTAATCTTTCCTCATAATTCAACCCCTGTAGCCCTGGAATCAGCCTAGTCGCTCTTCTCTGGACCTTTTCTAGCGCTGCTATATCCTTTTTGTAGCCTGAAGACCAAAACTACACACAGTACTCAAGATGAGGCCTCACCAGTGAATCATAAAGGTTGAGCATAACCTCCTTGGACTTGTACTCCACACATCGTGCTATATATCCTAACATTCTGTTAGCCTTCTTAATGGCTTCTGAACACTGTTGGGAAGTTGATAGCTTAGAGTCCACTATGACTCCTAAATCCTTCTCATAAGGTGTACTCTCGATTTTCTGACCTCCCATTGTGTATTCAAACCTAATATTTTTACTTCCTATGTGTAATACTTTACATTTACTGACATTAATTTTCATCTGCCACAAATCTGCCCAAGCCTGTATGCTATCCAAGTCCTTCTGTAATGATATAACGGATTCCAAATTATCTGCTAATCCACCTATCTTGGTATCATCTGCAAACTTAACCAGCTTGTTACTTATATTCCTATCTAAATCATTTATATATATTAAAAATAACAGCGGCCCTAGCACTGACCCCTGTGGAACACCACTCTTAACATCGGCCAGTTCTGATGAGGTTCCTCGCACCATCACCCTCTGCTTCCTGTGTCTCAGCCAATTCTGCACCCATCTTAAAACATCACCCTGAACTCCCACTTCTTTTAACTTGATGCCCAACCTTTCATGTGGCACCTTATCAAATGCTTTCTGAAAGTCCAGATAAATAATATCATAAGCTCCACTTTGATCGAATGCTTTTGTTGCAGCCTCATAGAATTCCAACATGTTAGTAAAACACGACCTCCCTCTTCTGAACCCATGCTGACTGTTCAGAATAACTCCTGTCCTTGCCCTGTGTTGCTCAATCTTATCCTTAATAATTTCTTCCATTAATTTTCCTGTGATGCATGTTAAGGTTACTGGCCTATAGTTGCTTGGATCTGCCCTGTCACCCTTTTTATATAATGGAATGATATTTGCCATTTTCCAGTCCTTTGGAATCTCTCCAGTGCTCAGTGACTTCCTAAAAATATGTGTCAAGGGTTTATATATGTACTCACTAGCCTTCTTAAGAACACGAGGATAAATATTATCTGGGCCTGGTGATTTGTTTGATTTCATCTTATTTAATCTGAGCAGCATTTCTCCCTCTACAATTTCCAAATCCCTCAGTACCTCCTTAGTAGTCGTGTTTACCTCTGGGAGGTTATCCACTTGCTCACTTGTAAACACCTCAGAAAAATGTAATTTTAGGGCATCTGCTATTTCATTGTCTGTATCTTTTAATTCACCTTTGCTATTCCTGATGAACTTGACCTCCTCCTTAACTGTTCTTTTACTAATAAAATACTGAAAGAATCTCTTGGGGTCTTCTTTCGCCTTATCTGCTATATTCCTCTCCAACTGCCTTTTAGCCTCCCTGATATCCTTCTTAATGGTTGCCCTCATGTTCTCATACGCGTTACGATTCACTTTGCAGTCATTAGTCTTATATATCTTATACAGCATTTTTTTCCTTTGCAACTTCTTTTTTAAATCTTTATTAATCCACCGTGGAGTTTTTTTTAGTTTCCTATTAATTCCAAATTTAGGTATGTATCTGTCCTGCATTACATGTAAAACATTTTTAAACCTGTTCCACTGCTCCTCGACTGTCTCCATACTTAAAAGCTTATCCCAGTCTATCCTACTTAGACTTTGTCGCATCTGCTCAAAATTAGCCCTACCAAAGTTCAACTTAACAATTTTAGTCTTTGCACATGTACTCTTACAAAATACTGAGAATTGTATTACATTATGGTCACTTGACCCTAGTGGTTCAATCACCTCTACACCCTCAATTCTATCCTGATTATTACAGAATACTAAATCCAGACAGGCTTCACCCCATGTTGGTGCTTTAACATGCTGTGTTAAAAAACAGTCGCTGATTACTTCTAAAAACTCCTGCTCTTGTGCTCCACCATCTGCAAGGTTATCCCAGTTAATATTTGGATAATTAAAGTCCCCCATGACTATAATATCCCCCTGTAAACTTGCCTTTTTGATATTACTAAAAAGATGTGTGTTGAAATTATTGTCTGAATTGGGTGGTCTATAACATACTCCTAAAATAAGACCTCTTTCCCTAATATTTTCCAGGCGAAGCCACATGTCCTCACTAAGATGGGGCTCATCATCTAACTGAAGATGACTTACATTTAAACCCTGTTTGGCATAAACAGCAACCCCACCTCATTTTCTGTTCTGTCTATCCTTCCTAAAAAATTTGTATCCCTCTATGTTACACTCATCCCCATCTTTGTTATTTAGCCAGGTTTCCGTTATTGCTATAATATCATAATTATGCTCTGCTACATACAACTCCAACTCACTTACCTTATTTTTGATACTTCTAGCATTAAGGCAAGGTATTTGTAATGTGTTAATCCTTCTACATTTACATGTTTGCTTAGAATTTACATTACTATGCATTTTTATTTCTACACCATTGTTTGTTCTTCCATGTATAGATCTAAATCTGGCCTGTCCTAAATTCCCTACTCCCCCATTCCCTAGTTTAAACAATCCTCGACTAGCCTACACATACACCTCCCCAATACATTGGTGCCCCTCTGGTTCAGATGTAACCCGTCACGGCGGAACAGGTCCCATCTGTTCCAAAAGGAGTCCCAATGCCCCATAAACCTATACCCTTCTACCCTGCACCAAGATTTGAGCCACGCGTTAAGCCTTCTAATCTCCTCAATCTTACCTGGACTGGCGTGTGGCACGGGCAGAACTTCGGAGAAGATTACCTTGTCAGTTCTGCTCCTCAGCTTGGTACCTAACTCTTTGAATTTGGATCGCAGAACTGACAGACTACCCTTATGTATGTCATTTGTTCCAACGTGGACAATGACAACTGGATCCACCCCCGCTGTGGCCAAGAGCCTATCTACCCTTCCAGGGAGGTCTCCCACCTGTGCTCCCGGAAGGCAACACACCATGAGAGACTCTCTCTCTCTGGAGCACACCTGCACTTCAATCCCCCTAATGATTGAGTCCCCAACTATCACTACCTCTCTCTTTTTGGGAACTGGTTTTGAGGTGGCCTGTTGGGGCTCCTCAACACTGCCTACCACCTCAGAATTATCAGAGTCACCGTCCAGCTCCGCAAGGACATGATAACGGTTAGACACTTCTAATTCTGGGGTTGATGCCCCTGGACAGTGTGCACCCTTTACCTTACGCCTTGTGACCGTGACCCACCTATTCCTACCTGTCTGGTCTGGAATCTCCTCCCGCATCACCTTTGGGGTGCACACTATCTCTCTAAAGGACACCTTGGCCAAGTTCGCCAATTCTCTATTACAACGCAGGTCAGCCAACTCCTCCAGTTCAGCGACCCTGAGCTCGAGGTGCTGGATCAGCTGGCATCTCTTGCAGATGTAGCCCTCATAGACAAAAGGCTCTTACAAACCATCATCTAAAAAGTCCAACATCCAACAGGACTTGCATTGCACTGGCCTCATTATTAAAATTTGACTTGGGATTACTAAGCTGCCTTAACGTTTTTGTTTTTCTTAAAATTTAATTTCTTCTTCTTTCAGCTGCTCCTTAACTTAAATGGTAACACTAAGATCTGCTACAGATATTTTACACCTTTTCCCCTTAAGCTCCTGTACTGTTCTACCTCTCAGCTGCCTGCTATTTGCCTTTCTATGAGGTTAACTTTACTTTTCTCTGTCTCTTCTCCTAACTTTGCGCTCCTCTTACTTATAAGCTCTTCACTCGCACTTGTATTCCCCCGTATTAATGAACCAATACGCTGTCACCCACTTAACTGTTCTACCTCTGTACCGCTAAGGACTGTTTAATCTAAAATCTATAATAATAAAAGGCAAATCCCTCACTGACTGACTGACTGACTCACTGACTCACTCATCACTAATTCTCCAACTTCCCGTGTAGGTAGAAGGCTGAATTTTGGCAGGCTCATTCCTTACAGCTTACTTACATAAGTTAAGCAGGTTTCATTTCAAAATTCTACGCGTAACGGCCATAACTGAATCCTATTTATGTACACGCCATAGCCTGCAGCTTGTTCGCCGTATGAGGCGGAGTTGCGTCCCCCATCACCACGCCTCCCACGTAGTTGGCTGCCTGCCTATATTGCGTCCCCGATACCCACGCCTCCCACGTAATTGAGTGCCTGCCCATATGTTATAATAAGTTAATATTAAGAATTGTGTCACTGTATCTGTTTAAGATCTCTTTAAATGTATTTTTCATTCTTATTCTGTGTAACATGCCATGAAGAGCTGAGCCAGCTTTAGCACAGAGTGTCAACTTTCAGAATTGCTGGGCCAAGCAAAGCATAAAGACAGACAAGGACAGCTGTTGTCAGCCCTAAAAGGACTAAATGTTATTTGACCTTCCTGGTTAATGCTTAGCACGAGTTTGTCTGCCTTGTTTGGTAATTGTACTGGGGATTTGGTCATGTGGACACAATATAAAAGAACGCTGGAACCTTGCCAAGCTTTGAAGACCTGTGGGAGTGGAAGCCATAGACTCCAAAGCCACCTCCGTTGTGACAGCAAAGAAGCAATTTCTACACGACCGAATCCCCAAGGTTACAGATGAAATTTCGCTGGTCTTCCCTGTCGTTTTATAGCAACGTAAGCCGCATTAAACAAGCTAAGTATATTCTGTCTTTTCTGTGACTTTGTCGCCGCCTATTGCCGAAAAGAGGGATATCGCCGTTATAATTTATAATTATTTAAATAAAGGGTTATTAAAACGCCGCAATATAAAAGAACATATTTCCACGGAGCTAACACTCCCATCGGAAACACCATATAAGGCCGTCCGTCAGCAGCAATCCAATAGACACGCTGCCGCTAAATATTCACAGGCAAATCAAAAAGTTAATACCGGGAATGCCTGTTAAACATCTTGGATTCATGAGTAGCGATTTGGGTGGTGGGATGTCTATCAAGGTGATCACTGTAATATTTATATGTTATTGAAATGTATTATTATCAGGCATGGTTTAGGCACCCATGTCGTCAGGAAGGTACCAGAAAAAGGGACCTCAAGGTTACTATTATGGAAGTTAATTTAGAGCACGGATGCTGTGAATGTAAGAGCTGTAATAAATAAAGTTCCCTGCATACTTTAAAAGAAAGTCTCGCTATCATTTCATTTTTCACAATTTGTAAAAACAAGACATGGTGTGAGAATAGAGGACAGTCATGGATTTTGTTGGAGTTCCCTCACCACAGATTGACTGGGATTTTCTTAACCTGCCGGAAGAATGGAAAAAGTTCTGACAGCACGTGGAGCTGATGTTTTCTGGCCTGCTAAAAGGCAAAGACGAGAGTGAGAAATGCAGCTACCTGCTCCTGTGGACTGGGGAAAAAGGAAGAGACATTTTTAACACATGGACTCTCACCCAGGAGGAAGCCATGTTACTGAAAACTTATTATGACCGTTTTGAGGCTTTTGTCATGCCTAAGACGAATACGATATTCGCGAGATACAAGTTTAATGAGAAGACGCAGGGTATAAATGAGACTTTTGATCACTTTGTAACAGAGTTAAAATTGCTGGTGAAGGATGGTGCTTATGCAAATGAAGATGAGATGGTCAGGGATAGACTAGTGTTTGGCACAAACTCAGCGTAAGTGCGAGAGAAACTTTTAAGTGCCGGGTCTTAGCTAACATTAAATAAAGCCGTGGACATCGCAAGATCGCACGAGATAGCACAAGCACAGCTGAGAACCTTCGATGCATGTACTCTGAGCGGCTCACGTGAACTGACTGTGAAAGCAGTACGCAGACAACAAGCAAGAGCTCCAAAGAGCGCTGAACAAAAAACGCATTACATAATTGAGAAGGCAGCAAAAGAATATGAAGCGTGTGACGCATACAAGCATATTCATAAGTGCAGCTACTGCAGAAAAAAAGCACACGGTGGAAAAAGTCAATGTCCAGCTTAAGGAGGACAGTGTAAAAAATGTGGTAAATTTAACCACTTTGCTAAAGTTTGCAGGACTGGGAAAGGTAAACCTGTGCATGTAGTGTGTGATGTCTCAGATAAAGAGGAAGACACGCTGTTTATTGATGCAGTAAGAAAGGAACAACCCTCTGAAGCTGAACAAGCCTTTGTAGACATATCAATAGGAAAGCAAGGTGTAAAGCTTAAGTTTAAATTAAGTTCATAGACATGCTGCCGCTGGCGTTTGTAATGCCTAAGACGAATATGATATTCGCGAGATACAAGTTTAATGAGAAGACGCAGGGTATAAACGAGACTTTTGATCACTTTGTAACGGAGTTAAAATTGCTGGTGAAGGATTGTGCTTATGCAAACGAAGATGAGATGGTCAGGGATAGACTAGTGTTTGGCACAAACTCAGCGAAAGTGCAAGAGAAACTTTTAAGTGCCGGGTCTGAGCTAACATTAAATAAAGCCTTGGACATCGCAAGATCGCATGAGATAGCACAAGCACAGCTGAGAACCTTCAATGCATGTACTCTGAGCGGCTCACGTGAACTGACTGTGAACGCAGTATGCAGACAACAAGCAAGAGCTCCAAAGAGCGCTAAACAAAAAACGCATTACACAATTGAGAAGGCAGCAAAAGAATGTGAAGCGAGTGACGCATACAAGCATATTCATAAGTCCAGCTACTGCGGAAACAAAGCACACGGTGGAAAAAGTCAATGTCCAGTGTGGTCTATGGCCGGCTTGTCATCATGGCCAATACCCCCAGGCCGCAAGATGGAGCTCTCCCTGCAGCATGGAGGTGCCCCGGATACCAGCAGGGAATCATGGACTTTGGAGTTTTCCCCTACAAACCTGCTGGATACCCCAGGGGCCAACAGAGGATGCCGCAGGGAGGCATAGAGAGTCATATGTGCCCTATAATCCAGAAGTGCATCATAGGCAGAGCGACAGCAGAAGTGACGTACTTCCGGGATGAAAAAAAGGACTTTTTGGAACACTTCCGGGTCAAGGACTTTAAAAGGACTGTGACAGCTCCCAGACGGCGAGCTGAGCTGGGTGGAACAGTGGCAACGCGTCTGGGAGTTGGAGGATTGGTTTATTGTATTGGTGATTAGTGATTATTGATTTGTTTATGAGTATTGGGGAGGAGAGGGTGCTTTGTGCACTTTATTGTCCTAATAAATCAAGTATTTGGAATTTTACCTGGTGTCTGACGAGTGGTCTGAGGGTTCAAGGGGTCAAGAGAGACCCAATCTGTCACACCAGCTATAGGAAGACAGTGTAAAAAATGTGGTAAATTGAACCACTTCGCTAAAGTTTGCAGGACTGGGAAAGGTAAACCCATGCATGCAGTGTGTGATGTCTCAGATAAAGAGGAAGACGAGCCGTTTATTGATGCAGTAAGAGAGGAACAACCCTCTGAAGTTGAACAAGCCTTTGTAGACATATCAATAGGAAAGCAAGGTGTAAAGCTTAAGTTTAAATTAAGTTCATAGACACACTGCCGCTAAATATTCGCAGGCAAATCGACAACTTAATACCAGGAATGCCTGTTAAACATCTTAGATTCACGAGTAGCAATTTGGGTAGTGAACACTTTGATGAATGAAACCTGTTATCTTTACAACGGTTGACAAACATGGAATGTAACTTGAACACAACACGTCCTCCAAATACGAACCTGATTGAAAGAAATAATGATAATCAAATCCTTGATGACAGCAACGCTCATAACAGTCACAAAACAATTACATTGACAATCATGTTACGTTATTTTCAAAATGTTTCCTTTTCTTTTTCATAACTTCTTTAACACACTACTTCTCCGCTGCGAAGCGCGGGTATTTTGCTAGTTGTCAATAAAAGAACATTTCAAAACTGAATTTTCAAGCCAAACAATTTATTAGAATTAGTTTCTGGCTTTGATTGCTTAAAAACCTCAAGTTTAATGTTGTCACAGAAACTTTGTTTTGCTATGTCTAACTTCTGTCATTCTGGTTGTTGTTAAAAAACTCTGCCACTCTAATTTACCTTTCTGTCTTGATTAAGTGGAACAATTCTAAATGGTAACATGACTCATGTAAAACTTACAGTTTCCTGTGAATCTGACATGTATGCCTTTTGTATGTGAATGAAAACCAGAGGACCTAGTGTGGTGGATAGGCAGGTGATGGCAGAAATGACGAGGACAATGCCAGGGGCAGCATTTGCCCCTCTATGAAGTAAATGGTCCAGATGCATATCTTCTTAGGAAACATACAATAAATTAAGAACTGGTGGACCAGTATGGAAAATTTAAGTACTCCTGTGTAATTACAAGGGAAATTGTATATCAATTTTACACCAGTCTTTGACCCTTAAACTTCTAAAACGCCCTAGGAAAAAGGATAGATATTGGAGATGCCATCACCTTTTGGTTGTTTGAGGACATGCAGCCTTGAAGATACACATAACATGTGTCCCTTAAGTGGTGCTAAGGGATGCATGGACACCCGGGGAAAATAGAGAAAGCTCAAGTCACATGTCATTACTGTAGATACAGAGCCGCCCTGAAGCCAGAAGTGATTCGTGTAAAATACTAGAACAGATTCTGGGTGAGATGAGTGTAGAGCTGACCGGAGAGTTTTGACAGGTGCTGGACAGATGGTAAAGAAGTCAACATTTAGAGAAAGAAATAAAGCATAAAATCATTTTTAAAGCTTGAAGAATGATTTGGGAACTTGGGCAGGTGGTCAATCCACCCCATGAATACTCAGGGACAGTGGACCTGTTATATAAATGCCTCAAGAGACATTGTGTATTTATTATATTGCTTCAGTTACTGTTTTCCGGATCTTTCCAGTTGTTGGCTTATTCTTTTGTTATTTATTTAATAAAGTAGGCTTGTGTTAAATATGTTGGCCTCCTTGGAATTATTCTGTGTTCAAGGAAGCTACAACAGAGCCCACTTAGTGTATAGACCATGTACTCAAACAAAGGATAACATTCAGACTTCAAGCAGGTGGTACCTGAGTCTCTGAGGCTGTGAAGCATCAGCACTAAGCATCATGTAACCATGAAAGCAAACATCTTTCTTAAATAGGTGTATTTGAAATTTATAATCTCTATTCCAACAAAATAAGAAATTGAAGAAGACATTTTAAATGTCATGATGTAAGATTCAAGAGGCTGTTATATTTGAAAAGATATACAGTACAGTTGTCACTATATACTTCAAAGCATACAAAAAAGTGCATTTCAAACTTTCAATTAAGCATAAATCAGTCTACAGAATGATCCTGCTTGCTGTTTCTCATTTCCAGAAATAGAATATTCACCAAAGGATCTGCACAGCTGAGAAAGTTTTGAAGCATTAGGAGGTAAGCGTCTATTCAGAATATGTCTATTCAATGCTGGATCTAAGCTGCATTTGAAAGAAGAGGAACTGAAAAGGCTTGCAGAATATTTAAATATGCACACATTCATCTATAGAGTGAAGATATTTTTTGTGTTGAAAGTGAAATGAAGTTTGGGGTATAATTTACAAGAAGATCATATACTTTAAGTACATATACACCTTCTTAAAACACACACACACACGTGCAAGTTCTGGGTTTGTTAATCTCAGACAACAAAGAGTTAAATGTATAATAAATCCATTAGGTTTATTACCTTTTTCCTAAAAATCTTGGTATGCAGCAGCAGCACATCTATTTGCATACACTGACACAACCAGCAGATGGATTCATAAAACAAACCTGTAATTATGTTATCAAAGCCTCATTTAAAATGAGTGATTCAGGCTCTTTCGAACAAGTAAAAGCTAAATAAATGTAAGCATATGCAAAAGATAAAGATGTTGCTTGCAATTTCCGTTTTTATTTTTGGGCCCAGGCAGCTTAGTGATAATATGGAATTTAAAGTCATGGAGGAGACCAGAAGGTCATTGGTGTGAAACTTGGTTAGGATGAGTGGTGAACAAAACAGACACTTGTTTAATAAACCTTTATTATGTTTGTGCTCTATTGGGGTGCTGCGTATAGCATCTTCAATAATGTCTACAATCCAAAAAATTAAAAGGTGATATGAGTGAAGCAATTTTTTATTCTGGTCCTTTAAAAAATTCCTTTTGATATTTGATGAAGAGCACTAAGAGAAAATTGTTGTGTCCCGGCTACATTCACACCTGTTGTGCTTTCTGTGTATAGTTTGCCTGCTCTTTGCATGTGTTTTGTCCTATGACTCTAGTTTTTCATTCTAAACTCAGGTTGATCGGGCTATTTAAAGTTGCCAGTGACATGACTGTGTAGTTTTAATTGCTAATTTAGAGTTTGTTTTCTTTCTGGCTATAGTTTCTGCAAGCCATTCTGACCGCCCGTCATCCTGTAGAAAAGGATATAACTTATTAGTCCCCAGGGGGAAATTTGGCGTTTTACAGAAGTTCTTTAGATAGATAGATAGATAGATAGATAGATAGATAGATAGATAGATAG
>JANRMT010062806.1:77912369-77980683 GCA_026402145.1 Polypterus bichir lapradei
TAGATAGATAGATAGATAGATAGATAGATAGATAGATAGATAGATAGATAGATAGATAGATAGATATTGGTCTGAACAAATAAGACAATTAAAAAGAAAGAAGACTTCTGACTTGCCTGTCACAGTCACATTGAGATATTATTCAAACTTATTGCTCTTGGTATAAAGGAGCCCCAGTAGTGTTTCTGGACACTGCCCTTCTGAGCTTGCCCTTTAACTTGTTGTGATGTTACCAGCCAAGCACACTACAGCACAGAAAATTGCACTGGCCATCACAGAGTTATAGTTTCTCCATATTCCAAGACCATTCTAAAATGTCATTAATGCGGACCCCCAAGTACATGTAGGATGTAGGGATGGACCACCTCTACATCCACTCCCTGAACAGTGACCAAACATAGAGACTCTTTGGTCCACTGAAAGTCAATAATCAGTTCCTTGGGTTTGCTGATGTTAAGATGCAGACAATTCTCTTTGCACCAAGAAACAAAGTTCTCCACCTGACTCCGTGGGAGCTTTTCAAATTGTTTACAAGGGCTGTCTAATATTGGAGTAAACGACATAATATACAAGAAAATCTTGGCAGCTCAATCCCTAAATACTTCTTCTAGCAAAGGGTTTAAACAATGGATCCACCTAAGGGAACACTGGACCAACTAAAAGACTTACAAATAAAGAGATCGGATTGCTTCTAAAATCTGTTCTCTAAGCTACAAAGACCTTAGCCTGGAAAAAATACTACTTCCTTTTTGGTGAAAGACATGAAAAAATTAATGGAGTTGAATGACGACAGATCTGCTCTACAAAGTAGGGAGTGAAGTGGAAGTGTGAAATGGAAAGCATGTATCATAAGATCCATCATGTTAGTGCAGTAAAAATGACAATGAATATATGGACTTGTCAAGATCTCCCCAGTGATTTTAACATGAAAAGTAAAATGCTTACAATGAACATGTTTCCACATAAAGAAGGCGAGAATGAACAAAAATATCAGTTTCAAACTACCAGACTGCTCATGAGTGTACATGTCTTTGACACAAATCTACCCAACACGTTTGTGAAGGATACACCTCAGGCATTCAAGATTATTTAATTGTTAGGATAAAGTGTGGAAATACATATTACTCTGAAAAATGAGTAGAGGAAGAAGCAAAGTTCACAAATGCATTAGATGCAACTCAATTAGTAACCACGCATGTAAAACATTTTGGCATGACAGCCTCATTCTCAGAAATGTGATACAGCAGTTTTTTATACTCTGGATTATTTTGGATGTATATGAGAAAGTTACTTAAAAAAACTGGAGAAATTCTGCAAAGTTAGAAAATTTCCCAGATTTTCTTGGATTTTTGATGCAATTATGAAATTATAAGGTATACACTGCAAAAAATGAAATCTAAGCAAGTAAAAAGTATTTATATAATGATATTATTTTTTTCCTTATTGGAAGAATTATTGACTTGTCAAAAAATATTTACGATTATTTAGCTTACTTTAAGAAATCTTGTAAGTAAATTTTGCTTATCCCTTTGGCAGATTTCTTTGTTAAAGCAAAACAACAACAATTTAAAGTTTTTTTTCTAGTTTTTGCATATGCATTTTTTGAAGTTTAGAACCTTTGAAATTTTTAAGACATAGAAAGAGCTTGAGGGCAAGGAGTATTCATACTTGATTTTCGTAGCTAATATGACTTGGTAGATAAGTGATCAGAGATATGGCACTCACAACAATAACCTATTGAACACATTACCAGTGGACAATACAAATATTTACATGGCCCAGCATCAGAAAACTGCCACCTTCTTTTGGTCAGGGTTGAGCCAACAAATAATATTAATGATTCTGATTGGGGTTCATTTCATTACATTTAGTTTAAGCGTGGTCTTGAATTAAAATGCAATACACTTGGAGAAGCCACTAAGCCGCTAACACACAGTGTAGGGACCTGAATTAAAATGTAATACACTGTTGTATTGCATTTTAAACTGACATGAATAAAAATAGTGTGCCATAGTAAAAAGAAATTGATCATTTAGTTGATATGTTTTTAATTATGATATGATAAATTTGTGCCAAAGTTAAATGCACCACGTGCATATGCATTACATTGCAATGTAGTTAACACGATGGATTACATTTAATTTTGGAATGAATAATCTTCCACAATTTTCTGGCCAATTAATCACAATCATTCAGAACAAGCATCTGTCTAGTACAAGTGATATATTTATAAATATTATTTTTGCAAGCTAACTAGATGTGACAAACCACATACCCATGAGAACTACAAACACGTACAATGTACACTATTGAACAGTCCTTTTGTACTTGGATGTTATTTTGTGGTTGGATACAGAACGAAGCGTAGGCCCTCTTGTGACAACTGCAAATTTGGTCCTTAGATTTTAACTAACTAGGGAATCCCAAGCAGCACATCTCACAATGATCTAGGCATTTTACATGTAATAAATACAAAATTACACTTACACATGTCAATTTCTAACCTGTTTATTCCAGACCAGGTTGCTCAGGACTGGAGCCCAGCTAACATAGGGTACAAAGCAGGAACAAACCCTGGACAGGGTGCCAGTCCATTGCAGGGCAAACACACATACCCACACATCAACACACACTAAGGCTAATTTAAAGTCATCAGTTTACCCAACCTGCATGTCTTTAGACAGAGGAATTAAACTTGAGCACCCAGAGCAGACATGGGGAGAACATGCAAACTCCACACAGGGAGGAACTGGGATGCAAACCTTGGCCTCCTTACAATGAGGCAGCAGCACTACTGTGCTGCCCTACACTTACACATGTGTGTTTATTTCCTAACACAACACAGCATTAGAGTTCTAATGAATTGTTAGGGCCTGCAGCTGGGGAGTCTGAGTAGTGAGGTTGATCGACTGTTAAACATCTCACATACCTCCTCCAAAAAGTTGCTGCTCTCCTGGGGCCTCATGCATAACGCTGTGTGTAGAATTCGCACTATAAGATGACGTAAGCACAAAAGCCGAAATGTGCTTACGCACAGAAAATTCCAGATGCAGAAATCTGTGCGTTTCGCCAGCTTCCGCGTTCATCTGCTACATAAATCCTAGTCAGTGTGAAAAGTAACACTCGTGCACGCGCGTGCTGTCCCGCCCCAACTCCTCCCAGAATTACGCCTCTTTGAATATGCAAATCAATATTAATAGCCCTTAAGCGCAGCGTACTGTGAAAAGACAATGGGAAAAGCACGGGGGAATATATAAGAATTTCAGCGAATACCAAGTGTATGCAAAGGAAAAACATACTATTTGTTGATTTAAACAGTGGTACAATCAACAAAAGGAAGTTGATCGAGTGACATAGCGTGTCGGAGAAACTCTAAAGCTCAAGTTCACAGAGTCGCACAGTGCCAAAATAAAAAAGAAGTCACATATCAAAGTCGCTGTGAAAAGGCGAGTCATAGCCCACCATCTGAGTGTCATATAAAAGCTTATTAGGGTACAGACAAAAAAAATAGGCACACAGTGGGGAAAAAAGCACGAAATGCCAACTTTAATCTCTAAATTTCCACTTTAATCACGTAGTTTATTTTGTCATTAAAGTAGAACATCATAAACTTCATCTTAAAATCATTTAATTTACTAGTTTCTCAAATCCCATCGTAACTAAAATAGCATGTAAAATGCTTTGTTTTGTATTTGATCTTCAATGTGCTCTATGTGTGTGAATCACTACGTGCTTCCATTCTTTCTTTTTCTCTGACAGGACACAGAATCCAGCCGCAGGGGACTGTACTTTCTCCGGTCCTGTTCAATCTATATACATCAGACTTCCAATATGACTCAGAGTCCTGTCACGTGCAAAAGTTCGCTGATGACACTGCTATTGTGGGCTGCATCAGGAGTGGGCAGGAGGAGGAGTACAGGAAGCTAATCAAAGACTTTGTTAAATGGTGTGACTCAAACCACTTACATCTTAACACCAGCAAAACCAAGGAGCTGGTGGTGGATTTTAGGAGGCCCAGGCCCCTCATGGACCCTGTGATCATCAGAGGTGACTGTGTGCAGAGGGTGCAGACCTATAAATATCTGGGAGTGCAGCTGGATGACAAATTGGACTGGACTGCCAATACTGATGCTCTATGTAAGAAAGGTCAGAGCAGACTATACTTTCTGAGAAGGTTGGCATCCTTCAACATCTGCAGTAAGATGCTGTAGAAAGGCGAGTGCCCTCTTCTACGCGGTGGTGTGCTGGGGAGGCAGCATAAAGATGAAAGACGCCTCACGCCTGGACAAAATTGTTAAGAAGGCAGGCTCTATTGTAGGAGTAAAGTTGGACAGTTTAACATCTGTGGCAGAGCGACGGGCACTAAGCAAACTCCTGTCAATCATGAATAATCCACTGCATCCACTGAACAGTGTCATCTCCAGGCAGAGGAGTAGCTTCAGTGACAGATTTTTGTCACTGTCCTGCTCCACTGACAGACTGAGGAGATCGTTCCTCCCCCATCTATCTATCTATCATTCGTGATATTACAGCTCTCTGAATAATTAAAATACTGAGTTGTATACGTGATATTTTCATGATGATTGGAATGAAAGCATGTTATTAAACATGGGAACACGATGGCGCAGTGATGTTTCATGTTTCACACAAGATGCTGCTGCGCCATGAGCGACCTTCAATGAAGTAATTTATTGTAGCAGTACTGTCTCTTTCAAACTTACTAACCTCCAATTCCTGTTGTTACTTTTCTTTCCCCAAATACCCAATCGCCACACAATCAGCTCTGTAATAGACGGTAAGCCATCAGTAAGCTTACAATGACGATTCTTTAAAACTTTTAAGGAACATTGAAATATCTTCATAGTACGTGTTTATTTATTCTATCCGTCTATCCTTCTAGTGTCGCCCCAGCCTCAGTAAATATACAGCGCAAGGCAGGAACAATACGTGAACTTGCTAGCACTGCGGCACCGTGTCCTCACATGTTTAATTATTAACAATACAGATTATTTAAATGAAGTTAATGTTTTATCTGTATAATATAATCAACATATTTTGCTGCATTTCATCTTAAAAATTATATCATCATCATATGTAAATACGCTCTTTATAAAGTGGCACAGGTTGTGCAATATTATAACTGTAGTGCAAGTTTACAGTGGGGTAATTGTACTTTTAAGTACAAACAGTTCTACAAGGAGCAATTGATTGAGTGCGTTTATAGTTCTTGGGATGAAACTGTTTCTGAACCGCGAGGTCCGTACAGGAAAGGCTTTGAAACGTTTTGCCGTGGCTGAGGCAGCGTGTGCTTGATGCTGTATACCGATAATTCTCTTTCCAATCAGCTGCTGCTGTGATTCCCCTCTCAGATACAGTGATAAAAATACTCCGAGTGGTGCAGTGAGAGTAATATGGAAAAAGATGATCCACTGTGGCAACCCCTAACGGGAGTAGCTGAAAGATGAAGAAGAAGAAGGTGCAGTTAGAGTAACAACGCTAAAGCAGCTATGGCATTTGGAATACTCTGGCTATTCCCTGGACCATTATATTGTTACAGGTTATCTACAATCAGATGCATTACACTAATAAACAATATGCGGTTAATTTCAGTGTATTTATAAAGCCACGTCAAGAAAAGAAAGAATAACCACACAGGAACAGTAACACTGCTTTGACGCTGGGTGCTGCTAGTCTGCAAAACCGAGTGGAGAACTTGCATACAACAGGGTATGAGGTACCATGGAAATGTGCGTAGCTTTATGCTAAGTGTACGTTTTATACATCACGATTTGAACGTGGAAACGTTCTTACGTAACATTTCTGTGCGTACGCACTGTTTATACATGAGGTCCTTGAAGATAAAAATAGGTCTATTGTAAATATAGAGTCAAAGTATAAAGTAACACCAGTCTAATAAAATTTTATTTTTAACAATCAACACGTTTTATTAGCAAAACATTATAAAGAAACATAATGGTAAATATTTCTAAGACATACAGAAGAATTCAAAGTTTCATGTAATTCATAATCCCCATATTTCTTTAGTTGCTTATGCTTTGGAAGACAGCAGGAAACAGTAGTGGTTCTCTACCAAAGACTTAATAAAAAAAAAAAAAAAAGAAATAGATTCTGAATACTTTTACAAAAAGACAGTACCCAAATTCCCCAATCAGCCCAACACATTATTCTACATGCTTAAACCCATTTTACTGTCTTTTACATTAACTCATTAATTTTGGAACATGTCTTTGATCACCCTTGGGGAATTCAAGAAAAAAAAAATGACACAATTGTGACCTGATTACAAATGAAAATTTAAATTTTAATCAAACTTTCTTTTAAAGTTTATGGCTTCCCAGACTCTTTTTAAAATGTGTTTTATTTCATTTAAATATTTATTTGAAGTATTTCTAGCAGGGATCAGCTTTCCACTTCATCATTTGGCACAAAACAGCTGCAGCTCTTTGAATCCTTCCTATTGATCTTATTGCTGTTGTAATTTTTCCTACTTCTAGCGGCTCTCTTTGGCACCTCGCAGCTGGTGCTCATTCTTAAGGTTCAGGTTGCTATTGTTGTATCATAATGTCACTTTTTGCATTCAATAAAGCCTTTAGAATGTGACATTTAGCTTTAAAAGTGTAGAATTTGAAGAGCTGAGAATCAAGGTGTTAACCTTGCCTCTGCCTTTAAAAATAAGTTATTGTGTTGACAATTTATTGAATCCATAACACTAGGCTCAACAAACACTAAACACATCTTAAATAGGCGGTGGATGCAAAGGCTCTAAATTCTAATACCACACATTTACTAATAAACTCCAATGAAAAAAATATGAATCATTTACTTCAGCATTCAGACTTGCTCTTGACCAGTAAAATATGTGTTAAACCAGTAGAAGACAGGAATCTTGGTCAATGAATGGGGAAAGAGGTAGATCTTCAATTCAAAACCTCAGTTTCTTGGGAATGTGTTTCCTGCTTATGTCCTGTGCTGATTTTTCCAGAAGTATTTTCTTAACAATATTTTATCAAATCAAATTTTATTTGTCACATTCAATTATACACACAGTACAATATGCAGTGAAATGCTTAGTTGCTAAGCTCTGGGACTATGCATTAAAAGAAGAATACAAAAGACAGTAAACAATAAATATGACTCTAGAAATATTGTCATGCTTGGGTTACACATTTGCAAAGGAGCACTCAAGGTTTTCTAAGAGACAGAAACTTTATTCCAGTACAGGAATCTGGAACACAAGTCTCTTTCAGGAGTGATCTGGCTACACAAAGGACAATTTTTAAACCAGTTGCCTTGGCTCAAAAGAAACACAAAATCTTCCTCCTCAAAGGGGTGTGGCATCTCAGGAGCCCTGACCAGAGCAGAGGGTGTCTGGGGGAAGAGAAACAAGGCATTGAGACACATTAGGACAGCCACGGCGTGGTCATTTAAATGCTCAAAGCCCCGCTCAGGACAGACAAGCAGCAGGCTATCAGCTGATCCCGCAAAAAGGAGATGAGAAGCTGTGGTTGTTTCCTATTGAATCACTGTTTAAGAGGGGGTTTCGGAGGAGTGACCACTATCCCTTGGGGCCATGTTCACCGCATTCACAATATTAATATCAATATGTACACTGACATCAGCGCTGTGCATTATATTAACATTATAAAAATATATAAATAATAGGGCATCATGTACCTCTAGGCACTGTCCTCATTTAGGATGTGTATCAGCTGTGTTACAGGAGCTCTTCTCATTCCATCTGAACTGGTCATCAGGCCGTGGTAGCGTTTCACTGACAGCTGCACAGAGAAGAGGCTGTAGACAAAGAAGAGACCATAGGTCAGATAGCTAGCATCTCTGATAATTTTTGTTTTCCTGGCCTGAAATCGTTTGGCGTAGATGTCCTCGAAGTTAGGGAATGCACACCCAGTGATGTGTTCAGCTGACTGTACTGCTCTCTGTAGAGCCTTGCAGTGCTGCTGTGTGCTGTTCTCCAAGCAGGTGGTATTACTTTCTGGGAGGATATTTTGGGTGCTGGATATGTAGAAGTTCTTTAGTATCTGGTAGGGCAACCTAAAATCCCTGAGGTGTCTGAGATGGTAGAGGTGTTGTTGTACCTTCTTCATTCTTGGACCAGATCAGGTCATCTGTGATGTGGTCACTGAAGTATCTGAAACAGCCCACCTTAATACTGACAGAGTAGTAGTGCCTCTACTGTTTTTTCCCAAAATCAATATTTACCTCCCTTTGCCTTGCCAACATTCAGGAGAAGACTGTTGTCTTGATGCCAATGTGACCAACAATCCAATTGATCCAGGATAGCCTACTGATTGTTGTTAGAGATTGTCACAAAAAGCAGACAAAAGAATCATAAAAAGGTTTAGGGCAGCCGCTTGTATAATATTTCCTGGCTGCAAATGGATAAATTGCTATTACTGATGTGCTCAGAACGGAGTCCAAAACAGAACTGATTAGGTTAGTCAAATATGGCGGCTTTAAAGGCTAGACAAGTAAGTGAAGTCATCAACGGCGGAAGTGGAAGGGTACTCAAAAGTTTCTTTGGTCATGGGTTCTTCACCGGAAGTGACATCATCAAAGGGTCATGGACCATAAGTGGTATCATCAAGGCCGGGTGGAATTTCCTGTGAACGGTCTTCAGGAAAGTGAGAAAAAGGTGCACTCCGCCACCCCCTAGTTTGGCGTGGAATTACTTTCATTTAGACCCTTTAGCTGCCTCCCATGTGCACGTGTGTGACAAGATGTTATCAAAAAAATGCCTGAGTTTTATACGTTGCAAACAAACAATTGCATAACTGGTATGTAGATTATGCAACATAAGTAATATGAGATTTTGATTTCTTATATGGTCAACACTGGCTCATATTATATCATAAACCTTTTAACTCTATTTTCCATGAAAACAGGAGATTAAAAATTGTTTTGGGCATTACTACAAAACACCTGGGGTAATTACCATACAAAAATATCAATTTTTATGTTGAAGTATAAATTTAAATATTAGGTTATCTCAAAAAGGAGACATTCTGTATCATATTGAGAATGTTTGGCTTATATTAGAAGATACAAAGACAGAAACATCATATTGGGAATGTCATGCAGAGCCCCTAAACAAAGAATATTATTAAAAGTAAAAGTTGTAATAATGAGTGAGGTTATTAACTAGGAAAAAACAATAACTGATTCACAAGAATAGAAATTGAATTGATACTCTGCCTTAATCTAGACTAAATTCAAAATAAAGAGGTTACTGATCAGATATTTTTTGCAACAATGGATGGAAAGGAAGAACCAACCCTGGAAGGACTAAGAGTCCATCGTAAGGCCAGCTCACCTGCAGTCAATAATCGTCGGCCAGTTCTGTGCTGAACATGGACATCTTTGGAATGTGACTAGAACCCTCGATTACCCGGGTGAAAACTAACATGAAGCCCTCAATAGTGAACCACTAGACCACATTTAACACTGCCACCTGCTGTTTACATTCCCTGCTTCCATTTAAGGATGCTAATATTTTAACAAAGAAGGCAGATGTGAACAGGAGTTCAAATATAGTTGTGCATTTGACAAAAAAGTAAACCAAATGAAAATGAAAGTAAAGTAAATGTCAGAAAATTGTTTATGTCAGAAACATAACACCTTGCTTATTTTTGAAATACTAAAGGTTAAATCAAGTCTACAGAAAATTTAATGTCTATGCCTTCCAGTTATTTTAAGCCCACCAAATGGCTACACTGATAAAGCCTTTGAGTTTATTTTTCCATTAATAAAAACTGAGAAAAAGCACAGCATATAACTTTTGATTTAATGGAAGCATATTCCAAAATGTAATTGCAGGCAGGAAAAAAACCTTCATATGCATTTGATTAGTGCTCACTAAGCCTAGTGTATGGTTTATGATAAATGAATGGAAATTTTACCTCAGGAAATCCCAGACATATATTACTTCTTCCTGATGGAAAAAAAAAAACTGCTGGAGACAGGTTTAGAGCTCTGATTTCTTTAGGTTAAAGTGTTTTGTAGACTGCTAATCTGTACCTGCCCCAATGTTAAAACAGCTTCTTACACTGATTAACACATGTCCTTGTAAGAAGCATGAAAAAATACAGTATTTTAACTTGGCAGGTTTTGGGTGCCTTGCCTAGACGGCAGCTGCTGCAAATACAGGTGGGAGGTAAGCAGGCCAAAGGGTTGTCTTGTGGGTCATACTGTGAACTGATTACTGGGCTGGTCTGCATATATGGTCTGTATATCAGCTCTTCTTGTTTGGGTTAAAGAGAATATAATGTTCTAACCTGGCCCTATATTTAGGGAAGGCATAATAAATTGCCATTCACATTTACCACTTGCTAGAAGCTATACATGCTTGGCTTATTTCTTGTACATTTTCCCAGTCTTCTACTATCTTTAATGTTGTCATCATAACAAGTTATATTGGATTTATTAAAAATATAAGGTAATCCAAAAGAAACCTTAACATCTAAAAGTGTGAAATGCATTATTTATCGGCACTGACAAGTAATTTGGAAGATGAGATTTAACTGAACGACAGTGTTTCAGCATCAGATGACAATAAAAATACCTAAAATATGAGAGTACATTGATTATGAACTCATGAATGTTGCATTAAAATTGATCTCCAGAATTTTAAGATTATTATTCACCTTCAATGACGTTTTGAGACATAATATAATATGAAAGACAGTATATTAAACAAAGATGTGGCTTCATACATGGGGTTGAGGGAGCACAGTAGTTTTAAGTTTCATAATTAGAAGCCAAAGCGAACTTTATTGTCATCTCTGCCATATGCAAGTATACAGATAGACGAAATTGCGAAGCTCAGTGTCCACAGTGTAACAACTGTAATAACGAAAAGAGACACTCATAAAGGTTTGGGGTTTTTAGCCCCGTATACTGCAACAAAACTTGTCAATTGTTCACATAAAACTCAAAAGACATTGAAGGGTAGGAAGACGGACAGTTTATAGGGAAGGACCGGAAATTAGAACGTGGAATGCTGGGAAAATCTTGGTGGTGTATGGGAGTGTGACGTCATCAATTCGGAAGCAGAGGGAAGAAAGGGACTCGGAAGTGTGCATCTCTTTGAGTCGTCCAGGCGGTCTTTACAGCGGCGGGGTCTCGGTCTTTCTGAAGAAACAAAGAGAGAGAGGTTAGTATGCTGCCATTGTCCCCCGGCAGGACTTGTAGCGGTGCAAATCGGGTTCTTAAGCTGCTCGCCAAGCGCTTGTGCGCGACACAAAATGAATTGCAAATAATAAATTAAAAATAGAATTAAAATTAAAATTTAAACTTAAAATTGAAACACAGACAAGACAAGACATTGTGCAAAGACAAGACAAAGAAGTAGCAGCAATATTGACGTGTAGTAAGCAATATGAACATTGATGCAATGTATGGTATTTGCAATCTATATACATAAATATAGTCAATAGATATGTAATGTAATAAATAAATAAATAATAGATATAGATTTCTATAGACACAGAAATTATTAGTGTATGATAATAGTCGTTTAAGACGTGTTAAGAATGACAGGTCAGAATGTTTCACAGCAGAAGGATATCAAGAATGTCAAAATACTTAAATGTCAGTATGAGATTTTCAGTTCTTTTCTACATGCACACTCATCGTTTCAGGAAAGTGACTTGCATGTATAAAAGTTCTGTTTTTTTTTACAGGTGGTTGATGCAGTGTGGAAGATCCCAGGGGGCAGCATGGTGGTAAGGAGTCTGACAGCTTGGGGGTAAAAACTATCCTGCAGCCTGGCAGATCTAACACTGATGCTGCAGTATCTTCTCTTGGATGGCAGAAGTGTGAAAAGTCCATGTGAGGGGTGTAAGGGGTCCTGCACAATACTGCAGACCTTGTGGATACTGCGTTTGTAAAATACGTCCTGTAGTGAAGGGAGATGCAACCTTATAATGTTCTCTGCTGTCTTTATTATTCTTTGCAGGTGCTTGCAGTCAGATATGTTGCAGTTGCAATACCAGACAGTGATGCAGCTAGTCAGAACACTCTCAATGGTGCCTCTGTAGAACATGGTGAGGATGGAAGGGAGAAGACTTGCTCGTTTCAGTCGCCTCAGGAAGTGTAGTCTGTGCTGGGCTTTCTGGATTAGTGATGAGTTGTTAAGTTCCTCAGTTATGTGCACACTGAGGAACTTGGTACTCCTAACAGTCTCCACATCTAAAACGCTGATGCTGATTGGGATGTGATTTTCTGAAGTCCACGATTATCTCTTTTGTCTTGTCAACATTGAGAGATAGATTGTTGTCTTCACACCATGCGGACAGCCATTCCACCTCATCTCTGTATGCTGTTTCATCATCCCAGCTTATCAGTCCCAGCACTGTCGTATCACCCGCAAACTTTATGATGTGGTTGGTGTTGTGCGTAACTGTGCAGTCGTGAGTCAGCAGGGTGAAGAGCAGTGGAATAAGCACACAGCCCTGAGGCGCTCCAGTGCTCAGTGTGATGATCCTGGAAGTGTTGCGGCCCATCCGAACAGACTGGGGCTTCTCTGTCAAGAAGTCCAGGATCCAATTGCAGAGGGTGGTGTTCTGGCCCAACCTGCTCAGTTTTACAACCAGCTTTTGAGGGATGATTGTGTTGAAGGCGGACCTAAAGTTTATGAATAGCATCCTGACATGTGTATCTTTTTTATCCAGATGTGTCAGGGAGAGTTGAAGGGCAGAATATTTGGCAACCTCAGTTGACCTGTTTGAGCGGTATACCTGTTTGAGCAGTATGCAAACTGAAGAGGGTCAAGGGAGGCTGGGAGGTAAGTCTTTATGTGTGACATGACTAACCTTTCGAAGCACTTCATGATGATTGGATTGGTGTGAGTGCAACTGGTTGGTTTTTCCTATTTCTAGTTGTTTTGGTATATGTTATAGTGGCATTTGGGAAAGTGGTCTGTGCTGCAGCCACAATGCTGCAGGATTGGAGAGCCAAGATTAAATTTGAGCTGTGCACTGTCTTTGTGGAGTTCTGTTTACACCATAAAGTACTCTGGTTTCTTTCCCGATCTAAAGATCTAAGTAGGGCAGACTGGCCCTGTGTTTTTTGTGTGTATTGAGTAATGTTGCATTTGAAATATGGTGTTGTATTAACCTTCATAACAATGCTGTGCCTTCCCCAATTCTGACATCCCATTTACGATGCGCTGAGTATTAGACTTTTCTCATGAATGTATTTTATATTTATTGACCTTCGTGACCTATATTAGTGATGATTCTAAACTTTGGAACAGATGACATTTAGGATGTTTTTTATGGGATATAAATAAACATTACCCTAAATGGATAGTAAAATCCACTAAAATAGACAGATAGACAGGTAATGCTTTATTCGTCTGAAGGAAAAGTGTACCTTTTACAGAAGCTCAAGAAATATATAAGTATGGTGGGCCGAAATTAATCCAAAGGACATGGCAATCTCCAAAATGTGTAGGAGCTGTAGAAAAATGTGACATTTGGAAACTATTTTGTTTTTTGTAAAGTTTTGTAAAGAGCAATTCATTAAAAATCCTGACTTCTCTGTCCTGAAAAGATGGCATTTAGGTGATTTTTATGGGTTGTGAACAACCCACCTTAAATGCAGTTGAAAGTCCATTAAAGCCAATCGTGACCCGAAAGACACTGCTGTGCTCAAAATGTTTGAGCTGTACAAAAATATGACATTTGGAAACTTTTTTGTAAAGTCAGGGCACTTCAGAAAATTCTACTTTCTACTCTACTATCTTGTTCTTGGATTTTATACACTGTGCCTTACAATTGTAAGCTGGAAAGATGACATTTTGGATATTTTTATGGGTTGCGAACAAACTACCATAACGTTTTGGAAAATCAATTAAAGTCAAAATTGACCTTAAAGAAAGGCAATGTACAGTAAAAACATTTTTAGAAGTTGTTCAATTATAGGATGTTTAATATTTTTTACTATTCCTTAATTTTAGGAAATGTAGTAATGTCAATAAAGTTTCATCCTCAACAAATTAAATTTAGGCTGCTTTGATTTCAAACACAAAAATGAGACAAATTTGACCAGAATGCATTGTATTGCTAATTGTCTGTGTTGAATTCATTGCCTTTTGTTTGTGTTGAGTGTGACATGCAAGTATGAATTTCATTATACTGTGTACATATGACAAAAATTTGAACTTCATCTTGACTTACATGATGGTTTTCTGCAATATATTTGAAAAACATCGATTGCTTGCTTGCAACTGATGCTATCAGAACAGGTTATATCATTATTTTATAGCACACAGAGAATGTAAAACCCTCTCTGTTGGATGTTTCTGAAATATTACATAGTCAATCCAGTCATTAAATTAAATGTTATGCACTGTTTAACAAGAAATTGGTTAGAATCAAAATTAAGAGGCAGTGGAACCATCCAGGAACTTAGTTTCAAGCCTTCAACTTTGGAATTGCCTAACCACGCAAAGGTGATGCCAGGTAGCATTGGTGCCATTCACTGCGCTGCAGAGCCCTTTCTTTTTTGACTTTGTGTAATGTCCCTGTGACTGTGTAGGTTTTGTCCAGGACTATGGATAACTCCCACATTTCAGAGAAATGCTCCAAGGTTGATTAGAATCTCTTAACTGGTTCAGTGTGTGCCTGTGTGGCATCTCTAAACTCTGATAAGCTGTTATCCTGCCCAGGGCTCTTTGCTTCCATGAATTGTTGCTAAGATAAGCTCTAACTTTCCATGACACTGACCAAAAAACATCTATAAAAAAGTAAGACCTTTCTGGGTGACTTTATATCTTACACACAATTATAGGATTTAATCAATGAAACAATCTTCAGAAGCTTAAACATACAGCACTATACAACAAGAAATTTAAGTATGTCAGTATAATTAAAAAAAAACAAAAAACATTGTGGTTCTTACATATATGGGTGGGCACAAGTAGGTTTACAGTTGTGAGTATGCAAAACACAAAGTTTATTCTTTTATATATTAATTTGTATTATTATTTATATACAACCTATATTTTAACATGCTGATAATTTACATAATTACAATAACCTTTTACCATACCTACTAAACCTACTTTTGCCCACACCTGTATATTTAAACATGATAGGGTGAAGAAAAAAAGCAAAGGCGTATAGCATTGTCACACAATGCATGCTCAAAGGTCAACTAGGACATACGAGCTGCGATCTGTCAGTCAGTAGGGTTACCTACAACACAATAAAAAATGAATTGATGAATTATGTATAAGCTGGCCATCTTGAGCTAATATGACAGGAAAATAACAAGCCTGGATGTCCCTTCTCCTTCCGTTATGTGAAGTTATTTTTTTTTTTCTTTAACTACTGTGAGAACCAATATACGGTTTCCCAACTGGCAACAGATTATTGTGGGACAGGGCAAAGAATGTATCACCCTATCAGTCATGGTGTATCAGTTTGAATTGTAATATGCTATATAAATACCACACAAGAAAAACCTCCAACAGCATCTAGATGAGAAAGATACTTTGGGACAAAGCTACAAAATGCCCCCCATTAGCAGAGAATAGAAAAAGAGTGCTCAGAAAGACTGGTAGGATGCCAACACAATTCCTCTTGGGGTACTTGGGATTAGGTTGCCATAGAACTAAATAAATTTGGGACAGTGGGGACACTAGGGCAACTAGTGTGTGTTATTCGAGTTGTCTGATTAAATGTAAATAAACAGAGTCTTTTTGACATTTATTCAGTGTTCTTGACAATTAATCAATGCATTTTTAAAGCATTTATAATTACTTTTTTCAGATAATTTAAAACTACGCCTTAAATTTTTTATTTATTATTTACTTTATTCATTTTATTAACTGTGTGGAACATAAAGAAGACAGGGTCTGATGATAGAATAGAAGCTAGTGGGGAGGGTGGTTTTTATAACATTTGCAGTTGCTAACAGATTTAATGTAGGGCTTTTTATTTTCTTTTTTGCTCTTTTATTTCCTTCTCTAATTTATCTGGAGTTAGTAAATGTTTTAACAGCTCCATGTTAAAGGGTGTGCTGCCTTAACTGGGGAGTTGCAACAGATCTGCCACACTATTATCTCCTTGTCACCTCGTGCCATCACCGAGGCCAAGGCTGCTCTGCCTTCTTTAAATCATCATTCAAAGTAGCATTCCTGAGCACACAGCTGTGACTGCAATTAACTTATGTTTACTAAATAATTACGCTCAGGTGAAGTAATCGTTCTTAATTTGTGACACTTACATTCCTAGCTACACTTTCACGTATTACCTAAATCTCTCTCCCGGTGCCTTTGTATATGCCGTACTGCTCAAATGTGCTTCTCCTTGGCGCTTCTGAATTGTTTGATTAATATACATTACAATTTGGGTGATATCAAAGCATAATGGTGGCCACTGCTGCCTAACAGCTTGAAGGTCCTCTGTCCTACTCTGACAGGCTTAGAGAATTAAACCAGTTTAGTCTTGAGGAGCGAAGACTGTGCTGGGACCTAATCCAGGTTTTCAGAATTCTCAGGGGCATCAGTAAAGCAGATCCAGCTGAATTCTAAATGGAAAATCACATATGTGAAGACACTAGTGGAAATTAAGGGGAAGTGCATTTACGACAATAGCCAGGAAGTGGGGATCTGGAACAAAACACCTAGACATGCATTTGAAGCAGAAACCTTGAGAACCTCTAAGATGTATCTGGATGAGATACTGGGCCAGCTTAGTTATTAACTAAACAAATGAACTTGATAGCCTTAAAGGTCTCCTTTTGTGAGTAAGATTTCTTATTTTCTGATTTATATGTGGAATTGACATATTCTCCCTGTGTTTGTGTAGGTTTTACTGTTTGTGCTCAATGTTTCCTCCTAAATCCAAAGATGTGGAGGTTATGTTAATTGGAAACTGTGAAGTGTGTCAGTCTGGGTGCAAGTAAGAGTGTGCCCTCTGACTGATTGGCTCCAAGTACAAAGAACATTCCTGCCTTTCACCTTAAGCTGCCAGGAGAGACTTTGTCTCCCTTTGATCTTGAATTATTCAAACTGAGGTCATAAAAATCAATTGATGAATGAGCGTTTAATCTTCATGATAGTGCTCATTATGAAGAACTCAGTTTAAAGAAAAAAATTGCAAATGACATCAAATACGATAAATGATTTCATTGTAAAATCGAGGTGATGCATCAGCAGTTTCTGAAGTAACAACCCTTTTCACACAAAAAGTGCAAATTTTATTGAATGGTTTTGGGAGCAATATGATCCTTATTGGATTAACAATGTATTGTGATCACGGATGATTCTTCTATAAAGGACCCAGGTCTGCTCTTATCTCAGCCATTAAACTGGGGTCACAACTCCAATTATTTAAGGTGATAATGAGATTCTTTGTGGCTCTAGCCAGGGATAGAATGACTGTCACCTGAATAGCTATTAAAATCTTTAAATTTCCCTGACTGCACTCGGGTCCTATTAGGGATCCTGATGTGGTTTGTGTGGTGGGTGCAGCAACATGCTGTATTAGTGCGTACTCCCAACCTATCTCTCTCTTTTATGGTTTATTTTCTAACACTGGAAACATTATATGGTACTGAAGTTGATTGGATAGAATAGTCAGTTATTCCAAAAGATTCCTATGGAAAGGTCTTATGGGTAAAGTGACTTTTTTTTACAATAAGTATTTGGGTATTTATTTGCATAAACACACTGCCACCTATTTTGTATATGGGTGCACATAGATTTCATTTAGCATATTTTATTAGACACCAAGTCTGGGCTTGACTTCTTTCCTGTCAGATACTCTTTGACAGTTAAAGGATGCAGACATGCACATCCTTTCTTTTGCACTACCGCTTCCTGTTCCCCTTAATTTAATCACCATAACTTCAGCAAAATCATGACATTTGTTGTACACCTGTTTGTTTGTTTGTTTGTTTTTGAGAAATCAATGTTTTCAATTTTTTTTTACTCTGCCTTGCTTGTATGAGTACATTGAGATGATAAGGGAAAAATGACTGCTTCAAAGCACAGTCGAGGTGGTAATAATTGTGCACTTGTGTAAATCTCCACTGCCAATCTCCACTTTAAAAGCCTGCATGGAATCACTAAAGTAGGATCAGTCGTAAGGGTGAAGTACAGTATGTCTGAAAAAATCTAATAAAAAGGGAAACAGCCAGACAAGTCTCATTCATGGCTTGAAGTCCAGCATATGTGGAAATGTCTAAGACGTTTTTTATGCCATACACCCAGCTGACATGTTAAGTCTGGCAATCCAACCCTTGTTATTCTTTTCCGCACCCACTAAAAAACCTGACAGCATAAATCATTATTATTTAAAAGCTAGTGCCACCAGAAACCTTGTCTGGTTTTTCTTTATAACATTCTTAGTAATTAACAGACTGAAAGTAAAAATATTTAAAAAGCAGCTTTACCTGTTCATATGTTTCCAACCTCAATTACCACTGCGCACATACCAGAGTGTGCATTACAACCTCAAGACACTGGTCTTGTAAAGGTTCAAAGCGTAAATATAACTACTGTGTGATGCTGAGACATTAGCCGGAGGGCCCCAAAACTGAAAAATTATCTGTTTGATCGTGTAAGGGATGTTCCGTTGGTCTCAGCATTTAAATCCAGGCCTGAATAAGCTTTAGTTTAGCATATCCTGATTGGAGCTGCTGGTTGCTTCTATTGTAAAGTGCCTGTAAAATGTTTTCATCATCTTGGAAATTTTGACATTTTGCTGTTAAACAACATTGGATTGCAGTCTGGCTTTTTGGACACTGATCAGCAGAAAAAGACCCTTTAATGGTGTTTTCCCCCTTTAATAAGTGAAAACAGATCTCTGTAAAGAGATTGAAGTTAATTACAGATATATAAAAAAAATAATTGATCACATAAGTATTCACCCCTACAAGTCAGTATTTAATAGGTGCCCCTTTGCCAGCCATAACAGCCTTGAGTCTGTGGGCACAGGTATCTCTCAAACAGATTTGCACATCTGGGGCCTCATGCATAACGCCATGTGTAGAATTCACACTAAAACATGATGTATGGACAAAGCGGGAAATGTGTGTACGCACAAAAAAATCCAGATGCATGTATCTATGGGAAAAAAGCTCGAAATGTGAACTTAAAAAGTAGAACATTATAAACTTAATCTTAAAATTGTTTCATTTACTAGTTTCTCAAATACCATCGTAACTAAAGTAGCACGTTAAATGCTTTGTTTTGTATGTGTTCTTCTATGTGCTCTATGTATGTGAATCACTACATGCTTCTTAAACGGCATTCTCTTATGCAGACAGGACACAGAAACCATTACATTCGTGATATTACAGCTCTCTGAGTAATTAAAATACTGAGATGTATACTTGATATCATTTTTATGATGATAGCAGTTAAAGTATGTTATTAAACATTGGAACATGGTGGCACAATGATAGTGACGAGCTGGCACCCCATCCAGAGATTGATCCTGCCTCACGTGCACGACCTTCGATGAAATAATTTATTGCAGCAGGACTGTCAATTTCAAACGTACTAACCCCTAATTCCTGTCCTTCCTTTTCTTTCTCCAAGTAACCAATCGCCACACAATCAGCTCTGTAATAGATGTTAAGCCATCTGTAAGCTTAGAACTCCAATTCTTCAAAACTTTTACGGAACATTGAAATAGTTTATGTTTAATTATTCCATCCATCTATCCTTCCAGTGTTGCACCAGTCCCAGCAAGAATACAGCAGGAGGCAGGAAAAATCTCTGAACGGGGTGCCATTAACATTTTATCTGTATAATGTAATGTAACCCCTAACGGGAGCAGCTGAAAGAAGAAGAAGAAGAAGATGCAGTGAGAGTAACAACACTAAAGCAGGTATGGTATTTGGAATGGTTTGGCCATTCCATGGACCATTATATTGTTACAGATTAATTACAATCAGATGCCTTAAACTAATAAACAATATACAGTTAATTTCAGTGTATATGATAAAGCTACGTCAGGGATGTGGATCTAAAAAAGAAAGGGAAACCACACAGGAACAGTAGCACTGCTTCGACGCTGGGTGCTACCAGTTTGCAAAACCGAGCGGAGAACTTGCGTACGCTAAGGATTTAGCTGGCGTGAAAATGTGAGTAGCTTTACGGCAAGTTTAGTTTTTACATTTTTGTTCATACGCACCATTTATACATGAGGACCCTGGACACTTCAGTTTTTCCACATTCTTCTTTACATAAGCTGCTCAAGTTCTGTCAGTCTGCATGGGGATTGTTAGTGAACAGCCTTTTAAAAATCCAGCCACAAATTCTCAACTAATAATAAAACATTTTATTTATATAACTCTGAATTGAGATCTGCACTGTGGCTCGGTTACCTCAAGAAATTCACAGTTATTTTTATGCCAGTCTTGTGGGGCTTTGGCTTTATGCTTGGGGTTATCTTGTTGGAAAATGCATTTTCTCCCAAAGTTCATGGTGCATGGACGCTAACCTGTGACCTGACATGAAGACTGGACTCCTTTGGTACTGTGCCTCTTCATAGAATCATTGGGTACCGCCGGTCGAACAAGCTGTTGCTCACAAAGTCCCAAATGAGGCACATTACCTGCATTGTGAAAGAGCGTCAGTTACTACACATACCCCAGTTGATCTGACTCACAGGAATCTTAATGTTGGACCCGAGCATCTGGACCAGGACATGGGGACGCCCATGTAACACCTGACTGTGACAGAAAGATGGTGATTTCCAGGAGGGTGGAACTGGACCACTTGTCTGCCTGGGAGGTTGCCAACCAGGATCCCGACCTATTTCGTCATGTGGTGGGTATGGCAACGCACTGTAACAATGTATGCACCCCAACCTGACCTGACCTGATATGTTTATGTTAATCAAATTAATATTCTTCTAACTTCTTTCGGCTGCTCCCGTTAGGGGTCGCCACAGCGGATCATCTTCTTCCATATCTTTCTGTCCTCTATATCTTGTTCTGTTACACCCATCACCTGCATGTTCGATTTCACCACATCCATACACCTTCTCTTAGGAATTCCTCTTTTTCTCTTGCATGGCAGCTCTATCCTTAGCATCCTTCTCCCAATATACTCAGCATCTCTCCTCTGCACATGTCCAAACCAATGCAATCTCGCCTCTCTGACTTTGTCTCCCAACCGTCCAACTTGATCTGACCCTCTAATGTACTCATTTCTAATCCTATCCATCTTTGTCACACCCAATGCAAATCTTAGCATCTTTAATTCTGCTACCTCCAGCTCTGTCTCCTGCTTTCCGGTCAGTGCCACCGTCTCTAACCTATATAACATAGCTGGTCTCACTACCATCCTGTAGACCTTCCCTTTCACTCTTGCTAATACCCGTCTGTCACAAATCACTCCTGACACTATTCGCCACCATTCCACCCTGCTTGCACTCTCTTTTTCACCTCTCTTCCACAATCCCTGTTACTCTGTACTGTTGATCCCAAGTATTTAAACTCATCCACCTTCTCCAACTCTTCTCCCTGCATCCTCAGCATTCCACTGACCTCCCTCTTGTTTACACACATGTATTCTATCTTGTTCCTACTGACCTTCATTCCTCTCCTCTCTAGAGCATATCTCCAACTCTACAGGGTCTCCTCAACCTGCTCCCTACTATTGCTACAGATCACAATGTCATCAGCAAACATCATAGTCCACGGGGACTCCTGTCTAATCTCGTCTGTCAGCCTGTCCATCACTATTTCAAATAAGAAAAGGCTCAGAGCCGATCCTTGATGTATGACACTTCCACCTTGAATGCATCCGTCACTCCTACTTCAGACCTCACCACGGTCACACTTACCTCATGCATATCCTGTACAACTCTTACATACTTCTCTGCCTCTCCCTACTTCCTCATACAATACCACAACTCCTCTTGAGGCACCCTGTCACATGCTTTCTCCTGGTCCACAAAGGTGCAATGCAACTCCTTCTGGCCTTTTTTATACTACTCCATCAACACCCATAGAGCAAACATCACATCTGTGGTGCTCTTTCTTGGCATGAAAAATTACTGCTGCTCACTAATCTTCTCCTCACTTCCACCACCAGCTTCCACTACTCTTTCCCATAACTTCATGCTGTGGCTCATCAATTTTATGCCCCTGTAGTTACTACAATCCTGCACATCCCCCTTATTCTTAAATATCGGCACCAGTACACTTCTTCTCCACTTCTCAGGCATCCTCTCATTTTCCAAGGTTCCATTAAACACTCTGGTTAAAAACTCCACTGTCATCTCTTCTAAACACCTCCATGCTTCCAGAGCTATGTCACCTGGACCAACAGCTTTTCCATTCTTCATCCTCTTCATAGCTGTCCTTACTTTCTCCTTGCTAATCCATTGCACTTCCTGATTCACTATCGCCACAACCAACCTCTCCTCTTCTCTCTCTCGTTCTCTTCATTCATCAGCCTCTCAAAGTACTCTTTCCATCTGTTCAACACACTCTCCTCGCTTGTGAGTATGTTTCCATCTTTATCCTTTATTACCCTAACCTGCTGCACATCTTTCCCAACTCACTCCCTCTGTCTAGCCAATCGGTACAGGTCCTTTTCTCCCTCCTTAGTGTTCAACCTCTCATACAACTCATCATACGCCTTTTCTTTAGCCTTCACCACCTCTCTCTTCACCTTGTGCCTTATCTCCTTGTACTCTTGTCTACTTTCTCCATCTCTCTGACTATCCCACTTCTTCTTTGCCATCCTCTTCCTCTGTATACTCTCCTGTACTTCCCCATTCCACCACCAGGTTCCCTTTTCTTCCTTCCTCTGTCCAGATGTCACATCTAGCACCCTTCTTGTTGTCACCCTTACTACATCTGGTGTAGTTTCACAACTGTCTGGTAATTCTTCATTCACCCGGTGTCTGTCTCACCTTCTCCCTAAACTCAACCTTGCAATCTTCCTTTATCAACTTCCATCATTTGATCCTTGGCTCTGCTCTCACTCTCTTCCTGTTTTTGATCTCCAGCGTTTTCCTACAAAGCACCATCCTATGCTGCTTAACTACACTTTCCCTTGCCACCACTTTGCAGTCTTCAATCTTCTTCAGATTGACTGTTCTGCATAGGATGTAATCTACCTGTGTGCATCTTCCTACACTCTTGTACATAACCCTATGTTCCTCCCTCTTCTTAAAATACGTATTCACCACAGCCATGTCCATCCTTTCAGTAAAATCCACTATCCTCTGACCTTCTTGATTCCTCTCCTTGACACCATACCTACCCATCACCTCCTCGTCTCCTCTGTTCCCTTCACCAACATGTCCATTGAAATCCCCTGCAATCACCACTTTCTGTCCCTTGGGTACACTGCTCATCACTTTATCCAACTCACTCCAAAAATATTCTTTCTCATCCATTGCACACCCAACTTGCGGGGCATATGCACTAACAACATTCATCATCACACCTCCAATTTCTAGCTTTATAATCATTACTCTGTCTGACACTCTTTTCACCTCCAAAATACTCTTGACATACTGTTCCTTCAGAATAACCCCTACTCCATTTCTCCTCCTATCCACACCATGATAGAACAACCTGAATCCACCTCCGATCCACCTGGCCTTACTCCCCTTCCATTTAGTCTCTTGCACGCACAATATATCAACCTTCCTTCTCTCCATCATATCTGCTAACTCTCTCCCCTTACCAGTCATACTGCCAACATTCAAAGTTTCTAACTTCAGTTCCTCTCTCTTTACCTTCCTCCTTTTCCTCCTGCCTTTGGACACGTCTCCCCCCTCTTCTTCTTCAGGCAACAGTAGCCCGATTTCCACCAGCACCCTGTTGGCTAACAGTACTGGTGGCGGTCGTTGTGAACCCAGGGCTCGACCGATCCGGCATGGAAATATATATTGTTGTCCGCATATTGATTTGGCTAAATTTTACACCAGATGCCCTTCCTGACGTAACCCTATCCATTTATTTGGGCTTGGGACTGGCACAAAGAAACACACTGGTTTCTGGATCATGTTAATCAAATTAATATTGCTTGGTGTTTAAGATTGTTTGAGTACTCATGTATGTTAATATTGTAAGGTGTAGCAACTGTAATAAAAAAACATATAGAGCACTGTAAAGTGTTGGGGTAGTGAAAAAAAGAAGAAGCCTTTAGAAAAAAAGGTAACTTCATTGTTTGAGCTCTCTCCTCTAGCACTTCTCAGATCCATATGCTGACATTATTCCAGTGACGCTGTCTTTTCTATTATGAAGGATGGACAAAGTGAAGTTTGTTGACACCAGAAGAGACATCAGTGTGCAGATGAGATTTTCTCTGTTCTAAGAAGGGAACAGGATGAAGAGTTAAATATGTCGTTATGCCCCTATTCAGTCCCCCCAATTTTCTGTTAAATTAATCCCCATAAGGAACTCATGAAGACCACATGTTTCACTCTACTTAATGTTAAATATTATAGTTGCTCGGTACTATAGTTGTTAACATATTATAATTTTATATCTGCATAAATATATTGTGCGCTGAAACTGTACTCAATGAAGCGTGGTATACAAAGATAAATTAAGTTGAATTGAATATTTGGATTTTGCATTTTTTCTCCGTCTCCTACCATATTCCAAAGATATGCATACTAGCTACTTTGGTGACTTTGCATTAGACCCGTGTGAGTGAGTTTGCCGTACAATGTACTGGCACCTCATTTAGGACTTTTTCCTGCATTACACACAATGCTTTGTTGTTCTCTGCCAAAGGCCAGTAGATAAACAGAATTTCTAGGAGAAAAAGTAAGGATTTTCACAAGAAACACTGCAGGGGAAAAGCCAAAATAACAAACAAATTGACATCTTAATTTAAAAAGAAAACACAAAAAACTAAGCTAAAAAAAAACAAAGCACAGTTTTAACCGTAGCTAAATATCCATCCATCCAACCATTTTCCAACCCGCTGAATCCAAACGCAGGGTCACGGGGGTCTGCTGGAGCCAATCCCAGCCAACACAGGGCAGGAACCAATCCCGGACAGGGTGCCAACCCACCGCAGGACACACACAAACACACCCACACAACAAGCACACACTAGGGCCAATTTAGAATCGCCAATCCACCTAACCTGCATGTCTTTGGACGGAAACCGGAGCGCCCGGAGGAAACCCACGCAGACACGGGGAGAACATGCAAACTCCACGCAGGGAGGACCCGGGAAGTGAAGCCGGGTCTCCTAACTGCGAGGCAGCAGCGCTACCACTGCGCCACCGTGCCGCCCGTAGCTAAATATCCTTTCTGTAATTAATAACTACCACGTTTGTTTTGTATTTTATCTGAAAGTTTGAATGCCGAGTGCTGCATGCTTCCATCTTACGTAGTGTTGACGACATGCACAATGCTTCAGTTGAACCATGTGACCAGCAATGATCATCTTTACCAAAACCAAAACAGCTGTGCGCATGATAAGAAAATGGTAAACAAAATGGCACTTTAGTAATGTAAGTCAAATAATGATAACAATAATTAACCATAAGAAAAGATATTCCAAGAGATTAAATGACCACATAGATGGAAATTTGAATACAAGTTCACAACAACATTATTGCATCCACTCATTAATTAACTGGGATCTAGCGTATTAGATGCCAAGAATGTACTGAATCTAGACATTTGTGGCCAGTCCACTGCTGGTCACACTAAAACATATAACTACACTAGATGAGTGTAGGATTGTCCATTAACCTAATCTGCACATACACAGTACCCAGAGATAAAATCCATACAGGCGTAGGAGAATATGCAAACTCCAAACAAGCAGGGATCACCCTGGGATTTGGAATGGCTTATTTCACTTTTGAGGCAGCAGCTGTAACCATGGCACCACTGTGCTGCCAATCAAAATCACTGTTAGATACTTAGAAACTCATTCACCACAGGCTCATCTGTACACCCAAGAGAACACTACAAAGCACAAAAAATACTGTTAGATGCATTTTGAAACTTTGAGACACACAAATGGCAACTGGGCTCCTGTCCTTAGGCTAGGAGGGTACTTAAGTAGTCTGAATTACTCGACAATAGACCCACAAATGCACACAGTCAGTAATTTTAGTTTTAAGACTCCTGAACTTGTATGAGTTACTGTCAGCATGCAAACCTGGAATTATCAAATGAAAACAAAAACACTCTGTTTTTCTTCTAAGACATGTTGAAATTATCTCTAGCAGCCTGTACTTCAACAAAGAAAATTAAATACACATATTTTTTCCTGTTTTGGAAAGATGAAAATAAAGGTTGCAAATACAGACATTTAGACAGTCACATGTTTATTGTACTTGCCTGTTTATTTGGATTTGTAGAAATGAAAATACAGTAGTGTGATTATCAGTATGAGAAGCACTGTAACAAAGATTGCCTATAGAGCCAAATGAAAAAGTTATTTGCTGTTGTCTAACTTTTGGTTTGCTGTTTGTAAAACTTAGTCATTCAGACAGTCTAATTCTGTGTACTTTGGCACAGGACCATCGTGAAATATTCAAGATATTATTGACGATATCGGCTACTTAGTCACTACAGATTTTTAAAACATATACTAAAATGCCATCCAGACTTGACAACTTATGGATGTTATTTAAAAATCCTCCGGTTTTTGTAGGCACATAATCATCCATTTTTTTATGATCATCTCTTTACAACATTTTCATTTTCAACCAGATCTGATCAGGAGTCTCTAAACATGTCCTATTTTACATAATAAAAGCAGTCTTGCGGCTTATCCTCTGCCTCTTTAGTCCAGCACTGAACCACTGTTCTTATTGGCTGCTCACGCTTAGTTCTCTGCTTTTTAGTTGGCAGCATGTATACTCACAAGTGACTGGCCCCCACTGAGGTGGTGGCATAGTAACAGGTGAAAAGAGTCCTTCAACTGGGTGTTGCAAGAATTAGCATCTTTAATAAGTCAGGTGACATGGTGATGTCATTTAGGGTAAACATTCTTTAAATTTGCATATTTAAAGTTCCTAGTAGCAATAAATAATCCCTAAAGATGTAAACATGTGTATTCTTTAATAATTTTGATCAATACCTTTAATACATATTAGGTGAAGTTCAATCTAAAGCAAATGGTTATTACAAAATGCAGTAAACTAAATATTTATAGTTTTTTACAGTTCAATGCCTAGCTTCTGATAAACAACGCATACAGGCATCAGTCCGATTATTAAATGTCGTTTTTACACTGTTCTGCAGTGTTTTTTGTGCTACGAACTTGCATAATAGTATATATTTCTCAATGTATACATTTTTGGCCTGCTAAGACTTCTTCCCACTATCCAAGAGTTCACTTGTTTTCATGTGTTTTGTCTAACTTTTTTCTTCTTCTTTCGGCTGCTCTTATTAGGGGTCACCACAGAGGATCATGTACTTCCATATCTTTCTGTCCTCTGTATCCTATCTTTACTTATTATAAATGCCCTAAAAATTTTGGATAAGACACAGATCCCATCTACTAGGCCACATCACTAGTGTAATGCTATTTTAGTTGGTATGGCACTAGGCTTCGAGAAGGTGGATGAATTCTAAAAGACGTCCTTTTAAAAAACTTTCAGTTAAGAATTGTTTTGACTTCAAATTATGGTTAGTGTATTGGGCTTTACTGAAACAATGGATGTTTACTTGGTTTCAATCATTTCTTGTTACCTGTTGGTTCAAGCCATGGCAGAACATATTATTTGTATTTATCTGTGTTTTTGTGGCTGTGCATGGCTTTGTAGGTTAGCTATTAACAGCCCAGGACTGGAAAGCATGGTAAGATTGTCATCTTTTCTAATTTTTTTTATTATTTCTTATCAGTTTTTATGTTATTGCTTGTTTGCAGTGTATTTTTGCACATTGATATTACAAATTTTGCATAGTTGTATTAATTGATCTAAACAGACTACAACATGTATTATTGTTTTCTTTATATTTGCTGAATGTATTGAACACAATATATTTACGCAACAGTAAGTTTTTAGCTCAGTTTAGAAATTGCATTAGGAATTATTGAACGTAATTGTATTAGCACCTGTTCTCTGTGCAGAACTAACAATTTGTCCATTAGAAACACAGCAGCCTTGGAAGTGAGAAAGTGCAAGGAGTGCATTGCTGGCTGAACATTATGTGAACTTAATGCTGTGCTAACAATTATATTTGTCTTGAGGCTGTGCATCTTTAAGTGAAGTGATCACACATAACGTGATTCGCCAACAGACCTGGTCACTTTACAGCATTTGAATGGTACCTTCATTGATTGTAGGCACAGGCATGTCAATTACCTAATTAATTCTCACAGACAGGGATGCATTACCATTTAGTCAGTGACTAAATGTGCATGATTGACAGAGACACTGAGGATACTAGTCCCAGATGAGGCAACCAGATGGCCAAGACAGTTGCTTATTGGAAGAACATAGAAAAAATAAATGAATAAATAGGTTCTGAGAGCTGCTTTTCTGCAGCTTTGATTTTATTGCATATATAATGACCCATATTGCATTGACACAGATGATTCTTCCAATAAGATTCGTGAGAGACTTGGCTTCCTACTGTGTATCCAATGTGGTGTAGTGACTAAGGCATTAAACCTTAAACCACAACGCTGTCAGTTCAAACCAAATCCACCTGTGCTAAAAAAGTAAAAAAAATGTATGTGAATAATTGCAATATATCCTGATTTTACAATACCTATCAAGACAAATATATAATAAAAGTAGTATCAAATTATTGCCCACCTGTCAAGTATCAGGTCAGGATGGGGAACATGCACTGGTACAATGTGTTGCCGCACCCACCACATGACGAAACAGCTCGGGATCTTGGTTGCCTACCCACAGGTAGACACACAGTTCAGTCCCACCATCCGGAAATGACTATCTATCTGCTGCAGCCAGGTGTTACGTGGGTGTCCCCTTGGCCTGGTCTAGTCGCTTGAGTCTTCAAAAATGAGGATCCTGAAAGCCGGATCACCCACAGGGAATCACGCCACATGGCTGTAGCATTGTAACTGAGGCTCCCTCACAGTGTAGGTAATGTGCCTTATTTAGGATATTGTGAGCAACCGCTCATTCGACACAAAGTCAAACCAGCGGTACCCAAGGATTCTGCAAAGAGACATAGTACCAAAGGAGTCTAGTCTTCATCTCAGGTCACTGGATAGCATCCATGTCTCACAACCATATAGCAAGACAGGAAGCACCAGGACTCTAAAGACTTGGACTTTCGTCCTTTTGCATAGATATCGGGAGTGCCGCACACCCCTTTCCAGCGACCTATTGATCATTCATGCTTTCCCAATCTGTCTACTGACTTCATAGGAAGAGTCACCAGACACATGAATGTCACTGCAGAGGAAACCTCTTAACTAAATCAACATTCTCTCCGCAGACAGACGCACTGCAAATGGCAGTGCCCAAGAGGTCATTAAAGGCCTAGATCTTGGTTTTTATCCAGGATCCTCAGACTCCTTACTCATTCCCTCGAGAGCCCCAATCAAAACATCCACTGACTCTGCAAAGATCACAGTATTGTCAACAAAGTCAAGATCAGTGAATTTTTCTTTACCAACAGATGCCCCAAAGCCACTGAACCCCATGACCTTGCCCAACACCCAGTCCATGCGAGCATTGAAAACAGTAGGAGCAAGAACACACCCCTGACAAACCCCAGAACCAAGTGGGAAAAACACAGAAGTTCTCTGCACAGCACTCACAGTACCAGTGACAGGCCAGCCATGATATCCAGCAACTTGGAGGGGATCCCGCAAAGTCTCAGGATGGGAGAAAGCCCTTGTGAGCCCTATTCTTGGAAGAGTCAAAACTGTTGAAGAGTCAATGGGGTCAAGCTTGTTGGGGACCAAAATTGGTGTGGTGCTAAGACATCATCTGCTGCACGGCAGCACTTGCGTCCCAATCAATTTGAGGTGACCTATCCGGGTAGGCACGTGGACTGTCTATCAAGTATGACTTATTAATTTGTTTTTCAAATGCATTCAATCAAAAGAACTTGCCGACTCGATTTCAGTCGACATCGCTCACTTTTGAGAAGATTAATTGAGCAATCATTGATATCTGGCATTATCTGTAGTTTCCTTCTCCCTTTATCCAGTGCCTTGAATTTATGCATCACTGCATTAACTAAAGTTACTTTTTCATTGCTATATGAAGTGTTATCGGAAACTAAGAATAGAATAATTTATAACAAAAAACTGCATAAAGGTATGGGAGAAAGGAAATCTTGATTTCAATAATGTTCATTATGGGAATGATTAAATAAAACCAGAGAAAATTCATTTGACTGGCTGTCTGTTTTATGGGTCTTTTTTTTTTTACTTAGACAACATCACCTTTAACAGCATTGTGGCACTACATCACACAATTGATAAAGCACTGCTTTGTGATTTGAACAGTACAAAAAAATCTGTTTACACAAAAATATATATTTAACTTTGTAATGTTATAGAAAGACACTATATGATGGTCAAACTGTTGTAGTACAAATATATTGATGCTTCAGCTGTTACATAAGACAATTGGCCTCAGTTATAGTTCCATCAGTTAATCTAATGTATCAGAAGTGCTATTGACTAGACTTAAGTGCTTTTCTGTATACAATATTTGAAGTTTTTTGTATTCACTCAAGAATTTGTTTTCAAGTGTATCACCAAACATATTGTGATGTGTGAGTCACTGTTTTGCACTCCAAAACATGAGGCTGAGGCTCAGTACTTTAGCAAAACCGGCTTTATTCAACTTGAAACAGAAACATCAGGGTTATTTATTGCGGTGGGATCTACCACTCTCCTATACACAGACACAGCAAATGGGCATAATAGGGGCCAGGTCAGTGGCCAAGTTATACTGTTCCCTGCCTTATAATGTCCCTTGCATCACCCATCGGCGACAGGCGCATGTAGTGAGATCTCGATCGTTTCATAGTTGTTTCCGCGGCACTCTTCTACTGCGCTGCCAACCTGTGGTTGCCTCTGCAAAAGACAAGCAGTCCTCCACAGACACAGCAGGCGTACTTCAGTGTGCCGTCCTGTTGCGGGGGGGTCCAAAAAGAGTACAGAAACCTCACAATATGTTCACCTGGGGTGTGCGGGTATGCAGTATTATAGCATTATTATTATCATTATTATTATTATTATTAGATACTAGATTACAGATATAGATTATAGATTACAATTTTCATTTGTTTATGTCATTCATTTTTGTGTTTTTCATCAATTGTATGTTCAAGCTATTTTATTTTGTAATTTTTTTTTATTTTATTAATACCACAAGGCCATAGCTACAAAATAAAATTCTAACACTGAATTGTGTTTTAATTTATATTATTACAAATAGGAATAACATTTACAGACTGTAGATTTACATGGCTCTTAGAATGAACTGAGCGCTTTTAATTTTAAGTTTGTTTTATTTCAGTAAATTTATTGTAGGGACCTCTTTGCAACACCTCTGCTCACAGCCACTCTCTTTGCTTTATACTGTGATGGCCAACCACATTTTACTTAAGCTTTTCCAAACTTTCCTCCTGCTCACTCTCTATGCCACGTATCATGCCATGTCTTTTTCCTTCTTTACTTTTCCATTCACGATATTGGTCAATGCTGTTCTTTGTATGCCAAATTTCAAACAAATTAGTGAAAACATTTTTTGATTTTGGGATATTTTGTTTTTCTAATGTAGGCATTTTTTACCTTCAATATTGATATATCCAAATGTCCTTCCTTAGTGGATACCTACTACCCTAGATGGACAATTCTGTGATGGCTTGGGTGCCCACAGCATGGACTTGTTCCTTTTTCCAGGACATCGATAGTCATGATCCAAGTTTGCACTAGGACAATGAGGACACAAGCAACAAGTTACTGGTGCAGTTCAAAGTCTTCAATAAATCAATAATTTGGAAAAACAGTGCTCTCTGTTAGGAAGTTAAAAATCCAATAAATAATGTCAATAGATTATGAGTTGAAACCGAAGAGTGCTGCTCGCTTACTCTTTAATTCTCTCATTTTACCTTCCACACCCGTTACTCAGGTATGCTCAGGAGGGCTGAGACACCAGTGAATGTGGTCCACAAACGATTCCCACCCCAGCATCCACTGGGATGTGCTGACCCAGATTACTTCATCCTGCCACCTCTGTCGGCATCAGCAGGACCCCTTGAGCATTCAGTCACTCCTACTCACAGCTGTTCTGCAGGAACAATCCAGTCCACCAGTCCAATCTACTCTCCTCTATAGGGCTTCCCGCACTACTTCACCACCATCTGTCAGCACTTGTTCCAACCCGATTTTATTCTCCCTTGCCACCAATCTTCCTTCCTAGATTTCTTTCTATTTTTCTTTTCCCATCTTCCTTTCTGTTGCCATCAGCAGGACCCCAAGAGCATTCAATCACTCCTACTCACAGCTGTTCAGCAGGAGTGATCCGGTCCACTCCTGGTGCACCTTTGTCTATGCTCCTCAATGGGGCTTCCCCCACTGCTTTACCACCATTTGTCAGCACTGGCTCCAACCCAATTCTTTTCTCCCTTGCCACCAATTTTCCTCCCTCGATTTCTTTCTATTTTACTTTTCCCATTTTCCTTTCTGTCCTGCAAATCAATAAAAGTAAAAAAAATAAAATAAAAATAAAAGCTGTGCCCTGCCATAGATCTCCAACAAACTTCACCACAAATCCTGCCACATTTAACTAAAGAGGAAAGAATGTGTTTGTTGATGAATGAGTGAGCAATTGAGACAGTCATTCAACTTTGCATTTTATATATACGTTGTATATATGGTCAGCTGCAGTGTTTTATTTTAAAAATTGGGTTCAAACACTTCGATAAAAAGTTCTGAAATGCATCAGAACAAAATACTATTTTTAGGCAGCTGCATGGTGTTTCTGGGTGCCAAGACCTGGGTACCACATATAAAATGAATTTGCTGTTTCTGATGCCACTGGAAAAAAATAAAAAATGAATGACATGCATTCTTTTAAATTGTTTGTTGTCTTATAAAAAACAATTACCACACTATTCTGGGATCCTTAAATGTGGGTACAATGCAGTAATCATTAAATGATAACACAGAATAATTTGTCCTTCTTTTAATTCTTTTATTGTAAAATAAACCAGCTAAAATGTATTTTATCCATCCATCTATTAACCAGATAGGAATCAGTCAGGTTACATGCACACACACATACACCCACTCTCCCCCATAAAGGATCAATTTAGAGTCACCAAAAACCTAATACAAGTGGGATGAATGCTGGAATACCCATTGAAAAATCATGCTGACATGTGCAGACTTCATTATTTGTTACCGCCACATGCAGGAAAATTATGAGGGAAGAGCAGCTCATTAAAAGCAAGTGACTGAGCAAGCAAATGTGTTGGATGAACCAAAAGAAGCTGAGTGGCAAGAGCCATACACATGTAGAGGTTAGCAAGCATATGCAGGAAGTAGGGTGGGATAAGTCAGATTGGGGTGTTGCTAAGGGCATGTTGAAGATCTATATTTATTATAGGGCCTTAAACAATCCTGAGAAAAGGCAGGCATATTCAGAAAGAGGGTGAGCTGCATGTGTTTTCATTTTATTTTATTCTACAGTAATAGCCTATTGGTTGATTACTACAATATGGGTGATTTGGATTTACTCTTGTGCCTCCATGGTTTTAGTGGTGCAAAGGACAGAATTTCTGCTTTATATTCTCTAGCTGGGTGTATAGTAGGGACATTCAGTACTGAAATTTCTTAGTATGTTATTAATATTTTAAAAGCAGCACATTTCACTAATGAGGACCTGCATACCTATTAGAGCAGAGGAGCAGTTGCTTTGTTATGCAGTTCACATAGACTGTGGTGCATTTGTGGGTCTATTCATGCTAACGTATGGCAGCCACAGTAAATTTAAAGTAGGACACATGACTGTGCCATCAACTGAACTCTCTTGTCCCTAACAAAACTCTTTTTGTTACAGTCAGTTGGAATCCTGTTAAGAAGTGCCTTGTTAGGTATCCATCAGAAAATTCTAGAGTCTTTAATTTTCACAAATTAGGTGTGCTTACACTTGTTTTGGAGGTTTTCCTAGCCCAGGAATCGTATTCAGTATACAATCCATTTTTTGTAATTGAGCTTATTTTAATTGTCATATTTTGTGGTCTGTTTTCACTGCCATTTTGATTATTTGTGGGTGCCACAATTTTGTGTTTACTGTCATTAGGACAGTGACCTGTTTGTCAGGGGTGTGTCCTCAGAGGTCATGACCTCCTGGTAATGAAACAACAAATTAAAAACTTCAGAGAACTGCCTCATCTCAATTTCTGGACAACAAAACTCTTTAGACAAGGGGTGTTCAACTCCGGTCCTCCGGTGGGCCACAGTGGCTGCAGGTTTTCATTCTAACCATCTTCTTAATTAGTAAACTGTTTTTGCTGCTGATTAACTTGTTTTGCCTTAGTTTTAACACCTCTTAGGTGCTTCTTTTTCTTTAATGAGCAGCCAAACAATAATGTGACAGAAAACAAGCTGCCACATGACCAGCTAACCTGAAAATAATGAAAGGTGAAGGTACCGGTCAGGTTGGTCTGCTCAGGTCACCAAAACATCTTGACGGTGGTCTTAGAAAAAATAGAAAATCAACAATCTGCTGTGGCAGAACGAGAGTAGCAACAAGTCCTGATATTCAATAATGGCTTCAATTAACAGCAAGAATTGGCTTCTCATTAAGAAACTAGTTAGAGTGAAATTGGCTGCAGTTTGATGTTCCAGTTTAACTGGTCATCTTTTGGCTTGTTTCACATCTCATTTCTGTTTAGCTCTCATTTAATGAAGAAACAAATCAATTCAGAGGACTACATCCTTAAAAACAGGGCTATTAAAATGTAGGGAAAAGGAGTTAATTAGCAGTGAAAACTGCTCGCTGATTAGGGAAAGGGTTGGAATGAAAACGTGTGCAGCCACTGTGGCCCACCAGGACCAGAGTTGGACACCCCTACATTAGACCATTTCAAAGCTCTGTTTCATTAGTTTCTTCTGGCTTTGATTTGTGCTTTGTTTTTGAAAATTTTTGTCTCTTGTTTTGACTTTTTGCTTGCAGTATTGATTGACCTCCCAACTTTGACTTCTATTTTTGCTTTTGACTATGTGTTTTCTTCCCAGTCTTTGTAAGCAAATACCCCTTACTAGTGTGCCTAGCATACCATGCCTAGTGGGAAAAGGTTGCTGCCAGGGTGTGACAAAGCACGGACAGGTACTACAGAGAGCCTTCAGAATAAGGAGAAAATGTTGGTACACTTTGTATGTGTGTCCTGTGCATTAAACAGTAATTCCTTGCTGTCAGTTTAAGAAAGAGCCAATCTGGGGAGGGAATACCAGAAATGAATGTATGGGATTGTGTTGTTCCTCTAACAGGAAACAAAAGTTTTTGAGCAAATGAAGTGCCAAAAAAGCTGAGTCTTGAGTCTGATGAAGAGACTGAGTAAAGTTCAGTTAGTTGCTGGAAGACACAAGCCAGGATTAAGAAGGAGGGAGTATGTATGGTTGAAATCAGAAGCAACAGAAGGAGTGAATTGATGTAAGATTAAAGTGGACAATTGGTTAGGTCATTGAGATGTGCCCACAGAATAACCAGGCTTTTGTTTATAGTTCTGTTTACCTTTTTGACTCCTGGGGGGTATTTTCCGTACGTCGCTTAAATCATCCGAGATCAGATGCCGCATCTTTAATGAGTTATTGCCGGTGAAACTCATCCGGAATAAGTCGGTTTTTCAAATGCAGCCGTGTAGTAGATTAGTCTGGATCTAATCATCCGAGATGAATGCGTGCGCCCGTGCTGATTGAAAAGCCCATATACAGTACAGGCCAAAAGTTTGGACACACCTCCTCATTTAACTCTTTGAGGGCTGAATATTTTTTCAGTTTTCTGAAAAGCAGACAATGCACTGGTTTCACACATAAATCAACATAAAATGTCTGTTGCTACGTGCTAGGGCTGCTGTTGGCGCATGTTCAGCATCTCTGGCGGCAGTGGCTGTGCAGGTGCACCTCGATGGCCAACAGGAATGCACAGTGGGCTGGCAGTCTTCGCACAGCAGGTGGGTGGCGGTGGCAGTCACAGTGTGACACAATATGGTTTGTACCTCTTGTCATCATAAGTGGTGGTCCTACCAGGCAAAGGCTGCTGTAGGCATTTCAGCTGCATGAACGTGTTCAACACCACAGTCAGCTGGAGACTGATCAGCCGATGCGGGTCCCTCAATTGCGTTTTTGATCTCCATCTCCTAATCACTTGCATCAAATTCCAACTCCGACAAGTCAGAGTCCGGTTCAGCGCTAATACGTAAAAACGTTTATGGAGTATTTTAATTTGCATGTCTGCTTTAGTCTCTCAATGGATGTCGATGCCATTTTAGAGGTTGTTTGCTCTTCACTACGCATGTATGTGCAGGGAATCAAGGATAAATCAGCAACAGCTACTTAACTTTCCTTCTAGCAAAGAGAATCAAAGTAAAACGTAATGGCGGGTTTTGTTGCAGTTTACAGCTGATTACTGTCCTCTACCCCTGAATTTCGACAAAAGTCGACATCAGCCCTGAAAGAGTTAATGTGTTTTCTTTATTTTCATGACTGAAGGCATCAAAACTATGAATGAACACATGTGGAGTTATGTACTTAACAAAAAAAGGTGAAATAACTGAAAACATGTTTTATATTCTAGTTTCTTCAAAATAGCCACCCTTTGCTCTTGGCATTCTCTCGATGAGCTTCAACAGGTAGTCACCTGAAATGGTTTTCACTCCACAGGTGTGCCTTATCAGGGTTATTTACTGGAATTTCTTGCTTTATCAATGGGTTTGGGACCCCAGCAGTTGTGTTGTGCAGAAGTCAGGTTAGTTGGACGATCATTTATTTTTCAACAGGACAATGACCCCAAACACACCTCCAGGCTGTGTAAGGGCTATTTGACCAAGAAGGAGAGTGATGGAGTGCTGTAAATGGTTATGAAAATAAAGAAAACACATTGAATGAGGAGGTGTGTCCAAACTTTTGGCCTGTACTGTATATTGAGTCTAGAAAACATGATCAGCAAGTCTCTGATAGGCTGCAACAAAATGACAAAAGAGCAGGCGCATTTTTTCACACAAGCGGAGCAGGACCTTTTACTCAAAGAATATGAAGAATTTCAAGATTTATTATGCACAAGTGGTAACACTGCAAAAGCAGCCCAAACCAGAAAAGACGGTTGGCAAAAAGTGGCCGACAAATTAAACGCTAAGTAGTGTGCATTGTACTAACTGAATGCAGCGTTTCCTTTCCTATGTGTCAGATTAATTATTATTTAATATGTCATAATTCCAGATCAAACGTGAGCACAAGGAGAACATTAAAGTGAAGTACAAGAATATACTTCAAACTGGTAAATATTGGTATATAACTATTTAAAGAATTGTTGACATAAAGAATCATATATAATATAAAAAACATTAATTTTAAAGCTAATAAGAAGGCAGACAAGCAAAAAACAGGTGGAGGTCCACGTGGTCCAGACCTAACCCCTGCAGAAGAGTTGGCTCGCCAGCAAAATGCCCATCGTCCTGTTTCTGAGGGCATTCCAGGGGGAAGCTCCTCCTCAGAACCAGTGGCAGGATGCAGTGGTCACTTCATTTCAGGTAAAGGATGGTCATTGCATATATTTGTCCTCAATGTGTGCCATAGTTATGTTCCATATAGCCCTCTTTTTTTTTGTGGGGTCAGTTTAGGGAATGTCATATCCCTAGAACTTGTGTCTGACCAACGAGATATTGATGAAGGTCAAATATTTGATGAAGTCACTGTGTCTGATTATTCATCAGGAGGAAAGGTACATTTTCCAAATAATGTTTGATCAAACTCCACTCTGATCAGTCCCATGTGCCCCAATTACATTTGGAAATCCTGGGTAATGAGAATGTTAGGCTGATTGTGAGATTCTTTATGGAACTGTGGGTGTTTTTGCCTGTGTATTACCTACCTACAATGGTATGAAATGCCTCTTTTATTCTCTGCACACGCATGTATCCAGGAAACACTATGAAAACCCAAAGCAAATATTTCAGAGCCAAACAGACTTTACGAATTGCCTGGCAAACTGCACTTTTAGATTGATTTTCCGCATCGCCTACAGTATATAAAAAAGTGCCGCTTACAAAAAACCTCAAAGCAATGCATACTGCCTGTGTGGTTGTGAGAGCCTGACTTTGCCTAGTATGACTTTGAATATAAGGTGCTAATAAATCTTTGAGGTACAATATTCCCCCTCGGCTAAAGAGGTATCTTTTGAAAAGAATTTTCTCCGGGAGCAATAAAGGATCTTGCCGATTGTGCAAAACCCTCTCTATATGAAACTCTCTTCTTATAATTGGTTGCTCATTCATGAACGGTGAAGCCATGACTGAATGAATTCCATGCACGGAAACTGATTAAGTGTGTCAGCTAATCCTTGTTTACATAGAACAAACCTGCTCCATGCAAGTTTGAGGATTTGGATGTGCTGCCATGACAACACATCCAGCAACAGTTTCGAAAAACCGACAGATCCAGGATCATGCCAAATCGTCAACAATTACATCTGGCTAAACAAGTAATCCACGTACGAAAAATACCCCGCTGGATGCAATTCTGGATACAGAGGGCCGCCTTCTAATTTCTAGCATAATAACATTTAATGTCACATATAAGAGAGTTTAAGATCTTGTACCAATCCTTCTTCCTCTTCATCTTTTCCCACTTCTGTTTGAGTTCAATGTACTCGATCAATCTTCTCCTAACAGCACAGTCCTGCACCTCCTCACCAGTCAAGCTCTTTTCCTTCAGAGCTTGTTTTACTTTATCCATACACTTCTGCTTTGGCCTCCCTCACTTTCTCTTCCCCTGTACTTTCACTCTCATCTCTCTTTTGCCCACATATTCATTGTCTCTCCTCATCATATGTCCATAGCTTTTCAACCTACTTTCCTGTACTTTCTTAGATGAAAAACTAAATCTAGATTGTTGGTAAGATCTTGGTCTGCAATCTAGATTAGTTTAAATGTCAATTTACAGTAGAAACCCAATTTACCATTCCCATATTTAAAAAATTTTTGTTTTCTTGGTGGAAAATTTTATGAGATGTTTTTAGAAGTAACTGCTAAAGACTATACAGTTCAGTTCAGTTCATTTTATTTGTGTATGGTGCCCTTCACTGAGTGCAGGGCTGTTCCAAGTTCACAGGTAAAAAGCAGTTACAAACTTTACAGATCATTAAATTACATAATGCATACACCTAAATACACATTTGTTTAAACACAAAGGAATATGAAGTAATTTCAAACTGATTAACATAAATGGAACCTAACAATATACTTGCTATAATAGCATGGCTGCCGTCAGTGGAAAGAAAACTGTAATGTTGAACAGGTGCACGGTGTTGTGGTAACGTGCCTACGCAGACATTACTAAGTGTCTGCTTTTTCACGGGAAGGAGAACGGAAAAGAAAGAATGGGATTTACCTTTCTTGTTCAGCAGATGACAAGGGAAGACAACACATTCACAAGCGTTTCAGCGCTGCTTCAACAGTGAAGTGTGGCAGGGCGCTAGTAGGGTTGCTCGTCGCCACCTGTCGCTGAAGTAAGAAAAGAAAAAGTACAAAGCATTTTGTTTAGTTTACTGTTGAAAGTAATAGGGATTCTGTAAGTTAACCTAATTGTAGGATTAGAGCGAGAGGTGTTAGGATTGGTGAGCAAAACACCACTAAGTGCAACAGGAACTTCCTGCCTTCAGGGTTCATCTTTTAATCAAGTCGTGGTGTTGAGTGTTTGGTGTAGCACAGCCTTAAAGTACATCAATCATAGCGACTTGTGTTTATATGTAGATAAATATCTCTTAGTAATAGTATAGTTTTGGTGGAGATATTTATATAAATTGAGTTTGTGGTGCACTTTTTGTATATACAATGAATTTTTCTCTTTGTAAATATATATTTTTTAAATATCTTACTGTATTATTAGAAGGACTGTGTAGTATCCTCCTGTCTGTATTTTTTATTTAAGAAGACTGCCAGTTTTTATGCATGTACATTTATTATGGGTTGTTTTTGTCATTTGTGAAGTTGCCAAACTCAGTTTCTGTATTTTTTGTTTCAGTGCATTTTGTGAGTCAGTTGTGGTGAGGACAATGTAAAAAGCCTGCCTGACACTATTTGATGTGTGCCTGTAAATAAAATCCCACTTTTGTTTTGAAATACAACCTTTTTTGTGTCTGTGCCCCCCTGTGTAAAATCTCTAATTTCTGATCCCGATCGGTTCTGAACTACAAGACGCCCAGTGAATAGTCTGGTGCCTTCTTTCCCACTACATGGGGTGTCACAAGCGCTTAGGGCTGTAAGAGTAAAAGAAGGATGAGAGAATGAATGAATAACTCGATCACTTACATGCTTCTATGTACACATGTACTTTGTGTGCTTAAATGCTTGTTCTATATACAGTATACTTATTGTATATGCTAATGTAATTCTATATTGAATTAAATAACATATTTAAGCTGAAAACACTTCCTTATACATAATATTTTGAGTTAATATTCTGTCTTAATTGAGAATAACTTTTCCATGCTTTTCCAGACGAAGAACTTTAACATTTGTTCTCAGTGTTTATCAAGACCAAGAAACATATGACTGGTCATATGATAAATAATGCCAAAAATATTTAAAGTTTGCCAAGATGGTCTTGGAGTAAATAGTACATGTGTTTGCATGCCAAAATGTAGTACAAAAATGATTGTAGTAATATGGCTATAAAAATACACATCTGCATCAGCCATTAAATTTGTATTCTGCTCAGGGGTTGTTCAGATTGGAGTTTCTGATGTGTTTTTATTACTAGCTATCTATTCATTGAATTTACTTCCACATGTTGCGTAGGTTATGTTGTAGGCAGCTTGGGACTATACATACGAGATTCAAGTTTGTGTCTTCTAAAGTGTTATCCATGAGCTGCACATAGATACTGTATAAGGATGTCTAGCATCATTAAGCACTGTCCAGGTGACAGTGAAGGTGAGGAAAACCAAAACTCCAGTAAGCAGCATCACTGGAGAACATAAACCTCTGGGGGTTTATAAAGAGAGAAGCACTGCACTGTGTGTGCATCAGTCTATCGTGTAGCCATCACAAATAGTGTCAGGTTGATACAGTAAATAGACTCCATTTAATAGGAAAAGGTGACTTAAAAAAAGAAGAAACATATCATCCAAGCAGAACAAATCAGACATTTTCAGAAAGCTTAAAGCATTTGTTTGAATGTTTGAAAAAAAATGCTTTTGTATGTTATATGTTAAATCATCTTCCAAAATTACTCTATATCTATAATTTATAACAAGAACAGTAACGCAGTGGCACAGAAATAGTTTTTTTTTTTTTTTTTGTTATCAGTGTATTTTTATTTTAGAAGAAACATTATTTAAACTTGGTTTTTCTTTTTCAACTTTTTTTGCATTTAACATTTTTTTCACATTTGCCACCTTTTTAGTGGATCCCAGCAAAAACACACCACCAATAGTTTTACTGCATTGTCTTTGGGATCCTGATCCAACTTTTAATTGAGATAACATTTGTGTGAATTTTCCATGTTCTCTCAATGCTTACTTGCATTTCCTCCAAAAAATTTGTGTGCCTCCACTGGCCTAAGGTAAATGAGTGAACCCAGGCATAGACTGGCATCTAATGATTGGCTCCCAAAGAAAGTCTGTTGCTTGTTGCCAGCATAGACTACAGCTACCCACCACAATAAAAAGTTGAAAGAGTTTTGAGAATGGGACAGATGGATGAAAAAGCAATAGGGAAATGGAAACACATGGTGTCAACATTTAAGGCTGAGTCAGTGTCTGGAATACTGTGTCGGGTAAATTTAGAACAGAAGTATGAACTATGGAAATTTAATGTAGCACTCATGACAATAAATAAAGTAAAATTCTGCTCATCAGAATTCTGTTTGACAGAAACAAGAAAAACTAGGATGAAGTAACAAGACATTCCTTAACCTATCAGTTTCTGCAATTGATTTAGATGACAAAGGATGCCGACTAAAGGAGACAAGGACAATTTAAGTTTATGTAGACTGGTAAAAACTAGGGCGCCTTTTTTTCCTTTGTACCCTGGCTTATAATAGAGAACACGTGTGGCTTTAAAGGCTGTTTGGTATGGTTCATATCAGTTCACCGTGCCTTGTGGGTTGCATTTGTGCCAGTAAATGCCTAGACTGATTCAGAAAGCAGATCCCGTGTTTGATCTGAGTACACTTTTTTAGCTCCATGAGAAAACATTGATTGAACAGTAAAGATATTTTTGAACTATTTTCTACTACCTTAAAATTATTTGAACTTTTCACAGACTTTCATATACTGTAATTGGCATTTCACTATGGAAATAAGTAGAATGATGCATAAATAATTTTTTCTAAGGGAAAAACCATTCTTTCTTTGGCAGCTTCAATGTAGGGCATTTTATTTATTTGGAACTTTATAAACATGCAGATGTTTTTATGTAGTTGGAATTCACCATTCCTTCAAACAGCATGCAAAGTTTTGCAACATATGTTACTCATCACTATCTAATCTTTAAAAACTTAATTTGAGCAAATAGGTATTATTTTTAACTGAAATTATGCAGTACTGCATAGTTGGCAAATGTTTTTTCTTAGATATGACACGAAAAGTGAAACTGGTGTGAGAGAAACCATGGAAAAGCACTAAAGAAATCCAATGAAAATTACATGAAATTGCTTAAGAAGGAATGCTGCTAAATGAATTATGTGTGTCCATTTCCTCATAAGTAGGGACTGATTTAGTCTACCTAATACACCAGGTAAAAGGCTGGAGATTATTATCCAATTGTAACACCAGACCACCATACTCTTTTAAAACAGACTTCTTGATTGTCTTACACTAATTATACGGTTGGATTATTTTTAATATATTGATTCAAATGTTGTATGCAATCAAAGATTAACTGGCTAGTGACCACAAAGTACTCCTTTTGGCAAGGGGATGTCAAGAACTCATTAATATTTTGTTTTAAAATTTGGTTTTGTTTTTATGTGTTATTAATTTATATTTATTTTTTTTTTAATCTTTTTAGATCACATCATTGCATTGCTATTTTGTGTATTTGTTTCTACATGTACACCAATATTTATTTTTCCAAATTTCATGGGTGCTACCATCGTGCTTCTAGTCACAATGAAGCTGCATGGTTGCAGGAACGCAACAAACGTGTCTTGTGACCCATTATATATAAGATGGCCGCTCATATTAAGTAAGAATCTCAATTTTAAGACTATGTATTGTGAAAGCTTGCAGAAGTCTATTGCTCAGGCAAAATATTTATTATGGTTCTAAATTCTTGTTTTGGTTTAGTTAGTGATTTCCTTAGTGAATTGATTTTGACTTTGATAAAAAGATAATATGTTTAGAGGCACCAGCTTCAACTGACTGTTCTTTTGCTAAATTCCCCAATGAAAACATTTGCTCATTACTTGGAAAGTATTTCACTCTTGTCCAATGTGAATAAAATAAGAGGTATGCGTATTTCTTAACAGACCTCCAGAGCAATACTTTCTCACTGAAACGGGTCAGCTTTCCCTGGTATGTCCGAGGAACTAACAAATACAGAGGTAATCAGACTAGTTATGTATTTGAGACCAGAATCTGTGTTGCCCTCTGTCTAAAGCACGTGCATGGCACTCATTACCATAACAAGGTTTAATACTGTACACCCTGCAGTTCCTCGCTTCTTGCACTGGCATGTAGCTTGCATTCCTACTGCCAGTTAGAGTCCTACGCGAATCCAGTTTTCAAGAACCGTATCTAACCTGTACCTGCAACTATTAAACCATTCCTAAACTGTAGCATGCAAGTAAGAGTTCATTAAAACTGCAACTGGAAGCGACCCTCTGATTTATGAACTGTGACCCAAACTCTACCTACAAATTTCCATATTTAAGATTGAGCACTAATGCCCAATTAGACTTTTGTATCTTCATGTTGTATTTAGATACGAAGCAGCAGAGACCATAAAGTAAGCCATTATCACACTTCTGCCTAACAGGTTGCATGTTAATTAAAATATGCCACCCCTCTAAACTCTGAATTAAGATGGCAAATAAAGGCTTCTTTAGAGTTTTATACATGTTACATGCCAAAAACTGATATTTTAAACTGCTGAGTAATGTACCTAGGGCAAATAACACTTACATAATACACAACAATATATGTAACAAACTATTCACGCATACACAAGAAAATAAACCATTGCCTTTAATTTCAAGTGTACAGAGACAATTCCAATATATGACCCTTATATTATTAAAATTTCACAATTCAAGTTGCAGTTCTAGGTGTTGCTCTAATTAAGAGCAGCAAAATAGGAAAAAATCTCAGGAGAAATGGCCACTACATAGCTCTGCTTATTGTTAAACTTGTTCCGCATCTCTACAGATTGCACACTGACATCTCCCTTTACACCAGTTGGTTTCTCCAGACACTACTCACAGCTTAATTCCTTCTACAACGGTATGATTCTGTTTGTTTTCAACCACACTTCAGTTTGAACTCAGTTGCATCTGTGCTGATGTGAAACACTAGACTGTGTTTATGAAACATTATTTTTCATGTTCAGTATTGCTCTGGAGAATTATACAGATTCCCCTATGCTTCATGAACCCTCCACATCTTCGCCTCACTTCCTTTCCATCACTAATGTATGCGATCTCTGTTATTTACCTCTTTACCTCCAGTATGTCACAATATATATTTTTTAACCTTTCTTCCCCATTCAAACTTTACTTATAATTTAATGTTTTCCTTTCTTGTGTTTTCTTCTGGTTACAAAGATATTATCAGGTTGATACTGCTGAAACACTGTGTTTAAATCCGTTTTGTGACCCAACAGTTGTGCAGTGGTTACCACTGCTGCTTCAAAGATCCTGTGTCTGTAGGGGTAATCCGGTTTTTAACTTCAACATTCCCACAGACCTGGTCCCGGTGACATGTTGCATGTTGATTAGTACATACAGGTAAAAATTCACAGTACACGTTACTATACATGTGACAATAATGACCCTATAAACCTGTAAATTGACCCCAATGTGAACGTGACTGTAGGTATGAGTTGATCCTTGTCCTCTTTTTTTTGTAACTTTACGTTCCTCATTAAATGGACAGAAATGTTCTTATTTACACAGTGGCCTGACAGCATTTAATATTTTATATATAAACTGCTCAAAAAATTAAAGGAACACTTTGAAAACACATCAGATCTCAATGGGAAAAAAATTCTGCTGGATGTCCATACTAATATGGACTGAGTAATGCGGTAGGAACGAAAGGATGCCACATTGTTTGATGAAAATGAAAATTATCAACCTACAGACGGCTGAATTCAAGACACCCTGAAAATCAAAGTGAGAAAATGATGCAGCAGACTAGTCCATTTTGCCGAAATTTCATTGCAGCTACTCCAAATCGTATTCAGTAGTTTGTCTGGCCCCCCATGTGCTTGTATGCATGCCTGACTACATCGGGGCATACTCTTAATGATGGTGTCCTGGGGTATCACCTCCCAGATCTGGGCCAGGGCATCACTGAGCTCCTGGACAGTCTGACGTGCAACCTGGCGGCGTCAGATGGACCAAAACATAATGTCCCAGAGGTGTTCTATTGGATTTAAGTCAGGTGAGTGTGGGGGCCAGTCAATGATATTAATTCCTTCATCCTCCAGTAACTGCCTACATACTCTCGCCACATGAGGCCGGGCATTGTTGTGCACCAGGAGGAACCCAGGACCCACTGCACCAGCATATGATCTGACAATGGATCCAAGGATTTCATCCCGATACATAATGGCAGACAAGGGGCCGTTGTCTAGCCTGTAGACGTTTGTGAGTCCCTCCATGGATATGCCTCCGCAGATCATCACTGACCCACCACCAAACCAGTCATGCTGAACGATGTTACAGGCAGCATAACGTTCTCCACAGCTTCTCCAGACCCTTTCACATCTGTCACATGTGCTCAGGGTGAACCTGCTTTCATCTGTGAAAAGTACAGGGCATCAGTAGTGGACCTGTTAATTCTACTATTCTATGGCAAATGCCAATCAAGCTCCATGGTGCCGGGCAGTGTGACGGGGCCCTCCAGAGGACGTCGGGCCATTAGGCCACCCTCATGAAGTCTGTTTCTGATTGTTTGGTCAGAGACATTCACACCAGTGGCCTGCTGGAGGTCATTTTGTAGAGCTCTGGCAGTGAACATCCTGTTCCTTCTTGCCCAAACGAGCAGATACTGGTCTTGCTGATGGGTTAAGGACCTTCGACGGCCCTGTCCAGCTCTCCTACAGTAACTGCCTGTCTCCTGGAATCTTCTCCATGCCCTTGAGACTGTGCTGGGACACATAGCAAACCTTCTGGTAATGGCATGTATTAATGTGCCACCCTGGAGAAGTTGAACTACCTGTGCAACCTCTGTATGGTCCAAGTATCGCCTCATGCTACGAGTAGTGCCACTGACCATAACCAAATGCAAAACTAGTGAAAAAACAGTCAGAAAAGCTGAGGAGGGAAAAATGTCAGTGGCCTCCACCTATTAAACCATTCCTGTTTTGGGGGTCGTCTCATTGTTGCCCCTCTAGTGCACCTGCTGTTAATTTCATTAACACCAAAGCTGCTGAAACTGATTAACAAACCCCTCTCTGCTACTAAAGTGACCAGATCAGTATCCCAGAAGTTTCATTGACTTAATGCTATACTACAAATAAAAAGTTTTTTTTAATTTTTTGAGCAGAATATAGAATACTGCATACATATTTTTTTTGCCCACAATGTACTGTTTGACTATGATAAACTAGACCACTTCCGCACTTTTTGCAAGCAGCATATCATTTTTTATTTTGTGTTCTCTATTAATAATAACACAAACAAGTCTCCATATATACTGTATTTGACTTATCCATCCATCCATTATCCAACCCACTATATCCTAACTACAGGGTCACGGGAGTCTGCTGGAGCCAATCTCAGCCAACACAGGGCGCAAGGCAGGAAACAAACCCCGGGCACGGCACCAGCCCACCGCAGTATATTTGACTTATTGCAAGTATAATTTTCAGTAATTTGCTATTCACCAGTGGCTATTTTTGCCTTAATATTATTGTCCCTTTTTCATTCTGTGCCTGGAGCAGATGATTTGCTTTCCTATTGGAGAATAGTTTGAAAGACGTTTCTTTTCCTGTCTGCCCAGCTGTGCTTTGCTCTTCCCAGTACTGATTAAACTTGCCAACTCTATTTCCACAGAAAAGGGAATAAAACAACTGGTTGCAGAAAACAGACAAAAGATTTTTACCCAGACCTGACCCACACCCAAACCTGATTTTTTTACTTAGAAAACCATATTTCATACTGCAGTCATTGAATGATAAACCGTTTTAAGTTTTGAGACAAAACCCTTTAAAATAAGATGATTAAAGGAATAACCAACAACTGCGGTGGGCTGGCGCCCTGCCCAGGGTTTGTTTCCTGCCTTGCGCCCTGTGTTGGCTGGACTTGGCTCCAGCAGACCCCCGTGACCCTGTAGTTAGGATATAGCGGGTTGGATAATGGATGGGTGGATGGATAACCAACAGACTCTGCTCCTTGCTGTCTGTCTTCCTAACACACTGATTTGACATCTTAGTGTTTTCTTATTGGAATTAATCAATCCATCCAGCATTTGGACTTTTTCTCTGAACTACATCACCTGGACACAGCTAAGAGCCAAGAAGCCAGAAAAGATCAACAAATTCATCCATGAACCTGTTTTATCAGAGACTCTTGTTCTGATGATGTACAGTATTAATTACCATTACTTTAACAGGTGAATATTTCCAGTTAAATCAGTATTAAAAGTTTAATGTCGTGTTTCATACTATTCAAGTGTTCTTTCCTTCAAACACCTGTTTTAGGTACTGTAGGTGTTTTCTGTTAAAAGATCACACAATTAGCAAAAGCTACAACATTAAAGAAAATATCTTAAAATATACCTGTATCCACATTAAAATAAATCAGATATGATTTTTTTTATTTTTTAGGGAAGGTTTAGATGAGATACAGACTTTTTTGCTCATAATTATACTGGAGGTATGAAATTTTTTGATAATGTGAGTAGAAACAAATTATCTATCTGCAAAAACAGGCAATGATTTTATTCTGACAGTGTATGCTTTTTAAAATTCTATTGGTAACTTTCCCATAGTACTGTAGAAGATCTTGTGCATACAATAGAGTGAATATTTCCAAAATATGTGCATGGCATATCATTGGGAAACAGGAGTATGACAACATGAGCTGTCATATATGCCAGTCCTGTCAGTAGACGACACAAATCCTCACTCATAGCCCTGTGTAAATGTGCTTTGAGCATTTGTATCAAGAAAAGGATGAGGTTTTTTTTTTTTGTAAATTATACACTTAAGAGCCACAGCAGCAGTAGAAGGTGAGGCTATGTGAGACCACTTTATGTGGGCGGAGGAACAGTTTAAATAGTTTCTCCCTAAAATAATACCTCCAGTTTGTTTAGCTGATTTGTGCTGCAGGCTGTCTGTGTGCATAAATAAGAGCTTTTTATTCTGCTACAAATGTCTTTTGGGAGTTGCCATCACGAATTTAAAAGCAAATTCCATAGTATAGTGCAAATTCTATTTTTCTTTTAAATGTCTGAAATTTCATGCCAATTTTTATGATACTGTATCATGAAGCATACAGGCAAGATCTATTTGGATTATGCAGATTCTTATGAAGAAATACTATAATAAAATCTTTTATTTTTAGTATCAGACTATAGACTTTAGTCATATATTTTAGAAAGAGAAAATATACTTAAAAATGCATGGGTCATTCATATTTAAACTTATTAAAATGCTGTAGTTTCAAAAACATGTAAATAACATTGACAACCCCACTTAAACTAGCACATTGTTGCAGGTCCCACAGCCTTTCCAGGTAGCACTGAGGAGAAGGCAGGAAGAATTTGCAAGACCAGTTTAGAATTGACAATTAATCTCATATTTATGCATTTGGGGATGAGGGAGGAAAACCTGGAGTAACTAGAGGTAAATGTATAAAGACAGATCGAGAACATACAAACTCGACATAAGAAAACAAACAGCAAGGGATTCATACAGTTGGTGTCTGAACTGGGCCTCCTCATGCTTGCCCTAAAATATGTAAAATTTTAGAGAAATGAAGATGAAAAAGAGTAAGAAACGAATGCACATTGCAAAGGTTCATCAGGAAGTACAATTACCTGAAATATCCATCCATCCATTATCCAACCGGGGATCTGCTGGAGCCAATCCCAGCCAACACAGGGCGCCAGCCCACCACAGGGCACACACAAACACACACCCACACATCAGGGACAATTTAGAATCACCAATGCACCTCACCTGCATATCTTTGGACTGTGGGAGGAAACCGGAGCACCCAGAGGAAACCCACACAGACACGGGGAGAACATGCAATCTCCACGCAGTGAGGACCGGGAAGCGAACCCAGGCCTCCTAACTGCGAGGCAGGAGCGCTAGCACTGCACCACCATGCCGCCCTTAACTGAAATAACTGTGGTAAATTTGCAAATTCCATCTGAACATCTATAAACATCTTTATAGTAAGGCACTTTGAGTTACTGTGATAAATAATCATGATAACATTTTATAGACTTGATCAAATCTGGGTCTGTCTGTGTGGAGTGTGCTTCCCCTAATTCCCGAACCAACCTGAATTTTTTGGTTGCAGCAGATCCAATTGTCCCAGAGGGCGAGTGAATGTGAGCACATGTTTGTGCATATCCTGTAATGGGCTGGGCTCTGTGATAAGTCAGCTTATTAGCGCTGCTCTATTCTTTTGAACTTTCACTTTTTCTGTATGTCTTTTATAATAAGTGCACTATTTAGATATTTTTGGCTCCCTAGGCATTAATGAGGATGTGGAGAGATGCTAGGAGAAAACATATGTGCAATCACATATATCAAGTTAAATCAAATTTTATTTGTCACTTACAAAATTATACATACAGATACATAAAGATTACAATATGCAAGCTTTCGAGGCAACTCAGGCCCCTTCTTCAGGCAAGATGTAATCATTATGCAAGATGTAATCTTGCCTGAAGAGGGGGTCTGAGCTGCCTTGAAAGCTTGCATATTGTAATCTTTTTAGTTAGCCAATAAAAGGTGTCATTTTGCTTGGCTTTTCTCTACATTCATAATGGCTAACACAGTACAACACCCTGATATAAAAGTAGAGGAACTGCTGTTGTTGGCCAGCCAGGCATGTCAATGGGCTCTGCTTGGCCTTTCTCAGAACTCACAATTCATGTTGTAGCCCAATGACTAACAGTGCTTTTATCAAAAACATTGTTTCCTTTGGCACCAATACATTCTCCACCACAAAAAATTAATTAACAAAGCCTTTCACATTAAGCACATAATAACTTGCAAAGATTTTCCTGTCAATTTTGACTAATTTAAATTTTGGCCAGCCTTGTAGGACTTCTGTAGGCTATGTTGACTACAGGGTAATTTTTAGAATAACATTTGCAGAGGTCCTCCGTTATGGTCCTGGAGGTCCACGATGGCTGCAGGTTTTCACTTTATCCACATTCCTAATTAGAACTTGTTTATTTACTAATAAAGCAATACTTTTTGGACTTAGTTTTAGTTAACTTGCTTGTTCAGAACCCTTAATTGCTTATTTTAGTTGTAAACACCTGCATTTAGGTTTTAATTGTTGCTTGCTTTCTTAATCAGCCATCAGTTAATAATGCAGCGCAAATAACAAAGGAGCCGCCAACTCTTTAGCTAAAGTTTCTTCATTTAAACCTGTGTACATGCATCATGAAGGATCCATGTTAATAAAATGTTTTCAAATAAATGGGAGAGAAGGAAAGGACCACAAGACATATGAATAAAGTTCTCAGGAAAAGGATGAAAACACTAACAAGCCATAGTATTAAATAGCAAGTTTCATTATCCGCTAGGCCTGGCTTCTAATTGCAAAATTGTTTTGGAACGAAAACCTGCAGCCATTGCAGGCCTCTAGGAATGGAGCTGTGAACCCCTAACATATGCAATGTGTCTAAGGTGTACAAGAAGATGACCTCATACTGTATGTGCCCTGCTAAACTGCTCTTTCTGAAGGGAAGTGCTTCTGTTTGTATCATGTAAATCATTAGAATGGTATATTTGGTAGAAGAAAAGGGTAAAGAGGAATCAAGACCTTGTCTAAACTAAACAGCTTGTTTTCCTTCAGGCTTCAGCCCCACCAACCCAGTTATCATCATCTTAGATGTAATGTCCACCACATGCATGGGTTGGCCTACCTTGTAAATTTCCTTCTCTCAGGCAAATGAACACATGCAGCTCTCTGACAAAATTATTGTCCAGTAGTAGGATACATTTTTTTTTCTTGTAGTGGTAAATTGATGTCAGAATCAAAGTATTGGCATTCATAAGTCACAGCTATTTGCTTCAAAATTGACATACCAGGGATACAGCCCTGCAAAGAAGGCACACCATTCACAATAAAATCTGCTGAGTATAGATCCAAAACACATTGCTATAAATCAGAATGGTAAAATAAGATGTATAATTTAGGAATTATAAAAAAGCCAAGTGAATTTCAAAAAAACATTTTTGTTCTGAATACCTCACATGAACGAAGAGCATTTTAATAAAATCAAAATGAAATAAGTTGACCTACTCGATCTGATTGAACAGGTTTTCCAGTCCCACTCTCCCATGAGGTTGCAACTTAGCCATTTGCCTACATCTAAAACACTAAATTGCACTCTTTTTGTACTACCATATAACCAGAGAGCTACCTTCCAGTTTTTTGTTTGAATTTACAAACTCTTCCACTAGCATTAACCATTTTATGCCACACTCCTGAAAAATACAGAAGCCTTCCTTTCACTGTCACAAATCCTTCTAATATAAGGCACATACTACAACCTATGTTAACCCTTTAGATTCTGGCTGTGAAACTTGATATAACATTGTAAATGGCAAACATAGATTAGCACTTAAGGACTATTTACCTTTTCATTTTATTCTTTTGCTACATTCTGAAGATTAATGATTTTGCTGATAGCATATCTGAAGTCATCCCTACCTCCCCATTCTTGTTTTTCATTTATCTTGATGACACTGCTGTTCTGAGAAGGACATCTGGAGAAAATCTGTTGCTGTTTTTGGAGGTCTCATCTTAAAATAATATCAATAGTAAATGTACAGAAATTACATGCATATAAAAAAAGTGTGCATAATATCAACATATACACACACACACTTTTTAATATGTGTGTGTGTGTGTGTATATATATATACTCCAACATATAAATTCATACTCTTTACTTACACTGGGCCATTTCATATTGCTAATCAACCTAACAGAAAGGTTTAAATGGAAAAAAACATCTTGGCACTTTGAAAAGTTTTATAAACACCCTAGATGGATACTAGGCCCAAAGTTGAAACCCGAAATTCCATTTTTGGTACATAATGTGCACAGAAGAAAACAAACATACATGAATAGGTGCAATAGAATAAATAATAGAAGTACAAGAAGATCAATGCTCTATGTGGGGTGCATCCCATGACAAGAAGGTATTACCACCCTGACAGGCACTGTGAGAATTTAGTTCACATCTTTATAATTCTCAAAGTCATCTATGTTATATAGATCCAGCAGAATTATTTCAACTACTGTAAATAGAGAACTTCATACTCGAGAATAACAGTGCAAATTAAGGGGACAGATACCTATGACTGAGGCCATGAAACCCATTTCTTCATGCAAAGAGACCTGGAGTAAATTGTCAGGCTATGTAGTTAAAGCAGTAACCGTGACAGCTTTTAAAAAGTACCTGGATGAGATTTAGAGGACAGCTTAGTCATTAGCTAAACAAACATGCATAACCTTTAATGGACTGAATGTTGTTCTCCCTTTTGTCCAACCTCTTATTTTCTTATATAATACTGACAAAATAACTAAACTAATATGGTCTAACTAATGGAAAAGAAACATCACAGGCTAACCTGTGGGGATGCAAGAACCAAACCATATTCTTCACCTCTCCCTCAGTTCTCTGTCAAGCACCACTGGTCTCTCCTCCTGCTCTTGCCAAATCAGCCACTGCCTCTCGCTGATCGTGTAAGTGTGACTCCAGGAGTACTTCTGGGATCACTTCTGGTTCCTATCCAAACGACATTTAGTCCTAGTTGACTTCTGGGGTCATTTGGACACACCTACCCTGTCAACCCAAAGCTCTGATAGCCATTTATAATAAAAAATCCTGCAAGGTTATTAATACAGCCATCTGTCTCCTTCAGCCCCCAATTATGTGGGGGTAAAATGTGTGATTTCTTGTCCTGCACTTCCCATTGTCCTTCAGTCATTAGTACAGCTATTCCAGGGAATTTATTCACTTTGTCCTCTTTTTCCAGGACACATTTATTTGGTCTCCTTTCCAGGATGCCCTGTATTTTATTCCAATTTTCAGTGACTCACTACAGGTACTTTTACAATATATACTGTTATTACAAGTTGGTCAAAAATTTTTAATAAAAATGCACAACTGAAAAATTAACAAAGTAGAGTACAAAGTATTAGATAAAACAGAATAATAAACAATCTCTGTTTGATCAACTGAGTCTGACCATACTGCTGCACTGATTCTGGTCTCCTGAAAGAACCATCATACTCAATCCCCTTGTTTGCAGTCTCAGATCTGCATATCATAGGTTAGATTACCTCCCTGCCAGTCCAGCCTTCAACCTAATTCACTTCCCTTTATGCCCGAGAAGACATTGGCAAGGAGCAGCCATTAAATCTCACGAAGGAGTTACTTCAAAGAAAATCCTTGAAGCTACATTTGGGGTCAGGAATGGTCTTTGAACATCTTAGGTTCATTCCCTTAAACACTTCCCCATGAATTCTTGCATTTCTGAGCCCCTAAAGGCCAAGCACTCTGTATTTCCTACATTGCCTGGACTAAATAATGTGCAGCAAAGGTCCATCTCCTGTCTTTATATGGGTACATCTTTGCAAGTAAATTTTAAAGCAAATACTAAGATTCTTACAAGACTAGCCGGGAGAATGAAAGAATAAAAAAAAAAAACAGTGCACAAAGGTAACTGTGAAGGACAAATATTTATAAATGCTTTAAACCTTATTTTTTGTTGATTTATGCTACTGTCTAATTAAAGGAGTGGCTTTAATAGAATATTCATATATTGTCAGACATGCGCAAGTAGGAGACATCGAAAAGGTTACTAGCACCTCTGAGCACGAGAAGGTGCTGCTGGAAACACCTTCTCCTTTTTTGCCTCCAATAACCTCCCAGAGATATCCAATGCCATTTCTTGTGGCCTTGAACCAGAAGTACCACCTCTTCCTCTGCAGATAGAATTAAAAAAAATACTATTGCAAGACGTTGGCCTCCAATTATGGAGCCTATGTCTGAGTGACCATCTTGGCACATCAGAAGCAATCACTTGACGTCTTGAAAAGTCCTATGTACACAGTCTTATCCTCTGTTGTTTGTTTTTTTTTTTCATTGATATTTCCTTCATTATATGGGTCAAACCATCATGGTACCCCAATCCTCAATCTGTGCCTTTATATGTCATTACAGTATGTAAACTAAAAATTGCAAAGATGATTTAGTCTGCATCCAAATGTTAAAATATCATTGCAAGAGAACAGCATTATGTAATGTGTTTCAGTTTTACAGTATACATAATAGGTAATCTAACACAACGTAATTAAATATTTAAAGGAATGTTTTTTAGGAAACGTATAAACGAGTGGCATCTCACATCAGAAATTAAACAAACCTATACCTTTCATGTATAGTGAAGAAGCTGCTCTGTTAGATGGATTTTTAAATTTTGCCATTAACACTGTCCACAGGTCCATTAAAAGTGTACCTGAACAGTGGTGAAGAAGTAATTTAATGTCAGAAATGTGTTCCCTGAAGCAGAATTACGTTTTGTAAAGTAGATGTTAATGAACAAAAGACATTTTGCTCTTTTTCTGTATCTGCTTTAGATACAAAATTACCAAAGAAACTACAGCTCTACACCAGGGGCCACATGTATAACGCCGTGGGTAGAATTCGCACTATAACATGACGTAAGCACAAAAGCCGAAATGTGCTTACGCACAGAAAAATCCAGATGCAGGAATCTGTGCGTACTCCAACTTCCACGTTCTTCCGCTACATAAATTCCTATCAGTGTGAAAACTAATGCACGTGCACGCACCTTCTGTCCCGCCCCAACTCCTCCCAGAATTACGCCTCTTTGAATATGCAAATCAATATAAATCGCCCTTAAGCTCAGCCTTCTGTGAAAAGACAAAGGGGAAAGCACGGGGGAAAATATAAGAATTTCAGCGAATACCAAGTGGAGGCAAAGGAAAATCATATTATTTTGTTTATTTAAACCGTGGTATAATCAACAAAAGGAAGCTGATCGAGTGACATAGCGTGTTGGAGAAACTTGAAAGCGCATGTTCACAAAGTCGCACAGTGCCGGAAATAAAAAAGAACTTGTCAGATATCAAAGTCGCCGTGAAAAGGCAAGTCGTAGCCCACTGTCTGAGTGTCATATGAAAGCTTATTAGGGTATACAGAAAAAAAAAGGCACACAGTGGGAAAAAGCACGAAATGTCAACTTCAATCTCCAAATTTCCACTTTAATCATATAGTTTATTTTGTCATTAAAGTAGAACATCATAAAATCATCTTAAAATCGTTTAATTAACCAGTTTCTCAAATCACATCGTAATTAGAGTAGCACGTTAAATGCTTTGTTTTGTATGTGATCTTCTATGTGCTCTATGTGTGTGAATCACTACTTTCTTCTTAAACCGGCTCTCTTCCTCCGACTGGACACAGAATCCATTACATTCATGATATTACAGCTCTGAATAACTAAAATACTGAGATGTATACGTGATATCATTTTGATGATGATAGGAGTTAAAGCACGTTATTAAACATGGGTTTCACGGCGCAGTGATTGTACGCGACCTTCGATGAAATTATTGCAGCAGTACTCAGGAGCAGCAGTACCCGCCAATGTCAATATGGTATCTTATGCACGGTGGATGGCCACGTCCGTTGTGGACACTGCATAGCCGCCTCGTACTCATGACACAAGCGTTTAACTTTTGTCAAAATTTGCCGCTGTGTTTTTAGCTGTGTCGTTATTTTCTCTTTCTGTTTTATATTCAATATATATTGGCGTGGCCACCCCTGCAGTCCTTGCTTTTCTTTCCCCAAGTAACCGATCGCCACACAATCAGCTCTGTAATAGACATTAAGCCAATCTGTATGCTTAGAGCGCTGATTCTTCAAAATGTTTAAGGAACATTGAAATATCTTCGTAGTACATGTTTAATTATTCTATCCTTCACGCCAGTCCCAGTGCAGAATATAGATTATTTAAATGAAGTTAAAGTTTTATCTGTATAATATAATAAACATATTTTGCTGCATTTCATCTTAAAAGTGATATCGTCATCATATGTAAATACGCGCTTTATAAAGCGGCTCAGGTTGTGTAATATTATAACTGTAGTGCAAGGTAACAGTGGGGTGATTGTACTTATAAGTACAAACAGTTCTACAAGGAGCAATTGATTAAGTGTGTTTAAAGTTCTTGGGATGAAACTGTTTCTGAACCGCGAGGGCCGTACAGGAAAGGCTTTGAAACGTTTTGCCGTGGCTGAGACAACGTGTGCTTGATACTGTATACCGATAATTCTCTTTCCGATCAGCTGCTGCTGTGATTCCCCATTCAGATACAGTGATATAAATACTCCGAGTGGTGCAGTGAGAGTAATATGGAAAAAGATGATCCGCTGTGGCAACTCCTAACGGGAGCAGCTGAAAGAAGAAGAAGAAGAAGGTGCAGTGAGAGTAACAACGCTAAAGCAGACCATTATATTGTTACAAGTTAATTACAATCAGATACATTACAGTAATAAACAACATGCGGTTAGTTTCAGTGTATTTATAAAGCCACGTCAGGAAAATAAAAGAGTAACCACACAGGAACAGTAGCACTGTTTTGACGCTCGGTGCCGCCAGTCTGCAAAACCGAGCGGAGAACTTGCGTACGACAAGGTATGAGGTACCGTGGAAAAGTGTATGGCTTTACGCCAAGTGTAGGTTTTATACATCGTGATTTGAATGTGGAAAAGTTCTTACGCAACATTTCTGTGCATATGCACTGTTTATACATGAGGCCCAAGGTGATCACCAGCACAATATAAATGTACAGTGGTACATCAAGTTTAATACGTGTCAGCTGAGATATAAAAAAAGAGTACGCGACACATGTTTCGCCCTATTTTGGGCTCATACTGACGTCCGAGTTTCGATCCCCGGTGAGGGGTGCAGTGGAGTGGGTACGCCTGATGTGTCCAAAATAGGGCGAAACACGTGTCGCGTACTCTTTGCATTATTTGACAGTTAATTATGTAACATTCTTTGATCTGCTTCTCGTAACTGAGAGGGCACCCGTGGCAGATGTTTGCTGACTTGCAGACCAACCACACGCGTTACCTGGTAGGTAACCACTCATACAATCAGATTGTGATTCAGACTTCGAATGCTATGTATGTAATTACCCTGATCTCCAGGCTGTCAAGTAAATGAACCACACACCGTGGCGCAACGTAAAGAGCTTTTGCCTCTAACGCTGAAACGCTGACGTCTGAGGTTCGATCCCCGGTGAGTGGTGCAGTGGAGTGTGTACGCCCGATGAGCCCAAAATAGGGTGAAACATGTGTCGCTTCCTCTTTGCATTATTTGACAGTTAACTATGTAATATATATATATTTATTGTTTTCGCAAATTTATTAAAAATAAAAAAACTGAGAAATCACATGTACATAAGTATTCACAGCTTTTACTCAATACTTTGTCGATGCATCTTTGGCAGCAATTACAGCCTCAAGTCTTTTTGAATATGATGCCACAAGCTTGGCACACCTATCCTTGGCCAGTTTCGCCCATTCCTCTTTGCAGCACCTCTCAAGCTCCATCAGGTTGGATCAGAAGCGTCGGTGCACAGCCATTTTAAGATCTCTCCGGAAATGTTCAATCGGATTCAAATCTGGGCTCTGGCTGGGCCACTCAAGGACATTCACAGAGTTGTCCTGAAGCCACTCCTTTGAAATCTTGGCTGTGTGCTTAGGGTCGTTGTCCTGCTGAAAGATGAACCGTCGCCCCAGTCAGAGGTCAAGAGCGCTCTGGAGCAGGTTTTCATCCAGGATGTCTCTGTACATTGCTGCAGTCATCTTTCCCTTTATCCTGACTAGTCTCCCAGTTCCAGCCGCTGAAAAACATCCCCACAGCATGATGCTGCCACCACTATGCTTCACTGTAGGGATGGTATTGGCCTGGTGATGAGCGGTGCCTGGCTTCCTCCAAACGTGACATTGCCTGGCATTCACACCAAAGAGTTCAATCTTTGTCTCATCAGACCAGAAAATTTTGTTTCTCATGGTCTGAGAGTCCTTCAGGTGCCTTTTGGCAAACTCCCGGCGGGCTGCCATGTGCTTTTTACTAAGGAGTGGCTTCCATCTGGCCACTCTACCATGCAAGCCTGATTGGTGGATTGCTGCAGAGATGGTTGTCCTTCTGGAAGGTTCTCCTCTCTCCACAGAGGACCTCTGGAGCTCTGACAGAGTGACCATCGGGTTCTTGGTCACCTCCCTGACTAAGGCCCTTCTCCCCTGATCGCTCAGTTTAGATGGCTGGCCAGCTCTAGGAAGAGTCCTGGTGGTTTCGAACTTCTTCCACTTACGGATGATGGAGGCCACTGTGCTCATTGGGACCTTCAAACCAGCAGAAATTTTCTGCAACCTTCCCCAGATTTGTGCCTCAAAACAATCTTGTCTCGGAGGCCTACAGACAATTCCTTTGACTTCATGCTTGGTTTGTGCTTTGACATGAACTGTCAACTGTGGGACCTTATATAGACAGGTGTGTGCCTTTCCAAATCATGTCCAATCAACTGAATGTACCACAGGTGGACTCCAATTAAGCTGTAGAAACATCTCAAGGATGATCAGGGGAAACAAGATGCACCTGAGATCAATTTTGAGCTTCATGGCAAAGGCTGTGAATACTTATGTACATGTGCTTTCTCAATTTTTTTATTTTTAATAAATTTGCAAAAATCTCAAGTAAACTTTTTTCATGTTGTCATTATAGGGTGTTGTGTGTAGAATTCTGAGGAAAACATGAATTTAATTCATTTTGGAATAAGGCCGTAACATAACAAAATGAGGAAAAAGTGATGCGCTGTGAATACTTTCCGGATGCACTGTATATACACTCACCTAAAGGATTATTAGGAACACCTGTTCAATTTCTCATTAATGCAATTATCTAATCAACCAATCACATGGCAGTTGCTTCAATGCATTTAGGGGTGTGGTCCTGGTCAAGACAATCTCCTGAACTCCAAACTGAATGTCAGAATGGGAAAGAAAGGTGATTTAAGCAATTTTGAGCGTGGCATGGTTGTTGGTGCCAGACGGGCCGGTCTGAGTATTTCACACTCAGCTCAGTTACTGGGATTTTCACGCACAACCATTTCTAGGGTTTACAAAGAATGGTGTGAAAAGGGAAAAACATCCAGTATGCGGCAGTCCTGTGGGCGAAAATGCCTTGTTGATGCTAGAGGTCAGAGGAGAATGGGCCGACTGATTCAAGCTGATAGAAGAGCAACTTTGACTGAAATAACCACTCGTTACAACCGAGGTATGCAGCAAAGCATTTGTGAAGCCACAACACGCACAACCTTGAGGCGGATGGGCTACAACAGCAGAAGACCCCACCGGGTACCACTCATCTCCACTACAAATAGGAAAAAGAGGCTACAATTTGCACAAGCTCACCAAAATTGGACAGTTGAAGACTGGAAAAATGTTGCCTGGTCTGATGAGTCTCGATTTCTGTTGAGACATTCAAATGGTAGAGTCAGAAATTGGCGTAAACAGAATGAGAACATGGATCCATCATGCCTTGTTACCACTGTGCAGGCTGCTGGTGCTGGTGTAATGGTGTGGGGGATGTTTTCTTGGCACACTTTAGGCCCCTTAGTGCCAATTGGGCATCGTTTAAATGCCACGGGCTACCTGAGCATTGTTTCTGATCATGTCCATCCCTTCATGATCACCATGTACCCATCCTCTGATGGCTACTTCCAGCAGGATAATGCACCATGTCACAAAGCTTGAATCATTTCAAATTGGTTTCTTGAACATGACAATGAGTTCACTGTACTAAAATGACCCCCACAGTCACCAGATCTCAACCCAATAGAGCATCTTTAGGATGTGGTGGAACGGGAGCTTCGTGCCCTGGATGTGCATCCCACAAATCTCCATCAACTGCAAGATGTTATCCTATCAATATGGGCCAACATTTCTAAAGAATGCTTTCAGCACCTTGTTGAATCAATGCCACGTAGAATTAAGGCAGTTCTGAAGGCGAAAGGGGGTCAAACACCGTATTAGTATGGTGTTCCTAATAATCCTTTAGGTGAGTGTATATACACAGTATAAACCCTTTATGTGTATTTTTCAAAAAACAATCCAGATTGGAGCATAGCAAATGTTGTCCAAGTATATAAGAAATGGATATATAAGTCAGGATGCTCCGACTAACTAAATGCCAGTAAACTTAACATGCATTATAGGTAAATTAACAAAAGAAATTATTAAAGAAAAGACTTAGCCAAACCTTGCAAGCACAGATGTATTAGCAGTCTTCTTGCATTTTGATAGGGTGGACTGTATTTCATTGATATAGTGGAATTTTATAAAGAAACAACAAAAGATATGATCAGAGAGGTGCATATGACATTCTGTATCTTGGTTTTGAGAAAGCTTTTGATAAATTCCTACATGAAAGGCTTGTGATCACACTAAAGAAAAATCAGATTTCAAGGCACAGTTTAAAGGTGTGCAAAGCTGACTTAAAAGCACAACACAAAAGTTTATAGTGTAAGAAGCATATTTAGAATGTGATGATGTTAAAAGTGTTGTCCCTCAGCGACTCTATTTTTAATACATATAAAAGATTTTGATAAGAATATACATAAGGAGCTTACTGACTTTGCAGATGATATTAAACTTGGTGAAATGGCAGATAGTTTAGAATCAGCTGAATTATTACAGATGAGCCTGGACAGAATTCAGAACTGGGGCAGATGAAATTTCATGTAAGTAAATATAAAGCCTTACATGTAGGAACCAACAATATTATATTTGAATATGCAGAGTGATGTTTTGAACATTAAGGTAAACCTTATGAGAAGGACCTAGGGGTTGCATTGGGCTTGTCACTATCTACATCCAGACAGTGCACAGAAGTGATTAAGAAGGCCAATGGGATGTTAAGTTATATAGCGCCCTGATGTGTAGAATACAAGTTAAATGTTGTTATAAAAGTTACAAACCAACACAATTATAAGCTTTCCAGAGTGTCAGAAAAATAAAAATAAATCACGCAGAAACATTTTTGGCTGATGCTACTTTCCTATTAGCCACAAATATACAACATACTTAGAGAAGTAATTGAAAAAAGGTAAAAAATTATTATTATAAATCAAGAAAAGAAAGCCAAAATATCTGCACTATTTACACCAGCCTCACACTGCAGCATTACTGCTACACACATGATCACGAATAGAAAACAATTTTATAAAAACACAACTAATTCAATTACACAAACTGTAGACCAACTGTGGAAAAAAATGTACTTTGAAATGAATATGAAGAATTTGTAATAAAGTCAAATGATCAATGAGCAATCCATCAAAGGAAACATGCCTTATAATGTATTATCTTTAGGCAAAAGTCCCTCTCCTATATTCACTAAAGGCAAGAATCTCCATTCCTTCCTATTTTTTTATTTTCTCCTTCAGTGAACCCAGTTTGTTTGTTCTCTTCCTAGAGGTGAGGTAGATTCTCCATTTTCAAGGTGTACTCGACACAGTTTCCTCTGGAACTGTTAGCTCTGTAGGAACACAGGAGGTGTCTTAAAAAAAAAAAAAAAGAAGATAGTGAAAAAGGACAGAGATGTAGTTAGGCAAAACAAGGGGTCAAAACCATGAAATAAAAAAATGGAATCAGTAACCACGAACAAATAAGGATGAAAATTAGTTGTCAAGAGCAAAGAAAAGTCATAACCAAGGAATAATGCATACTGTGACCATAGTATATCTATAACCTCACCTTCATAATGTCATAAGTGTAATGACTATAATCAAAATGGTATTGCTTAAATAAAGAAAATAAGATGTGAACACAAGCAAACTTTGTCAAATTAAATCAAAATAAAAAAACAACAGAAACAGAATCATTAGGTAAACAAAAAACATAAAATACACAAATAGCTAATTGTGTCAGGCTCAGGGTGTCAGTGCTTCATTTCCAATGACTACTGTCACAAACAATATTACAGTAAGACAGTAAGGTTTAATAATATTAGAATATAATATTATTATAAATAGAGTGTCAGGAGTAATTTATGATAGACGGGTATTAGCAAGAATGAAAGGGAAGGTCTACAGGACGGTAGTGAGACCAGCTTTATTATATGGGTTGGAGACGGTGGCACTGACCAGAAAGCAGGAGACAGAGCTGGAGGTAACAGAGTTAAAGATGCTAAGATTTGCACTGGGTGTGGCAAGGATGGACAGGATTAGAAATGAGGACATTAGAGGGTCAGCCCAAGTTGGACGGTTGGGAGACAAAGTCAGAGAGGCAAGATTGTGTTGGTTTGGACATGTGCAGAGGAGAGATGCTGAGTATTTTGGAAAAAGGATGCTAAGGACAGAGCTGCCAGGGAAGAGGAAAAGAGGAAGGCCTAAGAGAAGATTTATGGATGTGGTTAGAGAGGACATGCAGGTGATGGTGAAACAGAGCAAGATGCAGAGGAAAGGAAGATATGGATGGGGATGATCCACTGTGGCGACCCCTAACGGGAGCAGCTGAATGAAGTAAAGTTTAATAATATCGTGCATCAATAGCAGCCAAGATATGCTCCAGGGGTATGATGAAACTAATGGAGGGGGATCAGGAATTTGAGCTGATGCCTGAATCGATAACAAACTGAAAGACACTGTAAGGAGAAACTAGTGTTAATGTCTGAATTACATTTTACAATAAAAACAACTGACCTCTAACTTTCTAAATATCTGTTAAGATAACTTCACCCTGAATTACTCCACTTCATAAAGCATGGAGCTTAGAGCATTTTACAAGATGTTGAGTTTGGTTTTATTATTATTTTTATCAGAAATACTGTAAGTGCTGTAAGTCCTAATTCTAGGACTTCTTACTGGAAGTAAAATGTTTTTTTATCAAACAAAATGTTCACAAAATATACATTTTTCATAATTACTCCTATTCAGTTCTACAGTTTCGATAAAACAATCGATTCTTAGTAAACAAGTCCATTGTTGTTTTGGCAAATCTTTGCAGAAAATGTTTTAAGCCTAATATTGTGTCTTGTAGATTCTGTCACTTTTGAGTTAAATCGCTCTGATAAGGTAAGGCATTAGTGCTGGGTGTCCCTTCTAATGTCTTCTTTCTTTCATAGTTAAGTTCTACAGAATTCTCACCAGTCAGGGTTTCGAGGCCATTTTGCTGTATGGTGCTTCATCAAGCCCTTCTCTTTTTTCCTAGACCTGTTTGTGCTTAATATCATTTTCCAGCAATTATCATGTAAGCCAAATTTTAAAAATGATTTAATTGTCTTGGTTTGTGTGTTTTGGTGCAGATGTTCAAATTTTATGTACAAGCTTAGATTTGTGGGAATATTTAATATGTGTTTAAGTAAGCAAATGTTATTAAGAAATTAATTGGCATTTAGTAGCTGTTTTGTCTCTGATATGTAATGACTAAAATTTACAGCATAGCAGTTAAGCAATTAAAATAAAATATGCAAGATTTATGATTTAATAGAATTTTAAAGATAAACAGATGACAAGCATAGGCTTATAAAATTAAGACATTTTTATATTACATTATTCAACTTTGTAATAACAAGAATGCATATTAACTGGATATTAATTATCAATTATTTTTAGCACAACATTTTATTGCTGTTTTGAAATTCTCATATGCAATGACACAACTGTTTTTAAATAATTAATGAAAAAATACAAATTAATTAATAAGGAAAATACGTTAATACAAGCAAATACTGTATATTTCTATTAGTGTTGATCTGTGAAATTTGGCAAAGCATTTTTCGCAGTGGATTTGCTGGGTCTGCCCATATATTTTCCTAAAAGTCTACCATGTGGCCAGGTTATTCAATCTTTTTTTTCTCCAGTGCCCCATGATGATTTGTGAGGGCAGCATAGCATCACAGAGCCATAGCAGCCAATTTTGGATGGGATAACCCCCAAGTACATAATACACTTATCCTATTCAATGGGTTAAAAATTACTGCAAAACTTGTGAATATATTTAAAAACGAAATGTGTACAGAGAGGGAAACTGGAATTGAGTTGGTATACAGTATTTTGTCTTAAGGGTAATGTCTTTTTGCATGGACTTGTATGTGACCTGTGTGTAATATGTGACTCCACCCCTTTAATAGAAATCATCCAGAGAGCTGTGCAGTTGATGCAAACAGGAAGGAGTGAAGAATCCATGTGCTTTAGTATTGTACTTATTTGGTAGCAGTGACTGAGGAAAACTGTCAGGGAGCAGACTGATTTTAGGTTTGAGAAAGGTGAGTGCCTGCTATCGAATCTGATGGAGACAAGCCTCAGTGACTTCATGCTTCCTGCTAATTCCTTCGCTAATTTTGTCTCAGCGAGGCATGGAGGCACAGTGGCTAGCACTGCTGCCTCACAGCTCAGGTCACATTTTTGGCCACAATAATTGGTCCAGAATAGTTGGCAGAGGTTTCTCTGGCTCTCAGGGCCAATTAAAAGACCATTGCATCATTATATTCCACTCAATATTTGGTCTGTTTTTCCTACCCCATTGACTTCAATGCCTTTTGCTGAGCTCGACAAAGTTCCCATACATTTCCTTCATTTCACTGAACTCAAGGTGAAGAAAATTCAGCAGGGTTCACTCCTCAGGAATCTCTATCAATCCATCTTCTTATTTTTTTCATCCAGTGATAATGATGAGAGCTGGAGTTGATTTCCACAGCTGTGCAAGAAATGAAGACTAAAACTGTGCTCAAAAGGCTAGGGAAAATTGAGGCCAGAAACAAAGCGAAGGTTCATAACTAGTCAAATGTTGGCACAAGAATCGGGGAGCCTTAAATCAGCAAAATCAAAAGCAGGAGATGTGTCCATGTTTATTATTAGAATATTAATTTAAACAAAAGAATCAAATATAAACTAAGAAAACAAATAATTGAACCTCAGCCAAGGGAGAAACACTCACTAAAATATAATAAATGTAGCTTCATATACACAGCTTTTTCAAAACAAGTCACCGTTCAGACTCCCACTCATTCCATAGTTTCTGATCCCTAACACCAAAAACTAAAACAGGCTTCGTTTAAACTAAATGAAATTAAATGAAAAAAAACAAAACAAACTATGCTTGACCCCAAACAATCTTTTTTTTTGGTTGAGCTCTGTTTACTTTAGTCATTCACAAACAAAATCCTATGATTACCCATTACATTTATTACAAAAATGCATATCAATTATGAGTGTGCTGTAAATGAATGATGATACTTGTGTTTATATAACCAACAAAAAAATGCAATGCAGCAAATACAAAAATTGAAAAGAAACAAAGGTCAGAAACTAAACACAAGCAGGATGCAAAAAGAAAATATAATAAAGTTCTCTGCAGTTCCCATGGGGACAATATAGACAATCTGACAGACTGCATCACAGAATACATTAACTTCTGTGTGGACACTGTTGTTCCCAAAAAACTGTTTGTTGCTTCCTCAACAATAAACTGTGGGTAACTAAAGATATCAAAGACACACTCAATAAAAGGAAGAGAGCTTTCAGAAACGGTGACAAAGAAAAGTTGAGACTGGTACAGAGGGAGCTGAAATCTAAGATTGCAGAGGGGAAAGACTGCTACAGGAGGAAGCTGGAAAGCAAACTCCAAGAAAACAATCCCAGGGTGGTGTGGAATGGAATGAGGGCCATTACTGGCTTGAAACAAAAGAGAGGTGTTGGGATGGATGGAGACGTGGAATGTGCAAACAATCTAAATCTGCACTTTAATAGGTTTGACTCCCCTACGTCTCCTCCCCCCACACTCAGCTTTTCTCACCTTCTCCATTCTTCTCCCTCCTCCCCTACCTGCACAGCTTGTCTCTCTCCGTCCCTCTCAGCTGATGACATTAGAAGGGAACTGTGTAGACTTCATCCCAGTAAAGCTGCAGGTCCTGATGGCATCAGTCCCAGGATGCTCAGGTGCTCAGTCCCAGGATGCTCAGGTGCTGTGCTGCCCAGCTGTGTGGAGTCCTACATCTGATCTTCAACATGAGTCTGAAACTGCAGAGGGTCCTGTCACTCTGGAAGACATCCTGTCTGGTTCCAGTCCCCAAAAAGACCCACCCATTGACCCCCAGTGACTACAGGCCAGTGGCTCTGACTTCACACGTCATGAAAGTGCTGGAGAGACTTCTCCTGAAACATATGCGTCTGCTGGTAGAACCTTGGCTGGACCCCTTACAGTTTGCTTATTGGCCCCGTATCGGTGTGGAGGATGCCATCATCTATCTGCTGAACCAGGCTTATTCTCATTTGGACATTGTTGGGAACACTGTGAGGATCATGTTTTTTGACTTCTCCAGTGCTTTTAACACAATCAGACTATCACTGCTGGGGAATAAGCTCACGGAAATGCAGGTGGACGCCCCATTGGTAGCCTGGATTACGGACTATTTAACCAATCGACCACAGCATGTCCGGCTGAAGAGCTGCTGCTCTGATAGCATCCTGAGCAGCACGAGGGCGCCGCGGGGAACTGTCCTATCACCCTTCCTCTTCACCCTCTACACGTTTGACTTCAGGTACAGGTCTCAGTCATGTCATCTGCAGAAATTCTCTGATGACTCTGCCATTGTGGTCTCTACCAGGGAAGGACAGGAGGATGAATACAGGAGGGTGATGGACAGCTTTGTGGAGTGGTGTGAGCTAAATTTTTTACAGATAAACATCACAAAGACAAAGGAACTGGTTGTGGACTTTAGAAAACAGGCTCCTTTTCCCACCCCTGTCACCATCAGAGGAACTGATGTTGAGGTGGTTGAGGACTACAGGTACCTGGGGGTACACATTGACAGTAAACTGGACTGGTCCAAGAACACCAACACGGTTTTCAAGAAAGGGCAGAGCCGACTTTACCTATTGCGGAGGCTCAGGTCTTTCAATGTCTGTAGGAAAATGCTGACTACTTTCTATCACTCTGTGGTAGAGAGTATGGTGTTTTTTGCAGCTGTGTGCTGGGACAGTGGGCTGAAAACAGCTGAGGCCAACAGGCTGAACAAACTGATTAAAAAGGCTGGTTCTGTCCTGGGTGTCAGACTGGAGAACCTGGCGGAGGTGTCTGAGAGGAGAATGCTGAAAAAGCTTCTCGGTATCATGGACAACCCCTCTCACCCCACGTATGCCTCCTTGATGGGTCATCGGAGCACACACAGCAAAAGACTCATTGCCTCCAAGTGCAGAACCGAACGCCACAGGAAATCCTTTCTACCTGTGGCAATAAGACTGTATAATTTTTCCTCATTCTGTAGGTGATCCTTCCCATCATCACATGCTGCTATCTCATTTATTTATAGCATAAACACTAGTCACTTTTCATTACCACTTGCACTAATAATCTGTAGTTCTATTATATCTGTTATAGTTTTAGTTATAGTTGTTTGTTGCTTTGCACAAATTAGTTATATAATTATAATACAAACTATTAGTTATAGTTATAGTTATTTGATACTTTGTTTAGTTATTTTGTTATTCTGTTTATTTAGTTATTCTGTTCGCACTATTATTACTGATCTTTTTAACTCTTTATTACCTTATCTTTATTTCTCTTGTTGGACTGAGTATGTATATGACAAAAGAATTTCCCTCGGGATAAATAAAGTTCTTATCTATCTATCTATCTATCTATCTATCTATCTATCTATCTATCTAT
>JANRMT010062806.1:77990683-78006681 GCA_026402145.1 Polypterus bichir lapradei
CTTTAAAGCATAAATAGGGATCACTTCACTGACATGTGAGCAAGGCATGGTACAACTGTGAGACGCGCAGCACTCGCCGGCTACAACATAACAATAATAATTTCTGGAACGTGCTGTTATGTTGTCATTCATTTTACCCACTGTCTTTCTTTCATTCATATATTACGTAGGTACGTACCTTTTATCTTCGGCAATCTCATTCTCTAACCAGGCCTCAGGAGGTAACCAGCGTAACACTGTCCATCACCCATTTCGTTATTCCGGCACATTGTTGACATCCGTGAGTAACAACAACGTACTAAACTGAAAGGTGGTCTACGAATGCGTGGAATTCGCGGGCAAACAAAGATCAAGATCCAAATGAAGATTATATATATATCCATTTGTGCCATATTTCTCTTTTCTTAATATTTCCACCATGGTTTATTGAAGGGGCATATATTCAGGTTCAAGTATGTCCATCATACAAGCGCCCCCTGCTTAAGACAGCTGGACACACCTAATGTCATTGCTAATTATGTTTACAATTTCTGTTGCAATTTTAAGGTTTTCATTTGATTCATTCTGAAAGAAGCTAACAGGGCTCTAGAATATATTCTATAATATCATAATAATATATCCTATGTGACGGATGGCCGGGACCCATGCCAGCCAGGACACCCCTGCAGCATATGTTCCAGGGGAGCAAGCATGGGAAACCCAAAATCTTCCCCTGGACGCTAGATGGCAGCCTTTCTGGGTTGCAGTGTTGCCTCGGACTCCCGCAGGGCTTCATGGGAGTTGGAGTTTGGTGCAACCCTGTTGGGTTCCGTAGGCACCACCAGGGGGTGCTGCAGCAGGAGCTGCTGGCCCCTTTTGGGCACTAGTTTCGCCACACCTGGAAGTGCAGCCGGATGTCAGCAATCAAGCACCTGGAGCACTTCTGGGTGCATAATAAAAGGAGCCAGTGACCACCACTCATTGGCCAGAGTCGGGAGGAGGAGGACAAAGCTTGGAAGAGTGGTGGTGGAAGAAAAAGGAGTGTGTGGTGTGTTTGGTGGTGTTTGTGCACTTGGGACAGTGTTGTGCCTGTGGGGATTATGGGGAAGATGTGCCCCACAGGTGATGAAAAATAAATGTTTATTTATTTTATACGTGCCTCCAGTGTGAATCTGTGTTGTGTCAGGCGCCTATATAGCACCTTTTGTTACACCTATAATATCATAATAATATATGTTAGTCTTTTTAATCTTTACATTAAGTCATACTCTGAAATCTCAAGTTTGTAATATCCTGTTGCTGCTGCCATGATACAGAATTATTTACCAGGAAAAACTTCAGAAAAAATAACATTAAACATATTTGTTTTTTCTTTATCTGTGTTGTTCTTAATACACTCTATCCATACTCTGTGACAGTTTGCTTACTGATAAAATACTGAAAGAATTTTCTAGAGTCGGCCTTTACACTATTGCAATATCCCTCTATGGCTGCCTTTTGGCATTTCTAATTTCCTTTTAATTGTTATCTCTGAAGTGCTTATAGGCCTTACAGTTAATGCAGTTTACATATATCTTGCAGACAGCACAGGCTATAATTTTTCTTACCTTCTTACTCATCAGCTGCGGAGATCTATTAGTTAACCTGTTGCTACTAATTTTTAGTATTGAATGATCCTCTATTTAATAGTTATTTACACCTACCTCACTTCTCCTTACCTGTTGCTACATTTAGTTTGTTTTTTTTTACCTCTCAAAACAGGGTTCTCAATCTTTTTTATTGAGGGGCACACACAGCTATAGTTGCCATAAAGCTATGTAGGCCACACCGTAAGAAATCAACGTTTCCTTGAAATACACATTTAACGTTAGGCTTTCACATAAAATATTTACCTGGTATTGACATCAATATTTGTTTAGCAGTTTTTTGACATTAAATTTTTATAAAAAAAAATACCAGTGAAGAAGTGCACTGAACACAGAGAAACTAGACCAAATTTTACAGTTGTTGAGAACAATACCAATCCTCCAACCCTGTTTGTTTTATTAATAATTAAAATAATTGGGACAATTTTCTAAATAAAATTCTGAACACTTCATAAAAGTAAATTCTTGTATCAGGGGGCCTTATGTCTGGAGGAGATTGACAGCAGAACAATGTTCTGATTGCAGATTACTGTCTGTAAATCGGGTCCAAAACTGTGACTTAATTTGGTGCATTGTAGGAGAAAGTGCACACACATATAACGGTTTGCCTGTCCCAGTGTCACTAAATAGGAGGAGTGGGTGGCATCTTTGTACTGCTAATACTTTGTAAAATGTAACAATAAACTGATTTGACAGACATGCACAATAAAAGAGGATTATAGGCTTATACATATAAAATGCTGTTAAACAGCCACTAAACATAAATGTGCCAATAATGGCAAATGCAAATGATTTGTGATTGTGTGTCAGTAACATCCAAGAGCTTGTGCAGGCCATACTGTATATTCCAGTGAGGCAGGAGAAGCCCTCCCTCAGAATGAGCTTTTTTTAGGAAATGAAATGTAATAGTATTAGCTTCAGTATTGCCAATAGGTTATGAAGCATCTTAAACTACAATTTGGAAAGCTTAATATTCTATTGTTTTTTACTGACATGTTTCCCTTCTTGTTGGTACTGGACATTGAGTTAAAAGCTATTATTACATGAATTACTTTCTTGGAATCCTATTTTGATGTTCAAATATTGTGTTATAAATCTTTCCATTGTCACATGTGTCTCTACTATAGGACCAATAACACACTCACAGTGTTGTACTTCAAGGATTTCAGCTTTGCACTCCCATCCAAACATGATAATTATTTTCAAACACAAAACTAATATATATTTTTTATTTAATATATTTATTTGTGGTTTACTTATGTAAATTGAGAAATCCGTCATGGACTTCATTCAGTTGTTTAGAAGAATTTAATGTGCATTATTAAGTTCCCTGATTTAGCTTGTTTGGGTTTTGATCTCTTAGTTATTTTTAAAGCATCTTGGCTTCAGTAGTTTCATGCTAATTATGAAACAAGTGGAAATGTCACTGAAGTACCTGCTACTCTGTAGCATTAGCTGTTTTACACCTATATCTGCTTTTATTGTTTCTACTAAAATAAAATGGCCAATTACTGTATCTAATTACATTTTGTGATTAGCTGTCCTTTGTTCTTGTCTTGATCTGTTTTAAAAAAGTTGTTTCAGTGAAGTCACTTGTATGCATGTCATACATTTTAATACTCAGGAGTCTTGTTTTTTCCTTTTAATTCTCTCTTAATGATATTCAGACAGTGACAATTAACAAAGAACAGACATAAATACCAATGATAACGAATGCTGCAGAGATGAAGCTACTTCAGTCTGATCATTAGCAAGCAAAAACTTAAGTAACTGACATTTCAAAATAAATAAGAGCAAAACAAGCAAGATCAGAAAACCCTAACAACACCTCTTCATTTTTTTTAAAAGTGAATGAACCTTGTTATCAATTTTGGGCCTACATAATACAAAAACTAGAAAATGGAAAGGAATAGTTAATCCAGATAAGAATCAAATTAAGCTGAGGTATTATTTGGAACTAAGCAACAATTGCAGCAATCTGTTATCAGAATTGAGCAATCTGATATACTGCATTTTTGCATCTCCTGCAATAAACACCTTGGGTTGGCTTGCATTAAATGGTATTATGTGCCTAATTTTTGATGTCACCATGATTATGATTTCCTGGATAATGGATTCTCCTTTACTGCAAACTTGCCTTTTTGCTCCAAGCTTGTTTGTTTCTGCTCTGTTCCTCACACAAGATTAAATTCTGAACTAGAAATGGAGCAAATATACTTTTAGTAAACATTATGACCACCAGCAGTAATCTTGCATAGATATTTTGCAGTTTCCAAGGATTAGAGTGTCTTTGGAAAGTATTTGGACCCCTTCCCTTTTTTCACATTTTACTATATTGTTGTTTTATTCTAAAGTCATTTAAATTATTTTTTCCCCACAACAAACAACACTCAATATCCAAACAATGAAAAAACAAAATCAGGGTTTTACAAAATTTTGCAAAAATAAAAAAAAAACCCTGAAATGTTACAATGGCACAAGTATTCAGACACTTTGATTTGCCACTTAAAATTTGGCTCAGATGCACCTTTTTATTGGTCATCACTGAGACATTTTTACACCTTGTTTGGAGTCCACTTGAGGTCAATTCATTTGACTGCACATCATTAGGAAAGGCACACTCCTGTCTGTATGGGATCCTACAGGTGGCAATGAATATCAGAGCAAAAACCAATCCATGAGGTTGAAGGAATTGCCTACATAGCTCAAAAAATGATTATGTCAGGTCTGGATAAGGCTACCGATCATTTCTGCAGCATTTAAAGTTCCCAAGAGCACAGAGACCTCCATAATTCCTAAAACGGAATAAGTTTGGAACAACCAGGACTCTTCCCAGAGCTTGCTGTCTGGCCAAAGTGAGCAATCAGAAGGAGAAAGGCCATAGTAAAAGAGGTGACCAAGAACCTGATGTGATGGTCATTCTGCCTGAGCTCCAGAGATCATTTATGTCTGGAGATGGATGAAACTTCCAGAAGGAAAACCAACAATGCAACACTCCACTAATCTAGGCTTTATGGCAGAGTGGCCAGCCAATACATTAAAGTACACTTGGAGCTTGCAAAAACGCACTTAAAGTACTCCCGGACTATGAGAAACAAGATTCTCTGCTATGATAAAGCCAAGAGTGAACTGTTTGGCCTCATTTCTAAGCATCTTATCTGGAGAGGATTGTGGGAACCACTAACCACCTGCACGATACCATTCTGGAGCTGAAGCATGGTGGTGGCAGCATCATGCGGTGTGTTTGTTTTTTAGTGGCAGGGATTGACAGACTAGTCAGGGTTGAGGAAAAGCTGAAAAGAGCAAAGTACAGAGATGTCCTTAATGAGATCTGCTCCAGATCACTCTGGATTTTAGACTAATCCTGAAGGTTAATCTTAAAAAAGGGCAATGACCCTAAGCACAAAGCAAAGACAACACAGGAGTGGCTTACTCAACTCTGTGAATGTTTTTAGGTAGCCAGACCTTGAACCCAATTGTACATCTCTGGAGAAACACGAACATACCTGTCCACTGATGGTCTTCATCCAACCTGACAGAGCTTGAGAGGATCTGCTGAGAAGAATGGCAGATAATCACTAAATCCAGGTGTGCAAAGATTGTGCATCATATCCAAGAAGACTCCAGTCCAGTGATTCAATGAAGTGCCAAGTAAAGGGTCTGAATAGTTGTGTAAAAGTGATATTTCTTTTAATAAATTGGCAAAAAAATCAAACATCTTGTTTTCACTTTCTCATTCTGGGTAAGTTGAGTGTTGCTTGAATAAGAGGAAAAATTAACTTAAATGATTTAGCATAAGGCTGCAACAAAATGTCTAAAAATGAAGGGGTCTGAATACTTTCTGAAGGCAGTGTACATCAGAGGGCCACACCATACTTCCTATGCAGAGTCAGTCCTCTCACCTAATGGTGTAATTGTGAGGCCATCTGTTAGCCAATTTCCTGGATTTTATTTCTCAAGGCTACTTTTCTCTTACACCTTCTCGTATCTTGGACCAGACACTGGCTGAATCAACCCATCAGTCCAAATTAATGAATACTAATAATGGAGGTACAGCATCCGTTCTAGTTCCACATGTCTAAGACCGGCTATTTATACATAAAATAACCCTAAGAAGGATCTGTTGGAGCCTGTCTAATAATAAGGTATACGGTAACACTCATTACTAGGGGTCAGATTTATAAAGTTTAGCTACATACAAAAAGAGGCCCAGAATTTGCGTACACAACTTTTCACACAAAAGTGGAGATTTATCAAAGAAAAGTTGACTGACAACTTGTGTAAATTTATGGCAACTCTGACCCATCTATATGCAACGTTTCAGAAGCACAGGAAGATGATAACAACCTTAAGTTTGAGAGAACACACTCAGTGAAGCATTCAGCTCTCCTGTTGTGTTCTGTTTCCATGCCAGGTGGTAAAACTTCCTGTCAGGATGCTTTTTATATTGAAAATTATGAAGTTCTTTAGTATCTGGGGCCTTTGGGAGTTTCTGAGGTGATAAAGCTTCGTCATACCTTCTTTACTAAGGTATCAATATGCTTGGACCAAGTCAGGTCTTCTGTAATTTGGATACTGGGGTATCTGAAACTGCTGCCCCTCTCTACCTGAGTGTTGGATGGGAGGATGTTAGTGCATATGCTGTGTTCTCCAAAAGCCCACAATCAACATCTTTGTCTTGCTGACATTCAGGAATAGATATTTGTCTTGACACCAGTGTGACAAACTCTCCATGCTTGTAAGCCAGCTCATTGTTAATGGAGACCAGACCTACTACTGCTGTGTCTTCAGCAAACTTAACAGTGATGGCAGAGTCATATGCAGCTATACAGTCATCTGTATGGTGGAGTAGAGCAGAGGCCTCAGAATACAGCCCTGTGGAGCGACTGTGTTGAAGGTGAGGGATGATGAAGTATGGCCACCCACTTGAACCAGCAATGGTTTGCCCGTTGAGAAGTTAAAAACACAGATGCATAATGAAGCATTCAGTCTGAGTCCCCTGAGCTTGGTGATGATCTTAGAGGTGTTTATTGTGTTAAATGCTGAACTACAGTCTATAAAGAACATTATTTCCTCTCCTGTTGCCCAAGTAGGACAGTATGAAGGATCAAGGGGCTGGCATCATCCTTGGACCTACTGAAGCAATATACAAACTATAGTGGCAGTTTCTAGGTAGTAAAGACTATATGTAATTCTTGACTAGCCTCTCAAAACACTTCACTGCTATAGGCATTAGTGCAACTGGATAGTATTCATTCAGGCAGGATAGATGTGATTTTTATAGTACAGACACAAATTTGAGTCACAGAGTTGCTTAATTAACACATATTTAGGATGCAGAAGGAAAAGTGTGCTCCACAAATGTGCCAGAATTCTCCTAGAGCTATGAGGCAGAGTTGGAAAAAACACTGCTTCCACATTATGTTAAAATGACCTCTTTTCCCTAATGTCTACTAAATACCAATAATATCCTCAAGCAACAAAAATAAAACATTTATCATATCATCCATCAAACTGTTTACTGAATCTGTTAAGTCCACTTTTAGGTTCATGGGGGACTGACGTCCATATGTGTAAAATAAAAAACAGTGCAGGAATCAACCCTCTGTGAGGTGTAAGTCCGTCTCAGGGAAGACTCATGAACAGCAATTAAGGGCCAACATAGAGTCAACCAAGCAACCGATCTTTGGGAGGAAAACCAGAGTACCTGGGGGAGCCAATGCAGACACGAGAGAACATGCACATTTTCTCATGTTCAATGAGACAATGACTCATTCTGGATCCAAAGTGAATTTCCTGGATCTTGACAGCACCTGTGCCAACTGCTGCATCCCCCTTAACCATTTTTTTATTTTTATAATTGTCCATTAAAAAAGAAGGTGACATTTTAAATACAAAAATGGGCCAGCTACAAATGAGTGCTTAGGTTTCCATTAGTCCAAGATTAAAAGGCTCAAAAGAAAGGCCTCAACCTTTGAATGTCCCAAAGGTTGAGTTTAACAACCCACGGCGACCGTGATTTTATCACAGTGGCAGCAATACTGAATAGATGGCTGCCAAATGCAGGGCACAAGGTTTGTTTGGGACTGTCAGGAAAGGCAGACAATAATATTTACAGACTTCATTACAATTCAAAGTGACAGGCTCTATAGCAGTTCCTTGCTGCATTTGCTCCCTAACAACCAGCCTGTTCTTCTAAACTTCAATTTTGAACCACAATAAAACCTGTCATATTTGATATGAAGTGTCACAAAGCTGCAATATCAGCAGCAAGCATCATGAAATGGAATGCCTGGGAATTTGTCATGGGACAACTAAACTGCTCTGCTTTTTTTTTTTTCCTAAGATATTGCAGCCATACCCACAGATAACCCCCCCACCGACTTTCCCTGTCAAGCATGCCGTCAGTCTAATAAGAGCCTCTTTCAATTTGATTCCCGTACTCCTTGCTGGAAACGGCAAGGCAGAGCCCCCAGTGAGGGACAGCAGTAAGAAGTCAATATTGCATTTTGAAAGGTAATGTTATAATAAAATAACATGTTTTATTACTTACACACACCTTTCATGGTAAAAGCCTTAATACAGATGTGATTCTGTAGGAGAGGCACACCAGAGAATAGCCGATAAACAGATAAGCCTGCGGTAATGTAATTCCACATTTCGTCTCCCGCCTGTTTCAGGTCATAACAGATTTTCTGTTTCCCTTGAAGATACTGATCAAGGACTTTTACTCTGGTTGTGCTCTCTAGCATAAAGATAAGTTTGAAAGTGGCTATCACTCTTGATATCGGGTTTGCAAGAAAGGCCGCTTGCGTTGGTCATATTATATCTGGCTCTTATTTATTTATTCATTTATTTTTAATTGACTTTGGGCCGTTTGAACTGGTGAACTAAGAACATTGAGAGGCAAAGACTACCTCCTGTTTTTCAGAAATAGAAATCCAATCTAAAATAAAAGCCAAAGCGCTCTCCTTTTATGTGTTTTATTTGAGCATTTCTATTTTGCATGAGAAACCAGATTCACTGCTAGTTGTTTGATCTGGCATCATTCAAAGTGAAAGTATTTCAAAAATGCAATTTCAGTGGAAGTTATTTTATATATATTTTTTAATTTTAAAAATGAACAAAGATAATGAGGCTTCCAAAAAGTTTCCAACTTACTGTACATAGTAACTTATTTAAACATGGTGAATAATGTCGTAGGTAAGGAACACAGGTACAGGAGTTAGACTCCAACCTACAGTTTGGGTGCTGTTTCCACATTCTCTGCAAGCCCATGTGGATGTTTGTCTGCTTCCACATCCCAAAGACATTTGTGTTAGGCTAAATGGCAACTCTGAGTGCACCCTGAATTGAAAAGGCATCTGGTCCAGAACTGGTTTCTGCTTTAAACCAGATGCTGCCATAATAAGCTGTGGCCTCCTGACCCTCGACTGGACAGGTTCAGTAATGGATGGTTGGATTTTTAAAGGATATTCTCTAACATGATCAACTCTAACTCCATTAGCAGCTGAAGCTAATGGAGCTGCAGTTACAGCCTAATATAAGTTGGTACAATGATTTGCTGAAGGCCACATTTTAAAATTGTGGTGGAGTTGGCAACATTGCCATCTCCCAGCCTATCCCGTGTAGATGTCGAGTTTTGAAATTCTTCCTGTAGATTTTCTTTGACATATCAAAGTCATGTATTATGGACTGACTGACACTTCTAATTTTGCCTTGTATGAGTGTGTGGATACCCATCCAATAAGTGTGGACCTTAGCTTAAAACAATTTTTTTCAATATATGCCTTGATTAATAAAAATGTTTGGAAACTATGGTCCCCACTTTGCACATGAAAAATGATATTCCATACTTGGTTTGGTAAAAGTGTGTATGTGGTGCTATTTTGCATGAAAACCAGATTTATTACTAATAGCTTGATCCAGTGTCATCCATGGTAAATGTATTTAAAAAATACAATTTTAATAGAATTTATTTTACTATAAAATGGACTGTCCAATCCAGAACTACCTCATGTCTAGTGCTGTTGGATCTGATGGAAGAAGCTAGCACAAGAATGATAAACTGATTATACAGTGTTAGAAAGAAAGGTGAGCTGAACTATAAATGATAGTTTGGAACAAACACACTATTTAATTGAAATAACTCTCGGTTGCCTAATATTCAACACTATTGTATCTTAGCTCCAGGGACAAAAGTTTGAATCCCTGGCTTGTAACCGTCCGTGTTTGATTCCCAGGCTTGTAACTGTCCATATTAATTCTGCACATTCACACCTTTGTTCACGTAGGTCTCCTGTTCTTTTCTCACACATCATAAAGACATGGCAGTAAGTGAACTTGCCAAGTTTAAATTGGTCTGATATGACTGAAGGTGGTCACCAGCCATTCCAAGTTGTTTCTGTCACCCAACTATTGCTCCTTATGACCTCCTATATAAAAAAGTTATATTGAATAATAAATTATTTAATTGTGAGTGATGTCCACCATGAAACAAATAGCATGTTGAGGATCTTTGCAGCACCTCTCAGTGTAGATTCCAGACAGACAGCCAAACAGCATTGACAGCATTGAGAAGTCAAGGACGTGAACGAAAATGGAGCCTGTGAAAACTCTAACAGTCAATGGATGAGGCTGCATAAAGGTGAAATGTTCAGGAGGCAAAGCTTCTCTCAATTTTGATACTATTAATGGTGTCACAGTCAGACACAAATATAAAACAAAAAAGGCACGAGACATACAAATGCTTTGCTAATATTTTCTATTCAAAGATGTGCAGGTGTGTGTGTGTGTGTGTTTAAGTGTTTACCCTGCAATGGACTGGCACCCTATCCAAGGACCATTCCAGCCTTGTGTCCATTCCTTGCTGGAAATGGCTCCAAATTACTCACACCACTGCTCTGGGTATCAGGCTTGGAAAATGGATGGATGGATGGATATCTGTTATTTTTTTTAAGGACATCAGTGTTCTAATATGCAGTTTGGCAAGGTGGCACAGTGTGTGGCATTTTGCAGTGGTTTCAGCACAGTGGGATTGAATCCCTATCCAGGGCTGCATAAGGCCAGGCTTGGTTTCAGCCTTCCAGGACCCAGATTTGAAGTAAGAAGATTTTAAAATATGTGTGAAAATAAATTTGAACTTGAACCTGAATATATACATGAGTAGATTAATGAATGAATAAATTAATCGATTAATTACTTAGACTACACTCAGAAAAGTTCAAGAAACCATGGCAAGGTATAATACAGAGATGGGAATAAACACTTAATAAGAAGAACTGGGCTTCCAAGAAAACGCCCGATATTACAGTGCAGTGCTACAACAATATTCTTCACTTGCTGAAATAATTTTGAACACTTAACACCACACAGCTGGTCAAGAGGGCTCAACAGCAGCTGTACTTTCTGAGGAGGCTGAGGAAGTTTGGTTTGTCGACTAAGATCCTCGGCAACTTTCACAGCGGCATTGTTGAGAGTATCTTGACCAGCTGCATCACTGGGTGGTACGGCAACACTACTGCTATGGACCACAAACACCTGCAGAGAGTGGTAAAGACTGCTGAACAGATCACCAGGACCCTACTGCCCTCTCTGCAGAGCATCTACAACTACAGAGTCCGCAGGAGAACTGCCTCGATCCTCAGGGACCCCAAGTATGAAATGCAGGACTTCCAGGCTAAAGAATTCTTTCTTTCCCAAGGCCATTAGACTCCTAAATAACTGATTGGAGTTTATAACCATGGTTCGCCTCCTTCTATCTACCTCACACAACTGCACAATTACACTTTATACTTCTATTCTGTTTTTACACCTTATGCTGTCTCTGTTACGTATTATCTATCTGTTACTTATTATTTATGTTTATCTTCATACGTTGGTTTTGTCATTTGGTGTGGACAGCAAAGAAAGAATTTCATTGTAAAGGGAAACGTGTTTCCTTACTGTGCACATGACAATAAAACTTTGAACTTGAACTTAATTAATGGTTTGCATGCCACCATGGTAAAGTACTACTTCTGAGCTGCAAAATTTGTGGCAATGATGTTCCATAGGAAACTTCCACCAGCTTTTATTTTTAATCTTAACTTGATAAATTTCCCATATGAACAAACTTGGGTTACCCATAATTTAGTATAATTGCTGCATCATTACAGCATATTAAAGGTGGATCGTCACTTCTTGTTATAAGTTTAGCCAGCCTTTGGCATGCTGATTAAAAAAATTTTATTAGTACGATTTATTCACATTATTAACATTATGAAAGGCAGCCACACAGTGTATTATCATTTGTTTCTTTTCACATTAAAGTCTGTGTTTCTTTACACAGTACATTCATTTAAAGATAAATTATTTTAAGTGCCTATTAACGTTTAAGCAGCATTGGTGTGTAGCATTATTTATTTTTTTTGCTGAGAGGGTTGATTAATGATAATGATAGCTTTTGTAATTATATTTTTAAAGTATAGAATTTGCTGGATTTTAGGGTGCAGTAAATGTAAAAACTATCATATGTAGTTTGCTCTTTCTCCCTGAGTGTGTGTATCACATCCCAATTGAGTAAGGCTTATTCCATATCACATTACACAACTTTTTCAGAGATTTTCAGTTGCAGTCTGTGCCTAGCTGCAGGAATAACAGGTCTCCAGACAGCAAAAAAGAAATTTTGGGGCTCCAACTGGGTCATCCCTTTTGTTGTCCATGAACAAATAAAAACAAAGAAAAAGAAAATAACGCTAGGAAGTTCACAATAATAGAGTTGCAGTTTACAGTCGCTGCTGGAAGAGCTCCTTCCAATGGGTTGCTTGAACCAGTAATGAAGCTTCCTTCCGGAATGCCTTAGGGTTTTATGGTGGCTTGAATTCCTTCACTGAGCAGCTTCTCAGCACTGTGGGGAAAAAAGGAGATGACAATGCTACCAATAGTGTCGTCTCTCTTCTCAACGGTTTACTATATACTTCAACTGAGCTTGCAATGAGGTCCTTGAGCGTGCATGCATGACATGACTTTATTTACATAATCTTAGCAAGTCAAAAGTAGTTGTGGGGTGGTCTCTTGATCCACCAATCATGAAGTGTAACATAACCAGCAACTCAGTCCAAGCAGTCTGATACTTACCCCAACAATATCAAACAGGTTTAATTTTCTCTTAAATTGTAAGGGTGGGCTTGTGTACATGAGAGCTGATAATCACTGGGCACAACCTGGAAGAACAATGCAGAAATAAGGAACATGGGTGTTTTGGATCTAACAAACAATAGACATTTTCAAGTTTTATTACATCATGACATAATGGAAAAAAGGTCATTAAAGGGCCAAGATTGTGACTGAATTTGTTATACCTAAAGCTTCTGTCAGGCAGCATGCTATTGGTTTTCTGAAAAAAGGAGTGAGCTTGTAATATTTTTAAACCATGCAACTGTGCTGGAAAATCATTATACAGTCATCTAAAGTGACATATCCTATGATTCCTAGTTGTGTAGTTTAACATGCTCAGGCAATAAGATCGGAAAGTATAGTAGTCAAGTTTGACATCCCTTCTGACTAAATGTCATGTAATGTGATAACAGCTTTAGGTTATTTTGTGACTTTAAAAGGAGTGGCTGTGTGTAGAACTGTGTCCTCAGATTGATTGGTAGTAGATGTCTATTACAGGTGGGACAGGCTTCAACTCCCAGAATCCCTAAGTGTTTATTTATCAGGTTAAAGAAATGGATGAGTATTCGGTGGCTGCATTTACATTTAAATGAACAGAATATATTGCAATCGTTACCACACATTATTTACATTTGCAGCATGGTCTGGTTATGTTATTCATCAGGATCACGTAGGAGCTGAACTTGCAAATCTGGCTTTATGTTTTTGATTCTGTATTGCAGACAATTTTTTGTTGGTACTCACATTTGGACATCATTAAAATAGATAAAGTCATCCAATTGAATTTGCCTTTAAGTTCCTAATAGCTGAAATTTCTTATCTTGGGAAGCACCACATGGTGATGATGCTAATGCCCATATGGGTGTGGTTTATAGTCCTAGCCATAAGGATTCCTTTCAGTTTAGCATCAGTTGTTTTTGGTTTTTTTTGGGATCTAAACAAAACAGTATGATACGGTAGTGCATTGTTGTCAAAGATAGATAAATAGATCATACTTCTACAGTATATAGAAGATGCCTTCATTGACCCATTAGCATTCCGTCCAAAGCTCCTTCCTCATGTGGTTTAGCTTCATCTTGTTAAAGGCACAAGTATTGTGATTGCTGCCAGGCCAACACTTTTGCTAATTCACAGGCTGCGTTCATATAAGCTTTAACAATCACACCTGTGTGCTGAACTGGAAACAGTGCTAGAGAGCGAAAAGCGGCTCATAATGGTGGTGCCAGCAATTAATTCTGTAGTGACGTGTATATACACAGAAGACTGGGGCACTTTCCTTGTTTCTTTCCAGGGCATGCCAGTAGAATGCTTGGCACATTTATATTCTCTTTGCACACCAAAAAGAAAATATATTTTCTAGTTGTAATAAGTACAATTTTTATTTACTTAAAGTAGAAATGATCCAATGGCAAAAAAAAAGATAAAGCGTGAGTAAGACATAACGTTTAAAATAATGTCTGCTTTCTAATCTTGCTTGTAGAATTGAAATAAACATTATAAATCTCTTTGAAAGTGTCTGTGAAAATGGATTACAACAGTGCTATTACAAAATGGGCAATAATTTTAATGACTAGACATTTTGTAAGGTTATGTTTTTTTTTTTAAACATGATATATAATGGACTTAAGTACAAGGTTGATTATCACGGCAGTAAACTCTGTCTGTGTGCTTTAATACCTTCAGGGTAGGCTGCAAAGTTGTCTTAAACAGACCTCACTACTGTAACGGGTGTCAGTGCTGTCCGATGGAGGAACTGTTTTGCATCATGATCAAGGACCAGATTTTAGTGGCTGTTTCTGAATCATTTCAAACAAGCTGTATTACAAAGTATGGCTGACCTTTTGGTGTAGCTGCATAGTACCACTGCATAAAAGCAGGATGCATATTAACACTTTTTCTCTCAAAAACAGATTATTTAAAAAGACATATATACTAAAAGTAAGGCTGGCTTACATTCTGAAAGCCATTTTGTTTATCTTGTGGAATGGATAACACAGGCATTATGGTCATTCATATAGTAACAGAGAAATATCTAGAATACTAATAAAATAATTATCAATTGTAAACTTCGAACTAAATAATTGTGAAATATGAACAATGTAGGTTAGCTGAAGACATTGCACATTGGAAAATTCCCTTAAGATTGTAGGATTATAGAGTACAGAACATGACGGTGGAAAATTCAAAAGCATTTGAAAGATATTATGCTTCCATAAAATAAAATAATATAGAATAAATTCACATATTTTGTCTGTGATAAGAGATCATTTTACAGTGCAATTTATTTTTTATTTTTAATATCATTTGGTTAGTGTTGGTAATTATTCTTCTGTGTATATTTTTTCATACAAAACAGAAAAAGAATCAAGGTAACAGAAATGGATACAGGCAGGACTTCAACCACAATGAGGATGAGTTGAAGTCAGACATCCCTCCATCTGCGTTGTTCTGCAGCTACTGTAGACCAGAACTAAGATGGCTCTTTCCAACTATTACATTTAAACTAAGATGGTTCTTTCCCCATAAAAAACGTAACTAAAATCGCTGTTTCCCACTAAAACATGAAATAGCATCACAATTTTCTCAGATTAAATTAACTTTTTGGTGAAGATGGATTTTTGTGAGCCTCAGGGTCAAAAGGTTCATTAATTAGTGAAAACAGGGTTTTGATGTTGTCTGCCTATGCCCAGAGTTTTGATACATAGCTTTATATATATATATATATATATATATATATATATATATAATACTGTATACACAGTGCTTATAAAAGATGTACACCCCCTCTTGGAAAGTTTCACATTTTATTATTATATAACTGTTAGAGCCATTTTCTAGTTACATAAGATTAATAAATATTTTACTAGATGACAATGCATAATCTATGGGAGGTTCCTATAACCCCCATAAGTTGAGTAGAATTGGTATATTCTAGCTATTTCTATATGCTTTGACTAAACATTATTTTTCAGTTACTGACCAGCCTTGCCATGTGTAAGGTGTAGAGGGCTGATGGTTGCCCGTGCTCGTGCTAATGGGCCTTTTGAGTGTGTGAAGTAACTCGTAAGATAACGCTCTTATTTAAATGCTGAGCCGTATGCTTAAGGTGTACAGAAGAAGAAGTTAAGAACTTTTAAGTACATAAATAACTAAAGTTTCTCAAGAAAAGCTAAGTTTAGAGAAGATACATTTTTTCTTATTTTTGCATTTTATTCT
>JANRMT010062806.1:78006691-78091049 GCA_026402145.1 Polypterus bichir lapradei
CTAAAAGAGATCAATTGGCTTTGGAAGCAACTATCGTAGAATCTGATGCAAAATTGAGAGCTGTTAAAGGTTGAAGTCCAGATAAACAAACCCCCTTAATGCTCCTCAGAAACCAAATGTGAGAAATAGGAAGCACATGATACAAGTATTTGTGCCTTTCTGTATAAAGAACAAAGTAAAAACAATCCTCAGCAACCACTTTATGATCAACAAAAAAAAGCACCAGCACCTCTTCAACAACCACATTATGAACAGTGTCATGATCAACTGAAAGAACAACAAAATAAAGCACAAGCGCCTAATATACCCCATAGAAAGGTTCCAATATTTGATGGAGATCCATTGACTTATATAAACTTTCTATGAGCATCTGCTTTGACTAAACATTATTTTTCAGTTAGTGACCAGCTTTGCCATGTGTAAGGTATAGAGGGCACATGGTTTTAAACTGTGCTCGTGCCTACAGGCCTTTTGATTGTGTGAAGTAACTTGTAAGATAACGCACTTACTTAAGTGCAGAGCCGTATGCTTAAGGCGTACAGAAGAAGAAGTTAAGAACTTTTAAGTACAGAAATAGCTAAACTTTCTCAAGAAAAACTAAGTTTAGAGAAGATACATTTTTTTCTTTTTTTTGTCTTTTATTCTACATGTGTAACTATTTTTTGCTTTATTCTTGTGTGGATTATTTGCTTTTAACATTCACTAAATATTTAAAAAAAATGAACTTTTGGACTGAGAGATTTCTTTCAGCATGCGTTTTTCCCGTGCTTGATCTTGCCTTACACTCCTGCGGCTACACTAAAATTGAATCACGGTGGATTTCAGTTGGTTTTTTTTTTCTCTTGGCACTGATGAACAGAAAAAAAAATCTTTAATGTCAAAGTGAAAACAGAACTACAAAATGAAAATAATTGATTATGTAAGTATTCACCTCATGTTCATAGGAAACACATGCTTTGTATCATTTTGAGTTCATATGTATTATTGCATTTTTTGTTATCTTTGCGATTATGCCTGTTTTGTGGGTGGAACCCTAGTAGTCTGGACCACTGTGATATTTCCACTCTTGAGCCCACTCTCTGACTATTTAGGCAAGAGTAGAGTTGTTTAAATCAGGAGAGCATTATGTTTGAAGGAGTCTTATTTTGAGTATTGTTTTTCTTGGGATTTTTCTAATTTTGTGATCATTTTACTCTAGTTATTGGATTTTGATTCTGGTTTAGCATTTTGGGACTTATCTTCATTTGGACTGCTTTTAAAGCAATTCCTTTTTGCCTCTTTTTTATTCTTCTGGACAGTTTTGTCTTGTGTATCTATTTTTGTTAATAAACTCTTCATTTTTAATGATAGTTTGTTTGCCCTTCTTTGTAAAAGCCAGAGGTTTTGGTAATCCCTTACTCTTATGGAGATTTTAATATATTTTGGGACTTTTCATTTTGCCAACTTCTCATATTTGAGTCCTTGTTGGCTGGAAACCAGCAGGTAGTAGTTGTGAGACTAGCTGAATTGAGGTGAGCTCCTTCTGAGCTAACCAGTAATGGTCACGGCATGACTGTTGGCTTATTTTTGAAGACCGCACAGCCATTTTCCCATGTTTATGACTGCAGATCACAACACCTAAATATGAGATTGATGGGAAAAGCAGCAGAAGTGTGGAATTATTATTCAGAAATCAAAAATATGAAATGGGCACGGCTCAAAATGATAAGACAAACTTTTGTAAACATGAAAAACCAAAACTCAAAGGAAACTTAAGGAATCATGAAGAGTCTTTCCTTGGTTGGTCATAAAGATCAGATGGATTCAAAAAGCATTTTATTCACTCTTACTGTATATTGACTTGGTAACTACTTCATCACAAATTGGTGCAGATACACTGTTGGCCTCTAAATGGAAAAGTATTCCTGGGAAGATTTATGATGCTGGCACCATATCACACTGTGAGTGACACAATAAAAACAATATGACAAATAAAAAATTCAAGGAGAACAAAAGGAAGATGCCAAAAACACATTAAAATAAACTTGAACAGCTGTACTTCTAAAACATAGTAGCTGCCAGTAGTGTGTGAAGATGAATTACAAGCCATAGAGTGGTGTTTGGACTAAACTTTTCCAGTGGGACTATAACCTATTATTTAGATTCTCAGAATTTTTTAACAGGGTTGTAAAAGTTTATGAATTGTGGAACATTTTCATTTCAAAGCATATACCTCAGTACTAACAAAGATCACATTAGGGCGTAATAGGCAAGCATTTTAATACAACATTAAAATGGCAGTGATTTGTGTTCTACAATGGGACCAAAAGTCTTTATAACATAGGTGCATATTAACATGAGATCACTCATTTACCCTTCATGTCTGATTGCCTGATTTTTTGTAAAAGAGATTTTGTTTTTTATTATCATTACTTCCCATAACAAACATCAGATGTCAGATCTTTTATTAAATACACATTTTGTTTAGAAGGTTCTCCCTTCATCGCAGTCCCAGTGCATTGAGTAAATTTGTGCAGTACAAATGAAATGCAGTGTATGCCTTTTGTCTTTATTAGATGAAAGAGTAAACCGCTTATCCTTTACTTGCTATATTCTGCAAAAATGAGCTATAAAGAAATTATGTTTTCAAAGGATTAAACAGAACATTTGCTGACAGAATGCTTTACAATTCAAAGCACAAAGAAAATTATGAAATCTATGAGCCATATGATTGCCGTCAGTAATCGCATTGCCAGGTGTTCTTAATTCATTATAATACACAAATAAAATAAAAAAAAATATTAAGACAGATTTCCATTGGAAATTCATACTGTTCAAAATTCAGCTGATGGTTTTGATATTTTAAAAGAAACAATCAATGTAGACCAGGGATACTTTGTACAAATGATACTTAACAGGTGTGTTAACACTTTCTTTAATGACAGTGATTTGTACTAAATTAGATCTGCACAAAATTGCATGAAAAATCTATTAAGTCAGAAATTATATTCACTTCAGTTTAGTGAAATGCTCACTATGTTCCAATTATCACTTTCATTAAAAATTTTACTTGATTATGTTAATGCGATACAGGCCACAGCATTAATTTTATTGCCATTTTTATTGTTTAAATTTAACTAAGGGAATACTAATTTCATTTCCTTCAGTTTTGACATGGATTAGTGTCTCTAAATTGGCCAGTATGTGTATATGTGGTTAAGGCATGTGATCGAATGGCATGCAGACAGGGCTGGTTCTAGACCAAGCTTCCTTTTACTCTATAATAGAATGACAGGTTATGAAAAAGGATGGCTGGATGAAAGGATTGACTGAAACACTGATGTTTTGAATTCACATGAGTTAAAATGTATATACAGCATTTCAACGTGCCATAAACCATGTTTCATATGGTTAAACACAACAAATTAACATGTCTAGATGTAACAATGCACTAACTGAAAACATATATTGTATCAGTATGGTTAAAATCTATCCATTTTTCTTTTTTATTGCGGGATTGTGGTTAGCCAGGGCCTACCCTGGGAGTATTAGGCAAGAAGCGACTATGGACATGACTCAAATTTATCACAGAACACGCTCACAAGAGACTTCTGGAGCTGGGTGGTAATTGAGCTAACCACTGGAGCTTTATACTTCACAGTAATGAAAAAGTGCTAAATTGTGTTGCTTAGTGCGGAAACCTGCATCATTTGCATTTAATGGATTCCAAGGTTATCTGAGAGAAGAAAGATTATCTCTATGTGTATATTTTTGTTATATCTGTGTCTTCTATTAACCAGTCATGAAGGGCTCCCTATTGGTTTTGTAATGGTCTTTCTGCTTTCCCTCATCCTAATAAAGCAAATTGCATGTTTTAGAAATGCCATGTCTCTTTTCATGTCAGGGGACTGGATTTCTAAAGTGTCTGATCTTAAATTCAATAGGGAAGGCAAGACGGGGTCAGGGTATGTGATGAAGAGAAGGTAAGTTTTATTATGTTATTTTGTAAGTTATTTATTTTTTTATTTGTTAAAATTGGTAATAAATTGAAGTTCTAATGTAATTCTAAAGAAGGCAATCCAGGCCTAAACTCAGCCTTTTTCTTTTATTTTCTGTTTTGTTCTTTGTGAAGACCCATTTTAGATGTGGCGATTTCATCATATCGCTCTCCAAGTCTAGTGATGGCTGAGTATGATGGATTTTCTTCCAAATATATACTCACTGAGGAAATTATTAGGAGCACCTGTATACCTGCTTAGCCTTACAATTATGACATATGACAGTAGCGCAATGCATAATATCATGCAGCTACACGTCAGGAGCGTCAGTTAAAGTTCACATCAAACACCAGACTCAAAAAAAAATGTGATCTTGGTGATTTCAACAGTGGTTTGAAATCATGATTGTTGGTGGCTGGTTTGAGTATTTCAGTAATTGATTTACTGTACAACCAGTTAACAGAATGGAAACATCCAGTTGATGAGAGTGGTCAGAGGAGAATAGCCAGAATGGTTTGAGTGGATAGAGAGGCTATGGTAACTCAGATAACCATTCTGTACAACTGTGGTGAGCAGTAAAGCTTCTCATAATGCACAATACATTGCACTTTAAGACACATGGGCTACAACAGCAGAAGGCCACGTTGGTTTCCACTCCTGTCAGCTAAGAAATGAAAGCTGAGGCTGCAGTGGGCATAGCCTCACTAACACTGGATTGTTGAAGACTACAATAATGTAGTCACATCTGATGAATGTTGATTTTTGCTGAGGCACACAAGTGGTAGGGTCAGAATTTGGACAGCATGAACATATTCACCCAACCTGCCTTGTGTCAGCAGTCTAGGCTGGTTGTGGTGGTATAATGGTGTAGGGAATGTTTTCTTGGCATACGTAAATACCAATCAATCATCCCCTGAATGCCACACCCTATATGAATTTTGTTGCTGACCATGTGCATCCTTTCATGGCCACAATTTAGCCATCTTCTAAGGGCTAATTCCAGCATGAAATTGCACCATATCACAAAGCAAAAGTTCTCTCAAACTGAATTCAAGAACATAACAGTGGCTTCAGTGTTCTTCAGTGGCTTTCAGAGTCACTGGGTCTGAATCCAATACAATAACTTTGGGATGTGGATAAACAGGAGAATATCCAACAAATGTCAATATGGACCAGAATCTCAAAGAAATGTTTCTATCATCTTGAGGAATCCATGCAATCATGAACTGTGGCTGTTTTGAGAGGAAAAGGAGGCCCTACCCAGTATTAGTATAGTGGACTTAATCATTTGATCGGTGAGATTATTACTACATTTGTTTTTTTTGTTTTTATTGAATGATGTTTTTTATTATTCTGTTTTTTTAATTAACTGAATTGATATGAATTGAACAATTCACCTATAAATTCTGGCAAACCATAATATCTGTTAAATATTTCACTTTGCACTGTCTATAATTTTGTTGTTTAACACTATGATTTGCAATATTTCACTCTAACTTACCCAGGAATTCATTTACAGAGTGACCAACCATGTTACTCGACATTACCTTTTCATTTTAATTTTTTAACTTGTAATGATGCTTATTGTAAAAAGCACTATGTAAAGAAAATTGATAGAAAGGTTTCTAATATTTTTGTTGATCGGACTGGTGATATACAACAGTTAAAATCTATTTTTGGAAAACAGATTGTTCAGAAATAATAACTTTCACAATGCCGACAATGTATTGGGGGTATAAAAATGACATTTGACCTTCTCCTTGATCATTTCATAGTTCATGCTTACATTTGTTTTCATGAATTCTTTTCCTAATACGTGACCTGGGGCATATTAAAAACCAGAGCATGGCACAAACCAAAAGGCTGCATTTACCATAGCTGCTATTGACATGGAGGGCACTTACATTACCTCAAATGCAAAACATGACCTTCCAGCACAAGAAATCATTGGCCCTTTGTCTCTAGTTCAGCTGAATGCATCTATTTTTGGCTCTTGTTTCTTTTCTTTATGTAACCTTTGCTTTTATTCAAAGCTGGAGTTAAAGCACTGTTGCTATGATATCTACAGCGGTTTGCCCTCCTAGACTCAATCTTCAGTTTAATGCCCATGAAAAGCTAAGAATGCTAAGGTTATAATTTTTACTTTGTGTTTGTGTGTCTGCCATTTTTTAAGCTTACAGCTTTTATTTTTCTGTAGCACCTTTCTGTAACAAATTTCTTTCAATTACATGCATCCATCCATGAATTGTTCAAACATCTTAAATCAGTGTAAGATTGTGGAAGGCAAGAGCCAACCCCAACAATATTGGGTACAAAGCAGATACAAACTGCTCATTGCAAGCCACAGCCTTGCAAGAGGAGAATGAAATCCACAACTGAAATGCACACTTTATTTGGATGAGCAAGTGACAGCTTGAACCTGCCATTTTATGTTTTACAAGTCTAATTCCTCAGCCACAGGGCCACTCAGCCTGTCAAAGTTTCACTACTTTTACTTTTTGCAGTTACCAATTGAAAATAGATTATTTGACATTGCCAAAGCTCCCCTTTCTTAGAGTTAAAATTTATTTTTAAGACTATGTGCCAAACAATATGATGAATGAAAAAGAAATTGGATTGGAAGCTTAAAATAAAATTTAATACTATTAGCAGAAAATGTGATGTTGCTTTTTTAAATCTCTGTCTACACAAACATTAAAGAATGTCACAATAAGCCATTGTTCACTTCACGACATGCAATTGCTTTTTGATTAGAGCTGCTCTCTTGAGACTTGAGTCCTATTCTGGCATCCCCTTCAAAGTTACATGATATCCCGGAGTGTTCATTAGTGCCACCAAATGTGTGACTCGTTTACTAAATAGTTCATACACAAGTTTAACACATTGAAACTTAGCTTGACCAGACTGCAACAATATAATATTCATCCATTGTAATGAAGGAAAATACCTACTGACAAAATGCTGGCAGTGATGATATCAAAAGAAGTGGATGATCTGAAACCAGAACACAAAGGAAGAATGATTATAGGAATCAAAATGGTGAAACAAACAAAAACCCTTTAGTTCCACAGGGCTGGACTTAATAGTTTGTTTTTTTTGCCATTTTTTTGAGCTGGGTGGTTTATCCATTGTATAACACCTCTTTACAATCTCAAAAGCATTCTGCTTTTTGTCTCTTTTTCTATGTCTATCTTGGTCTGTGTCTGGTGTGATCTTTCTTTTCAGTCATCACTCTGTCAACAACCTACATAGTCCCAACTCTGTCAGCAGCTTACATCGCTCCATATATCCATATTCCTATCCTATAAACATAAAAGTTCATAAGATCAAGTTATGTAAAGTTTCTCCTATAAGAAATAAACCCAAGCTCATTTTTAGTTTTAGGCCTGTTGAAGTGAGCTGGAAGAGACCATTTCTGTAGTGTCCAAGGGGAACCAAGCTGGTTTCCACCATGCTTTCTCTTTCTGCCTTAGATAATGTCTTCATCAGCATCCATTTACTTCGTTGCAGTAATTCCAGTCAAGTCCATGAACATCAAGAAGATAACCCTAGTGTGTCTCTCTCCATAAGTTTTGGGAGGGCTGTTCTCCACCATTTGCCACCCTTGACATACGATCACAAACACTTTGCCTGTGTGATCTGTAGTACCTTTCGCTGTAGCAAACCAAACTTGAATCTATTTAGCTTATGTGAGCAATAGTGATGTCATGCAATTTTATCACAGTAGTAAGAACACACCGCAGACACGCCAAAAGACATGCAACCACTTTTAAGCAAGAAATTTTAATTCATTGCAAATCATTTTTTGTTTTTTTTGTTACTTAGCTAATTTATGATTATTTGTCTTATTTTTTTCTTTCCTTTGGCTGAATGTGCAATATGATTTTAAATATTAGCATGTTCCATGTGTTTTGTGGGTGGTCCCCCAGGTGGAAGGGCCACCTGACAATCACTGCCAAGAAACTATGAATCCACAATGCCTCCCATGGTTCCCGGTGGTTCCTTTTGAATTAGCTTTTTAGTGATGAATTTTTGTGCTTTTTTTGATTTTCATGTGATTTCCTGGATTTTCAGGCTTGTGCTCTGTTTCTGTCCACGGCTTGGATTCTGATTTTGGACTTGTTTGATTGGGATTGCCTTATTGCTTTAGGCAATATCATTATGTCTTTGCAGTCAGTAAAGATTCATGTAATGTCTGATCATTTTTATTATGAGTAAACCTTTTTTATTTTATAAAGATTCTACAAGGCCCTTTTTGTATCTGTATTTGACAGTAAATCCCCTACTAGTGGGCATTATTGGAAGTGTTTCGGAACTCTGTAGTGCTTAGTACTTCTAGTCCATAGCAACTAAGTTCATACACACAAGTGCTAATCATTCTTACATAATTCATATAGTGTATGCTGGTTACCATTTAATGTAAAGTATATATAAATTCCACAGTAACAAATCTAAAACAAAAACACACTGCACTTTGTGTTGCTTTTCTGGTTTAACAGGAAACAAGAAATATGTGAGCACCAGTTCAAGTCAGTCCTCTCCCAGCACCAGTATGGCACCTTCACATCAAATGGGGTTAGAATTAAATAGAAAAGTTAATAGAAAGTGGATTACAGCCCAGGCTAAGTGCCAGCATGCTAGGAGCTTACCTTGTCAAGGTAAAAAGTGGAAATAAGAGAAACATTGTGCATCAGGACTACTGAGCACAGCATCACAGTGCTTTATAATGCAGAGCTGTGATGCGTTATCTTACAAAGAAATGCCAAAGGCCCTTGACTAGAGGACACCTGGTGACATAAAACAATAGAACAGATTGAGAGGTCCACCTGGGGCCCTTCAGACTGAGATAGGATTGCTTGCAGCCCCAAAGCAGCCACAGACCTTTAGGCCTTGCCCAAGAGGTGCACAGTTCATGCAATGGTTGCTAGGCAACAGCAGTGATAATGGGCTGTCAGATGTTTGCAACTCCTTATTCACATATGACTGGCATCCCATTGAAGGGTGAGTTCATACCTTGTATCTGATGTCAGTGGCATGAATGTAATTCTTCATATACTGTAGGGTCATAGTTTATTAATTTCTGAAAGAGGTTTTCATATAAGATGCATGTTTGTACATCATATCATGTAGGGTCAGACTATATTATCTTATAAAAGAGATTTTGTTTATACTCACTTAAACAAAGCTTTACTAATGCAGTGACCTGAAGACATTATTCTTTGGTGCTTGTAAAGTAGAAAGTTGATGCCCTACGGAAAATCCTGAAGTCAAATGACAAATAAGTGACATTAAAGCACAAACAGAAATATTTATCAGTAACTCTCTAAGTCAGACATAATTATTAAGTATTAAGACTAAAAATATTTGTACTTAAAACATTTTCTTTAGTTTATTAAATGCTGTATGGAACCCCGAGCCAGTACTGCAAATGTATGAAATACATAGTCAGCAAAATTAGAAAAGAAGAGTTAACCCTGAAAGAAAAAAAACACACTTTAATAAAATGTTTTCTTACACGTTAACTTGGCGGAATTTACATATATCCAGACTATGAGTTGCTGTGATAAACCAACATGCTGTCCAAGATTTGTTTTGTTATGTGCCCATTGCTGCTATGAATGCCTTGTCCACTCACAGCTCAGAATTTGACAATAATTGTTTATTCATTTTACAGCCCTTGACCATGCTGAAGTTTAATTGGTTGAACCCTGGTTCATCTATCCATCTATTTTAAAGCTTGTTAAAATGCAATTTAGTGTCACAGAGGCTGAAATCTTCACCAGCAGCATCAGCATACATTTATAATAGCCAAGTTTCTGTCTGCAAAGAGAAAAATATTACTAACCGTTGGCCATTAACGGGCTTGAATTAAGATGAAGCGCAACAGGTTACCAGCATAGCTTCTCTCTATAGGTTTAATTAAATCGAAATTGTAAATTCAAGCAGTAGTTAGGGTTAGGATTTGGGTTAAAGCAAAACAGGTGTGCTTGTGTTTGTTTCTAATTCTGTGTTCATCCTCAGATGGCTGGTGAGGTTGAGGACATTTCTGGCAAATGTAATTTCCCCTTGGAACAATCTCAGTGTCAGCTTTACAGCTGATATCCAGATTGGCATATACAAATCTCCTCTTAGAGGTCCTCGGGGACAGGTTTTATCCACTCCGTCAGCCCTGAGTTTACACAGTCTAGACTTATACCTCACAGTTGTCTGGTTGCAGACAAAGCCATGTGTACTGCTGCAGTCCTTCCTCATGATTTTCATTCCAGAGGAAGATTTTCTATATATGTGTAAGTTGTTCACTGGTTATATTATTGTAGATTTTTAAAAGATGTTGTTTATCATAACATGCAAAGTAACAATGAATCATCCTTTAGTTATTCATCATCCAATAGCTAGTCATATGATATTAGTTACTGTATCAATCATCCATTTGTTATTCACGTTATTTGTTATGAAGTTCAGTAAGTGTTTTTACTGACTACGCAGAAACGAACAGTAGAAACCTGTGGCACTTTAGTAACCAATCAATGGGCATGATCTGAGATTTTACTTCACATAGTTATATTTAAAAAAGAAACATTAAACAGTATGAAGTGTGCAAAAGCTGTCCAGCTGTACTGATAATGTTTGCAAACAGAAAGTTTATTTATGTAATTACAGAGTGATTTATCAAATAGAAATATGAAAAAAATCTTTTTTTACATTGGAATTTGTGCAAAAGTCTTAGGCACATTAGATATTAGGTAAATATTCTCTTTTTGTCTTCTACATTACTGTGTCAAAACATTAATTTTGCAAAAATACAATGCAGTGTAAAGTTCAGTTGATATTTATTGTTATTTGTGCAAAGAACAATGAAAATGATATGTGCTCTTTATGCTTTCACTCAGCATGTATCTTGCTGTGTAGGCTTTGTACTATAATAAAAAAATATATAATAGGTAAAAAGTAGGTACTGTTTAAGAAAAACTAATCATGTAGTTTGAGCAGGAATCTGTCTGTTTTTAGAAGCCATGTCAGAACATAATCGCTAAAGAAACAGAATCCCAGCAGCAAAAGTATTATCATAATCAGAATGGAGCTTGGTGAAGGTGTCAAGGCTCTGGAGGTTTGTCATAACTCGATTCACGGTGCCTCTGCAACAAGACAAGCAAGCAAGAAACGTGTCTCTACCTTCAGAAAATAGTGCTGAGAATCTATACTAATAAAAGGCAAAGCCCTCACTGACTCACTCTTCACTAATTCTCCTACTTCCCATGTAGGTAGAAGGCTGAAATTTGGCAGGATCATTCCTTACAGGTTACTTACAAAAGTTAAGCAGGTTTCATTGCAAAATTCTACACATAATGGTCATAACTGAATCCTACTTATGTACATATATACGTCCATAGCCTGCAGCTCAGTCGCCGTGGGAGGCGGTGTTACGTCCCCCATCCAACGCCTCCCACGTAGTTGGCTGCCTGCTCATATTGCGTCCCCCATCCCCACTCCTCCCACATAATTGGCTGCCTGCCCATATAAGGCCGTCCGTCGCTCCGGTCTCTTCATTCCCTTCCTTGCTTCGCCATGGTATTCATGTCTCCCTGCTGATAACTGCAGCCTTTTTATTTAATCCACGGCTTCTCCGCTGTTTTATTGTTCGTTTATTACGATTATAGTTATTGTGTAGGTATTTTAGACTTAGTTTACTGTTCAGATACCCATTTCCTTTACCATTCCAACCGTACCCCCATTAACATGTCTATCGAGGTGATCACCATCGATCAAAGAACTGTCACTTACCGAAACTCAAACCGATTATGACAGCAGCAATCCAAGCTGTGAGAAAACATTAAAAAGGAGGCGTGTCAGACGTCGTGGTACATTTTCTGATGCAGCTAGATGGAAACAACTTTGTGACGCTGCCGCCAAATACTCGCAGAAAAATCCACAAGTTAATAGACACGCTGTCACTAAATACTCGCAGGCAAATCCACAAGTTCATAGACACACTGCTGCTAAATACTCGCATGCAAATCCACAAGTTCATAGACACGCTGCTGCTAAATAATTGCAGGCAAATCCACAAGTTCATAGAGACGCAGTCACTAAATACTCGCAGGCAGATCCACAAGTTCATAGACACGCTGCCGCTAAATATTCGCAGGCAAATCCACAACTTAATACTGGGAATGCCTGTTAAACAGCTTAGATTCACAAGTACCGATTTGGGTAATGAACACTTTGATGAATGAAACCTGTTATCTTTACAACGGTTGACAAACACGGAATGTAACTTGAACACAACACGTCCTCCAAATACGAACCTGATTGAAAGAAATAATGATAATCAAATCCTTGAAGACAGCAACACTCATAACATTGACAAAACAATTACATTGACAATCATGTTACGTTATTTTTAAAATGTTTCCTTTTCTTTTTCATAACTTCTTTAATACACTACTTCTCCGCTGCGAAGCGCGGGTATTTTGCTAGTCTGGAATAAAATGTATTATATCCAGTTTAATTTTGTTGCTGCAATACTAGCATGCCTCAGAAATGCAGAAGGCATGTTTTCTTAAACCAAACCTTTGCTACTTCAAAGTTTATGTACTCAGTAAGTCTTTTTTTTTAAAAAAACTCCTTTCACTGCTCCTGGATATGAACTTGTAGAATGACATCACATAAATCTTTGAGAAACAACTACCATTTACCTCTACACCATCTCTCTTGGTATGCCAGCCTCAAATGTATTTTCACACCTTTCCCTATCAAATATCACTTATTGTCATTTGTACAGAAACACACCATACAGCAATTAATACATACCATTTCAAAATTAATAATGATAATGGCTCATAATTACACCCAGATCTTTTAACAAGTGATAAAAAAGTTATTTTGTTTTTGCCTAGTAATCACAGATATTTTCCTGTTGACGCCTCATAGTAGCACAAGAACAGACAGCAACTGAGAAAATATGACCCCACCCACTGGCAATATAGACGATGACAAATATTTCATAAACAAAAAACATTTTTACATTTCTCACACATGTGCGATTAGGAGACAACTAAAGGGCCTGAATAATAGTAATTCCATGCCTGACCAGGGGGGCAGTGAGGTGCACTAATTGTCTCTCTCAATCCCTTGCAGACCATTCTCGGGAAATCCCGTCTGGTTCTGGCACCACCGATGTCATCAATTCCAGTTCCAGCGCTGCCGATGATGTCACTTACGATCCCAGTGCTGCCAATGATGTCACTTCCGGTTCCGACCCTAATGACATCACTTCCTCTGCTCGTCTTTAAAAGCCACCATTTTAAGGCAGCAATTCAGTTCTGTTTTGGACTCGCATGAGTAAAGAACTCTTACCAATTTACCTCTTTTGCAGCCAGGATATAATATATGGGTGGCTGCCCCAAACCTTTACATGTCTCATTGTGCTTTTTGTGACACATTGTAAGAGTGAAATCTTTTAAGGTATAATGTTAATGCTGAATTTACCTTAGTTTGCTTAGTTTTGAACTTCAATATAATGTAGCTTAACATAGATTATGGAAGATTCCATTTAAACCCCTATAAGTTAAAGATAATAGAATGTCCCTAATGTTAGCCTCATGTGACAATAGAATAGCCCTTAAATTGAAGTTAGACAGGTAGAAAGAAACATGAAATGCTAGACAGATAGGTGTTAAGGGCTTATAGTTTTCTGACTGTTGTGTACATTGGTCAAATATACGTCCTAGTGTAGTAAGTGATAACAGAAATCCTAAGAAATGTGACCTAGATACCTAGATTCAAGCTGAATACCATAGACAAGTTTCTCTTTTTACTGTTTTTTGCATATATTATCAACCTTTCTTCCATATTTTCTGTGTGAAATGTATGCTTCAAATTTCATTAAAATCTTTAAAATGAAGACACTTGAACTGTGGAGTTTTTATGTATGGCGAGTAATACTAATGCTGAAATGCCTTTCTGGTAGCTGCATTTGAACTATTTGGAAATCATTGACAAATGCAGCAACATACATTCTGGCTTGGAATTGAAACCGTGACTTTTAATTTAAGGGTAAATATGTTAACCACTACACCACAACTTGGTGCTGATATTCTGGAAGATCATACCTGACTAATCACAGACTGGCCTCCACCTGTCCCAAAAAAACCTGAAAGTGAGTTAAAGAACTCACTCCAAATATGAGTCAAGACAATCCACAATTATGTGCACACTCGTGACAGGGGCAATTGACATCAAAACATCTTCTCATCCTTAATTTTATCAGTAATCTACCACCCTAAAACATTTGTTTTGTTGGTTTATAACATAATTGAAGTGGGAACAAACTAGAAGAGTCTTTTTTAACTTGAGACCAGGAAACAGTTATGATGCCTCAGGTCGTATTGATTATTTTATAAATTGGGAACAGAGATGCGTAAAAAGATGAAAATGTTTGACCAGTGTCATCCATCATATGGGCTACCAGCCAATCAAATGTGTGTAATATCAAATGTCCCGAAGCCCACAAGGTATTGTAACATAAATATGGCTGTCCGAGGGCCCAAAAGAAGAGAGGTCTGAAGGCAGCGTCGGGAGAGAACAGAGCTCTTCTGAATAACATCAATCGCTAAAGCCTCCCAGGACAAAAATCTAATCCTTGACATTTTCCACATGATTTTTGCAACAACTATATCCAGACTCTTACCATCAATTTTATTTTATATTAGATCTTGTTTGGTTTGGTATTATTATTACATGTTAATAAGTATCATTTTGCTTTTTAATTTTGTGTACCTTGTTCTTTTATCTTGAGTGACTTAAATAATAAATTGAAAATTAACACACCTGAGCGAGGAGTTTGACGCTTTTCTTGCTACAGGGTTACCAAGGCTATAGATCATTCCTCAAAAGAAACACAACTGCAGTAAAAGTGGGGCATATTGTTTGGTTGGTAAGTGGCATAACCAAAGTAGTTGTGCTTTTAATTGTGTCGCTATGAGACCCATATGTTTGTCAGTGATGGTGATAGTAAGTTCTTAAGTACAGGCTCCTATAGAATATTGTGTTTTGCGTTTAGGCATTATCATTGCATAAATTAGGAAATCTATGTATGAATACAAAGGGGGTTTTTAATAGAATATTGTGGAGTGACTGACATGCTTTCACCTGAGACTTTGTCTATAGAATCCCTGTGTGTATGTGTATCTGTATGTGTGTTAATTTTAATGTGCAGGAGTAGACCAACCTAGTAACGGACTTGGGAAGTCTCATGAAATCCCACAATAATACAGAGTGTCTCACGCAAACAGATCCACAGAAGACGTCATCACTGTAGCTCTTGACTCTGTGCTGATCCATCTAGAGTAGCAGCAGAGCTACGTCCGGATGCTCTTTGTGGATTACAGCTCAGCTTTTAATACAATCATTCCTGACATTCTCATCACCAAACTGGTCACTCTTGGCCTCCCCCCCTCACATGTGTCTGGATAAAAGAATTTCTTACCAACCGGCTCCAGACTCTGAGACTCGGCCCCCTCCACTCCTCCATTTGCACACTGAACACCGGTACCCCACAAGGCTGTGTGCTGAGCCCCCTTCTGTACTGTCTCTACATCCACGACTACAGTCCGGCCCATAGCAACAACCTCATCATCAAGTTTGCTGACTACACCACAGTGGTCGGACTCATCTCAAAGGGAGACGAGGCAGCTTACAGAGAGGAGGTCCTGAAGCTGGCAGCCTGGTGTTCAAAGAACAATCTGGCTCTGAACACCAGGAAAGCCAAGGAGATCGTTGTCAACTTCAGGAGGCACAGCATCGACTTAGCCCCCCTTTACATCAACGGCGAGTGTGTGGAGAGGGTCCATACCGTCCGGTTTCTCTGTGTAATTATCTCTGCTGACAACTCCTGGACAGACAACATAACAGCAGTCATCAAGAAGAAGTCATCAAGAAGGCTCTACACTACACTGCCTGAGGGTCCTCAGAAAGCACAACCTGGACTCCAACCTGCTACTGACCTTCTACCGCTCGTCCATTGAGAGCCTGCTGACGTACTGTATAACAGTATGGTATGGCAGCTGCATCATGGCAGACAGGGAGAGGCTTCAGAGAGTATTAAGGGTAGCACAGAAGATCATCGGCTGCCCTCTCCCCTCCCTGATGGACATTTACACCTCCCACTGGCTCAGCAGGGCAAACAACATCATCAAGGACAGCTCCCACTCTGGCTCTGATCTGTTTGACCTGTTGCCCTTTAGGGAGGCGTTAAAGATGCATCACAACAAGGACAAACAGACTCAAGAACAGTTTTTTCTCAAAAGCCATAACCATTCTAAACTCACACATACACTGACTATACAGTCTAACCCCCCAACTCCTGGACTTCCTTCTATCCATCAACTGTACAATATCCATTATCTAAATGGTACTGATAATAACTGTGCAATATTTGTATACTGTACAATATCATTACTCTCAGGGTCCAACATCCACTATTCACTGCACATGATCATCATTATTGTGAAATATTTAAATAATGTGCAATAACCCAATAGTGCAATAGTTATTTATCCTTTCCAGTATTTAAATAATGTGGAATAACCCAATAGTGCAATAGTTATTATTCTTTCCATATGTATATAGCGTCGCAAAACTTTTTTGCAACTTCTTTGCACCATTTGTTTATTTGTTTATTTACTTGTTCTGTTCTACATATATGTCTGCACTGAAGGAGCTGCTTTTAATCTCATTGTACATGTGTATAGTGACAATAAAAGGTATTCTATTCTATTCTATGTGCACTATCTATGTCAAGACATGTCATTCAATGCTATATAAGTGGGGCCTCCTGTGGCTCTTTGGGGGACAAAACACATTGAGGGACAAAATCTGAGGTTTTATTTTATATAGTTATATTTTAAAAAAGAGTATATAAACAAATTATCATTTTAGCACACTTTAAAATAAAATGTGTGCTTTATCTGTCCAACTGCACTGTAATGTTTATACACAGCACATATTTATTTTCAAAAGGAAATATGAAAAAACACCAACCATTCATTTTTAAAACTGGATGCTGTGCAAAAGTTTTAGGATTTAGATAAAAGGTTAAGAGTGTGAATGATACGTTCAGAGAAACTGGCTGCAGTACTCTAACTAGTCTACAGGGGCAACGCAGAATAAAACACCTGGGACCTCTAACATCACCACTTGGCCAAATTTTAAAATCTTCTTAAAGTTACTCCTGAACAGCTCTATTTGTTTTTATTAAAATAACTTATTCTGACTATTTTTTATTTTTTCAAAAAACTTATTCATGAGGTTTCAACAGTAGTTTTAATATGATTTAAAGGTTTTGCTAAGTGGGGACCAACATATCGGTCCAAACAATGGATATGTAATGAAAGGTGTGCGAGAACACACACCAGTGGATTTAGATACAGTGTTTTAAGCCTGGTTTAAAATGAATCAATATTAGATTTAATATTTGGCTGATGCCTTTATCCAAGGCAGCTTACAACATTTGAGAGGTACAATTGGTTTCCTTTTTCCAGTTGGAGTACAGGCAGGTGAAATTATTAGCTCACGGTCTTACAGTGTCAAAAGGAGGATCTGAACACACACAATCTCAGGTCCAGCGCCTTAACCACTACACCACACTGCCCATTTTAGGCATCTTTATTATACATATCAAGACTACTCTGCGACGTTCAGACCACTAGACCAATTTGATGGGGGCCCATGCAGATGTCATTTTCTAAAACTACAGAAGAATTGACATATTAACTTAATAAATTCATTGGTTTATCCAACCATTTATCAATTTTCTGAATCCACGATAATATGAGGAGTTCCACTCATTATCCAGAATGATAAAAAATTATAAAAAGAAGGTCAGACTTTTTTTTTTTTTAGAGAAAATACACACACACACACACACAATGCAGAGAAATACAAAAGGGAGAACACAAAATACCAAAGTACCAAACCTGGCTTCTTGACTCGACCTAGATGAATTGGTCTTGAAGCCCTCTCTATTTGATCAGGAGTGTCACTCACTTGCCTACCTATAAATCCTCCCTTCCTCTTTTGCCTCTGTCTGTTATCATCCTACTGTCTCCTTCTCTTACCAATGAGCCTTTATCCTAACTCAATTCCTGATACTGGACTCAAAGCCTTCAGGCTTGAGAAAACTTTAGACTTCATCTTGGGGTCACTTCAAATTAAGTAATGCAAGAAATACTGGGTAATAACCATTCATACATCCACTGGCTGTTTTAACCTGACATGTTTGTCTTTGAGATGCATAAGGAACTGGAGACCCCTGAAAGAAAAACACATGAACACATTTGGAGTCAAACATTGATTCCTGGACATGTTTGTCAACTCAGAGAATTCATGGTTCAACTTCCCCACCCCTCCTCCTTTCTTGTCTTTTCTTTCTAATGTCCTCCTCCTCTATCTTGTTGTAGAATGATAGGAAGGATTGCTACAACGCTTTCAAGGCAAACAAGCATTGATAGTCTCAGATGCCACTGATTTTGGCATGCTGGTACACAGTTACATACGTAAGACTACACCTTTTCTGTGGCTAGACCCTTCAAGCTACTTACTAATGATTTTTAACAGTTTACTTTCCAAATGTTTGCTGTGGTGCACCTTATGCAAGCTGTAATAAGTTTAGAGCAAGAGTTCCCAAACTTTTTTCGGCCACAGACCCCTTTATAAAAAACTTTTAAAACCTTCGACCCCCTAGTCACATGCAACGGTTTTTCATGTCCACACTTGCTTTGATACGTTTGATAAGACAATGCACAGACATGTTTGTGCTACATGTATTTTCATGCATTCTTACATGTGACTCTTTTAATGACATTTTACCTTTTCGTTCTCAAGTTTGGTATGTAATGTGTTTTTATCAAAAAAGTGTTTTTTTGAATTATTTTACTTCTTAATTAGGTACCTACTGGAATAATATATATTTTGAAGTAACAAACAAATAGCAGTAGTAAGGGGGTCTATTTTTGCTGTCGTTGACCCCCAAATTTTTTTATTGAAACTATTGACCCCTAGAAAGTTCAAATCGACCCCAGAGGGTCGATATCGACCACTTTTGGAACTCTTGGTTTAGAGGATATTGGATATGAGGTATAAATTTTTCCATCCCAGAAAATTACTTTTTTGTGTATTGAAGAGATGCAAATTGCAGTTTTTTAAGTTCAAGCTCACATTTTGGTCATGTATATATGATACCATTAGATTCTTCCTTGAATGTCTCCCAAAATAGTGACAATGGTATAATACCAACAGTAGGCAATGACCACATTATTATAAATTTTATCCAAGATAGACAGATAGATAGTACTTTATTTGTTACCACAGGAAAATTTATAAGAATGAACTTTGTGTATGCTCATACAGGGTCAGTACAAGTTTCTACTGAGTCGCCTCTTGACATGATGATAAAAAACAGATGTTTTCCCATTGCAGGAATTGTTTTCAGAAACCAATTAGCTCCTGTACAATGTAGGCCCTGGCCATTTTCCTTTATTGCATTCCCACCACACAACAGGAATTTTTATGAAAAATATCTGACATGCAAAGAAGAGTGATGCAGTGCAAAATTTGGCATGTTTGGTTAGGTCATGGGGGATTTTATTGCTTTGATGCAGAGCATAACATGAGTGATGTGGTGCAAAGTGTGAAATGATCAGGAGTTCAGGAAGTCACAGAGAAACCCCCGCCATCTTATTGCTTTGAAGAGATCATGACTTCATGTGAAGCTTATTGCTTTGATACAGTGCATAGTGAGGTACACCAGGGAGAAGGCTGTGAAGAGTGATGTGGTGCAAAGGTCAGTGCGATCAGGAGTTGATGGGGACCCCTCCTCTCACCTTTATTGTTTTGAATGGATTATGACTTCACAGCACAGATGATTGCTTCAAAGTCCAAACTGCTAACAGATTTATAAGATTGCACTGGTGCTTGTGGTCAACCAGTCAGCACAGTTCATCACCCAAGCCGCACCCACAATAGTTACTGGTTGAGTTAAAAGTACATACCCTGGAATAGGAGCTAAAAAAGTACCAGGAACTACCTATCAGACAAATGGCATGAGTTCCTGTGGTGGGAATGATACAAAAATCCCTGAATTTCTAAAATGTTCCTGGTTTCTGATATAAGTTCCTATGGTGGAAAAGCACTTAATGTAATTGAATCTGGTGGTGCAAATTCTTTTGGTCCTTTACTATTTTTCAAAATAGAGGAAGGAGAGAAGTGACTATGTAAAACAGCTGAGATCTTTAATAATTGGATTTTCCTTTCCAAGGCAGCATATGTTATACCAGGGGTCCCCAGCTCTGGTCCTGGAGGGCGCCAGTGGCTGCAGGCTTTCATTCTAACCTTTTTCTTAATTGGTGAACTGTTTTTGCTGCTAATTAACTTCTTTTGAATTCATTTTAATTGACATGCTCTTGAAGACTCAGACCCCATAATTGTTTCTTTTTCCTTAATTAGCAGCCAAATTCTTCATCTTCCTAATATATATTTTGTGTGTAGTTAACTTCGTCTTTTAATTTTTCTGATTCTAAGAGTTAGAATGCACCACCTCCTTATTACTATCAACCCTCCTCTTTTGCATGCCCCGCCTCCTAATTGTCTACTCTTTGCATTTCCTGGTTATGGTGTGTAAGGTGAAAACACACAATTAGAAAAACCCAAGAGGCGTCATCAAATGTTCTAATAAAGTGATCTGATAAAACATACAAATTACAATAGGATTACAAGCCTTTACATAAAATATGGTGTTAAACATTAATATTCAGAAGCTTGTCTGGGCCACATGTTCAAGTGAAAACTGCCCTGATCTATTGATTTAATTGAAATGAGAATCATAAGAGTTTCATAAGATTGCTTTTTTGTGAATACTTACTTTCTGACTGCACTGTAAACATTATTTTATAAGGACAGATATCAAATCCTGGAACTCCAACATCAGCACTAGCTATTGTGGTACCAAGCTGCCCATAGGCAGAAAAAACATTGATATACACAAACAAATGCAAATGGCAAATGAGCCAACACGAAATTTGGTCTATTAAGTAAAACATATTAAATGCTAAAGTTATTGTGGCAATTGTTTGTTTGAAAAGAGTGAAAAAATAATTGTACTTTTAAGCTACTGGGTCTCCTTTATACCTATGACTATATGCCTTTATAATGCTTCACTGTGGCTGTGACTGCTCTTTTTATCTTTGGCCATGTCAAAAGTTTTCCTTTCTTTTTAGTAATTGTGCTGTGTATTTGAGATGATTGTTGTTGTTTGATAAGATATCCATTCATCCATCCATTATCTGCTGGAGCCAATACCAGCCAACACAGGGCGCAAGGCAGGAAACAAACCCCAGGCAGGGCACCAGCCCACCGCAGTTGATAAGATACCTGTATGTATGTATGTATTTATTTATTTATTTATTGAGCTATCTTTTTCCCTTGCAAAAAAAAAGTATTGTCTGTCTATCTTTTTATCTATCCATCAAAGAGATTTCAGTTAAACTGAGTGACCTTATTTTGAATGGCCTCTGACATCAGATTAAATATGTAATTATTTCAGATGGCATAACAGGTAGAGTAGCTCCTCCACTTCACAGCACTTGGACCTTGTCATGCATCTGGTTAACACATGCACATTTCAGATGTAGTGCATGAAGTGTGTAGGTTTTAGGAGCCAGTGAACAGTCATGATGAGAAGCGGCAGCAGTAATGATAGAGGCATGTTAGCAACAGTTTATACACAATACATGACATATTTTTGTACAAACAAAGATATATTATGCACAGCTGATAAGACACTCTAGTCAAGATATGCAACATTGAAGTATGAAATTTTCAGACTGGGTTTAAAAGTTGAGACCAGAGGAAAATCTCTTATATAACCAGGACATTACAGATTCTCTATAAGTAAAATATCAACCTCCCACTTTTATTTTATTAATTCTTGTAATCTGGTTTGGCAATGATAAGGTCAGATACGTAAGAAGGGTCAAAAGGAGAATTTTTAATTCAGCTGTAAAATTTACTGTGAACCAAAGCAAGGGCTTGAGAACTGGAGTCATGTGTTTGTACTTTCAGGTTCTTATAATGATTCTTACAGCAGCATTTTAATATAGTCGAAAGAAAACTTTGAACATTCAGTGAATAATGCATTGCAGTAGTCAATCATAGAAGAAATAAATGAATTCATTAATTTCTTAGAAAATTTCTCAATTTTCCAACATTTTTAAAGATGCAAAGTGCTTATGATGATTTTCCAGATCAACACAGAACAAAACATGTGAAGCTATAATGAATAATGAAACTATTGTGAGATTAGTAGGAACCAACACAAATACAGCAGTGTAAGAGTTATATATTGGTATGAACAAGACAGAGGAGAAACAACAATAACAAAAAGGGTTAGTAAACTGGCCAGACAGAGTGACAAGAGAAGCCAAAACCAGTTTAAAATGTCCAGGGGCCTCATACATAACGCCATGCATAGAATTCACACTAAAAGATGATGTATGGACAAAAGTGGAAATGTGTGTACACACAAAAAAATTCAGATGCATAAAACTGTGTATAAGCCAAATTCCATGCACTTCCAGTTCATAAATTCCGGTCAGCGTGAAAAGTAACTCGCGTGCACAGGCCTGCTGCCCCACCCTGACTCCTACCAGAATTTTCCATATTTTAATATGCAAATCAATATAACTAGTTCTTTCAGTGTTCAGTAAAGGCAATGGAAAAAGCAAGTGAAAAAAAAAATTTCAGCGAATGCGACGTTCAGGCAAGGAAAAACGTACTATTTATTGGCTTAAGCAGTGGTATAAACAACAAAAGAAAGTCGATTTAGTGATACAGAATGCGGAGAAATTCTAAAGTTCAAGTTCAGAAAATGGCACAGTGCCCAAAATAAAAAAAGAAATGGTCAGATATCAAAGTCACTGTAAAAAGGCAAGTCGTTGCCCACTGTCTAAGTGTCATACGGAAGCGTATTAGGGTACAGACAAAAGAAAAAAAATAGGGACATAGTGAAAAAAAGGTCAAATGTCCACTTCAATCTTGTAGTTTATTTTGTCATTAAAGTAGAACGTCGTAAACTTAATCTTGAAATCAATGTTTAATTTAATAGAGTTTCTCAGATCCCATCGTAACTAAGGTGGCACGTTAAATGCTTCATATTCTTTGTGTTCTTCTATGTGCTCTGTGTGTGTGAATCATTACATGCTTCTTAAACGGGCTTTTTCTTATACCAAAGGGACACAGAATACATTACATTCATGATATTACAGCTCTGTGAACAATTTAAATAAACAAGGTGTATACTTCATATCATGTTCATGTTAAATGAATTAAAGCATGTATTAAACAAGGGGGCACAGTGGTGCAGTGGTAGTGATGAGCTGGCTCCCCATCCAAAGATTGTTCCTGCCTCCTACAAGATGCATGCGCAACCCTCGATAAAATAATTTATTGCAGCAGTACTGCCTCTTTCAAACATACTAATTCCTGTTCTTCCTTTTCTTTCCCCAAGTAACCAATCACCACACAGTCAGCTCTTTAATAAATGTCAAGCCATCTGTAACCTTAGAATGCTGATTCTTCAAAATGTTTAAGGAACATTGAAATATCTTTGTGTTTAATTATTCCATCCATCTGTCCATCCAGGGTTGTCCCAGTCCCAGCAAGCATACAGCGCAAGGCAGGAACAATCCCTGAATGGGGTGCCAGAACATCGCTACCGCTGTCCACTGTGTCCACATGTTTAATTATTAACAGTATACATTATTTAAATTAAGTTAAAACTTTTTCTGTATAATGTAATATACATATACTTTACTGCATTTCACCTTAAAAATGATATCAAGAGCTCTAAGAAGATAGTGCCTGGAACTCTAAATCGACTTAGAAGCTAGTCGTCATCATCTGTAAATACACGCTCTTTTCAATTGAATTGAACTGAATTCCTTTATTGTTTTTATATGGTACAATGAGAGTCAATATGCAAATCCTCCATAAACCTATTTTCCTATAAAATTGTAAAATAGCAACAACAACAACTAATAATAATATGATAAAAAAATGACAAATAAACAATATGAAAGCATAAGTGGCTCAGGTTGTGCAATATTACAACTGTAATGCAACTTTACACTGAGGTAATTGTACTGATTGAGTGTGTTTATAGCTCTTGGGATTAAACTGTTTCTGAAGCACGAGGTCCGTACAGGAAAGACTCTGAAGCGTTTGCTGAATGGGTGAAGTTCAAATAGACTGTGCGCAGGGCTGAGGCAGTGTGTTCTAAAAGTTGTATCCAGATAATAATCTCCTCTGTCGACACAATCTGCCGTAGAGCTTTCCGATCTGCTGCTGTAGAGTGTGATTCCACACTCAGATAGAGTGGGTTAAAATACTCTGGGTGTTGCACTGAGAGTAACAATGCTAAAGTGGCTATGGTATTTGGAATAATTTGGCCATTCTGTATGCCATTATGTGGTTAGGGGTTGATTACAATTAGATGCCTTAAACTAAAAAATGTTATGCAGTTAATTTCAGTGTATTTGATAAAGCTGCGTTAAGGATATGATTCTAAAAAATAAAGGGAAACCACACAGGAACAGTAGCACTGCTTTGACACTGGGTGACACCAGATTGAAAAACCAAGCTGAAAACTTTCTTATGCAATGGTTTCAGCTGGTGTGAGAATGTACGAGGCTTTATGCCAAGTTTAGTTTTTATATGTCGCGATGTGAGCGTTGAAATGGCCATACGCAACATTTTTGTGCGTACGCACCATTTATACATGAGGCCCCAGGACTTTCACTAGCTAGTCTTTTTTTACTGGCAAGGGAGTACTGCCAGCATAAGACTCCACTATCTCTCTTTGGCTCCTTATCTGTTGCAATTCTTGATGGTCCCATTCAAAACATTCATTAGCATGTAGGCTGGTAACTCATTGCATGGGACATAAAAAAAGATTTCTAAGATGAGAATGAATTAGTTTATTTTTTATTTAGATATTACCAAGCAAATATAAAACTTGAGCAACTTAAAACTAAAAGCTCTTTGGCACTGAATAAAAAATACTCCTGATTTTTTTTATATTTAGTCAGAAACCAAAAAATGCATTAAGTAGACTGTAGAACTGTTTATTACACTCTATACAGTATATATCATCTTTAATTTGTTTTCACCTAAGCTGTCACATTGACTGTAGCAATCACTAGTTAAAAGATTTATTTCTACCAAATTAATTAGACATCATAATTTAAAAATGCATTAATTTAATAAAATATGCAGTCATTGTAATCTAGCTTAGTCCATATTAAAATAGAAAGCATTATTGACGCATAGAAGCATGACAGATTGTACAAAAAAAAAAAAATCAGTTGGTTTGCATTATAATGAAAGTATTGTTTTGTTAATTGAGCCCCTAAGCTAACATATTCTTTACTATGGAGGGACTCAGTGATTTGTTGTGCAGCCTAGCACCTCCAGGCATTTGGGTTCAATTTCTGTCAGTGCGGATCTCAAAAATATGGTCTATATATGGTCATTTGGATTTCCTCCCATGTCTCAAAGATCAGCATGTTTAATTCACTGGAGACTCTTAACAGAATCCTGCATGAATGAATGCCTAGCAATGGACCAGCATCCCATCCAGCGCTGATACTGACAGCAAAAGATCTGGATCTGTACAACACTACTATAAAAAGCAGGTTTTGAAAATGGATTGATGGATACATTTCTAAATTTAGCACATACAGTATGTCAAAGTCTAGAATAAGACTGAAATTCAAAGTTCGAGTGTCATGCTTTGTCCTTCCCTCCTCTGCAGAAATATTTTATAATCTTTTATTTATGATTTTTTTTAATCTAAAGTCTCCCAGCCTTGAAATGTCTTTTATTGCAATAGCCCACAGCTGCTCTTCCCAACATTATGAAGACTGCTTTCAGAGGACTACTTGTACACCTGCAAATATCAGACTGGCCAAGCCTAATTCTTTCATTTTTGTGCATGTACTCCATAACACATTTAGGTTTCTATTGTCTGTTAACCATCAGTTGCAACTTGAGTGCCCAGGAAACTTAATTGCACTAATTTTTTGCCTGATTGCTCAAATTTTATTTATTTTTTTAAAGTTGTAGTAAACTGCACTCGAAAAGGATAAGGAAATATTACCTAGAACACATTTAGGAATTTTCCATAATATTAATTTAGTTTACTTATTATTAATTAGTAATTATTATTAGTTATTATTATATTATTATAATTATTATTAGTTATTAATTAATTATTATTAATTTGTTATATTTATAATTAGTTATTATTAATTTAGTTTAATTTGTTAAAACATGCAGTCAGTTAATATGTTTACAGACAGGAAAGAGCTGCATAACTTAATACTTTCCTTAAAGAGAAAAAAAGTGTTCATTTTCTGCTGGAGTATGGGCTGTTTTACTGTACATATTAATAATGAGAGTATCACTGTGCTAACTCCATCATCAATTGATTGACCAATTAGACATTTTTTTGCTTCATATTATAGCAGGCACTGTAGTGACCATAGAATCAGTTAAAGGAATTTGGCTAGTATTCTCTTAAAATTAGATTGTCAATTTTTCTAAAACCAGCACTTCATTAGATGTGAATAGGGAGGAGGTGTTACTGCAAATATTGAAACTTGCCATATAGTAGAGCTTTTTTTTAATATATAGTTTATATTTCTCGTAAAATTTCTTCACTGTACATACTGCAAGTTGGGGCACATATACAGTTAGGTCCATAAATATTTGGACAGAGACAACTTTTTTCTAATTTTGGTTCTGTACATTATTACAATGAATTTTAAATGAAACAACTCAGATGCAGTTGAAGTGCAGACTTTCAGCTTTAATTCTGTGGGTTGAACAAAAAGATTGCATAAAAATGTAAGGCAACTAAAACATTTTTTTAACACAATCCATTTATTTAAGGGGCTCAAAAGTAATTGGACAAATTAAATAACGGGAAATAAAATGTTAATTTCTAATACTTGGTTGAAAACCCTTTGCTGGCAATGACAGCCTGAAGTCTTGAACTCATGGACATCACCAGATGTTGGGTTTCCTCCTTTTTAATGCTCTGCCAGACCTTTACTGCAGCGGCTTTAAGTTGCTGTTTGTTTGTGGGCCTTTCTGTCCGAAGTTTAGTCTTCAACAAGTGAAATGCATGCTCAATTGGGTTAAGATCAGGTGACTGACTTGGCCATTCAAGAATTTTCCACTTCTTTGCTTTAATAAACTCCTGGGTTGCTTTGGCTGTATGTTTTGGGTCATTGTCCATCTGTATCATGAAACGCCGCCCAATCAGTTTGACTGCATTTAGCTGGATTTGAGCAGACAGTATGTCTCTGAACACCTCAGAATGCATTCGGCTGCTTCTGTCCTGTGTCACATCATCAATAACCACTAGTGTCCCAGTGCCACTGGCAGCCATGCACGCCCAAGCCATCACACTGCCTCCACCGTGTTTTACAGATGATGTGGTATGCTTTGGATAATGAGCTGTTCCACGCCTTCTCCATACTTTTTTCTTGCCATCATTCTGGTAGAGGTTGATCTTAGTTTCATCTATCCAAAGAATGTTTTTCCAGAACTGTGCTGGCTTTTTTAGATGTTCTTTAGCAAAGTCCAATCTAGCCTTTCTATTCTTGAGGCTTATGAGTGGCTTGCACCTTGCAGTGCACCCTCTGTATTTACTTTCATTCAGTCTTCGCTTTATGGTAGACTTGGATATCGATACGCCTACCCCCTGGACAGTGTTGTTCACTTGGTTGGCTGTTGTGAAGGGGTTTCTCTTCACCATGGAAATGATTCTGCGATCATCCACCACTGTTGTCTTCTGTGGACGTCCAGGTCTTTTTGACTTGCTGAGTTCACCAGTGCTTGCTTTCTTTCTCAGGATGTACCAAACTGTAGATTTTGCCACTCGTAATATTGTAGCAATTTCTCGGATGGGTTTTTTCTGTTTTCGCAGCTTAAGGATGGCTTCTTTCACCTGCATGGAGAGCTCCTTTGACCGCATGTTGTCTGTTCACAGCAAAATCTTCCACATGCAAGCACCACACCTCAAATCAACTCCAGGTCTTTTATCTGCTTAATTGATAATGCCATAACCACGGACTTGCCCACACCTGCCCATGAAATAGCCTTTGAGTCAATTGTCCAATTACTTTTGAGCCCCTGAAATGAAGGGATTGTGTTAAAAAAAGTGCTTTAGTTGCCTCACATTTTTATGCAATCTTTTTGTTCAACCCACTGAATTAAACTGAAAGTCTGCACTTCAACTGCATCTGAGTTGTTTCATTTAAAATTCATTGTAATAATGTACAAAACCAAAATTAGAAAAATGTTGTCTCTGTCCGAATATTTATGGACCTGTATATAGATAATAGAAATGTGATAAAAAATATGAATTCAGAATATTGAGTATCTCAGTGTTTCAGATATTATATTAGCAGAAATAATTTCTAATGGTTACACCGGACAATAAACATTTTGTTTTCTCAACAGTTTTGGGTGTATCTTATGGATTTTGCCCTGCTAATTATGACAATCACCTTTAAGCTTTGCTGTCACATACTGTTTTATTGCAATCACCTATTTTATTGATTTCCTCTCACATTGTAAGTATTGTACCCTATAATGTCCAGGGTGATCTAAAAGTACTGACCATTCTGCTATAAATGCTACTTAGATATATCAAGTACTGGTGTATTACATTAAAAAGAACTGGTCACTCCATATGAATTTGCTTCCAGTGAAGAAAAGTGTGGTATATAAACCACTTGTTGACTCAATGAAGAGTTTTCTTTCTCTTCAAATAAAACTTAAGACTGATGTAAAATTTCATTAAACAAGGTAAAAGGAAGACAAGGACATTAGAGAATTTCAATATTTGAAACAGATGTTTCCACAAGTACTCGATGCCAAGATTAAGGCATTTTTGTTGGTCTACAAATCATACTTATTCATCAGTGATAAGAGGTTCAAAGATCTGCTAGTGGTGCCTCAGAATAACACCTGGAAGGCAATCAAGGATGTTGTTGAGAATTTCTTGGCAACTACAGACCACCAAACTACATCCAGCTGGCATTTACGCTTGGATTTTTCCCCTGCTTATCTTGAGCAGTCAATGACGAACATGGTTGAAGGTTTTACCAAGACATTGACACAATAAGGCCAAGTGGAATCCATCAATTCTGGGTGATTATTGTTGAACACTGAAACAAGAAGATTCAGATGCTGAATACAAATTAAAATCAGCAGCCAAGCAGTTTTAGCTCAGTAGAAATAGTGCTATTTGTCAGCATCATTGAGCAGTTAAACACACCAAATTCAAGATAAGGTAATTTCATGTTTCTCCTATTGCCCACAGGATAGTGTTAATCAGATGTCATATTTGTGTTCAGACTGAAGCTGTCAATCGTTATTACTAAAGATTTACCAGGAAGCAAAACTTTTGAAAATATTTGTTGTCCAGTGTAACTATTCATGGTGATTATAGTAAACTTGTATTAGGACTATTATTACAATGACTTCTTTTATGAAAACAGATAGAATGGAACTAAAATTTGGGAAAAATCTATAGGTACAAAACTATCTTCTCCATCTGCTTTGTATTCAGCTCAAAGTTCAACCCAGAAGAATATTAATTGGAGCATTTTTGAACTTTAACGGTAGATGTTATCTGGTCTCAGAGTACTGTTCTTCCAGATAATGATCAGAGCTGAGTAGAAAGCGAACAGAGAAGCATAATACAAACAAGTCCAATGAATCAATCAATCAATCAGCAGAGGAAGCTGCTGGCAAAGTGATTCTCTCATTATAACTATGTAGATCAATGTGCATTAGTGACCGGCAGCAGTGTGCTATCGCACAGAGACAACATTCATAGCAACCTTTATTAATTTAAAGGTAAATTTATAAATTTACCTTTATTAATGTCCTTAACAGATATTCAGCTTTTTCTGCTGTCTCTTTGCAAATGTGTTTTTTACTATTCACATTCTCTTCAATAACAATTTAGAACCAGATGTTGTATAAATGTTTAGTAGCAGTACACCAAAATCTGAAAATAAACGTACGTTGATTGTTCTGGTGACAAAACATTATTTTTTTTAATTTAATTTACATTAATATACATATTGTTCATATGTATGCATTTTATATATTTGATTTCTTTTTGTCTCTCATATCTGCATTTAATATACTGATGTGCAAAAAATAATATAAATGCTTATTAATCAATATTAAATAAATGTATTTGGACACAATGTGTGTCAGTTGAACCATACTACCACAGCAGAATCAACTGAGCCATCCAGGATTTGCTTACTCAACTTAAATATATTTGCAAACATACGCTTTAGAACGTTACCTTCATCACCAATAAAACAAGAAAAAATAAATAAACAAAACAAAACTTAAGGATCTTTTACAAAAAACAGAATGTGATGCACTTACTCAGCAGCTGTGCTGGAACAGCTATTCGGCTTACCCATGAGTTTTTACTCATCGATCTATCTGCCATTCTCCGTAGCTGCATACCCAGGTCAAAGGCTTATAGTGCCTGTGCCTAGGGGAATGTATTGTACACATCCCACTATGGCCTGTAAAAATATGTGTTAGCACAGCAATAATTTTGTTGCATGTCACAATGGAGTCAGCAAAAATTTTCCCCAGGCCTGTCATAACCCCAGCCTTGCACAATTTAGGTGGGGATAAAAGGTCATTACAGTCAGGCAGCATATTGGTTTTGGATCCAACCGCCAGCCCATCTTCTGCCACTGTAAAGTCTGCATATACTATTTGTGTAATAGAGAGCTCTCCTCACATCTCCAGTTTATTTCCAAATCCTAAAAAATGTGCAGGTTAGTTTAATTGATATTTTATTTATTTATAAAGCACTTTAAAAACAACATCAAGGCTGACCAAAGTGCTGTACAATAAAAACCCAACATATCAGACACACAAAACCAAAGGGTAAATGAAACAGAAACACATAAGAACTGAAGAGATTCTTAATAAAAAGTATTCAGTTAGCCAACATATCATACTGGGTTAAAAGCCAGACAGTAAAAATGTGTTTTTAAATAGGATTTAAAGGCAGCTAGCGAAGGAGCCTGCCTAACGTGCAACAGCAAATCGTTCCAGAGTTTTGGAGCTGCAACTGAAAAAGCTCGATCACCTCGGAGTTTGCATCGTGCCTTGGGAACATGTAAAAGCATCTGGTCTGCTGACCTGAGAGAGAGAGAGAGACGGTACATAAGGGTGCAGCAGTTCTGACAAATAAAGTAGGGCACAACCATTAAAGGATTTAAAAACAAATACAAGGATCTTAAAATGGATTCGAAAACGAATTGGAAGCCAGTGAAGGGAAGCCAAAATCAGGATAACATGCTCATGCTTTCTTGTGCCAGTTAAAAATCGAGCAGCAGCGTTTTGCACCAGCTGTAAGCGAGCAATGGAGGCCTGGCTAATTCCAAAAAGAAGTGCATTGCAATAATCTAGACAAGATGTTATAAAAGCATGTATTGCTGTTTCTAGATTGCGTTTAGACAAAACAGGCTTGATTTTTGACAGCCGCCTCAACTGGAAAAAGCAAGATTTTACCACTGTGTATTGTAGCATATTGTATAAAAAATATAACCTTTAACAGATTAGATTTCATCCAGAGTTGATTTCTGCTTTACGTCCAGTCCTTTCAAGATTCTGTACTAGACTAAAAAGATTGAGGAAATGAATGGCTGGATATTCAGGACACTAGGAACACACTCAGGTTAAGACGATTTTTCAGGACAGTTGATTTTACAATTGCAAGCATGTAAAGTTTTCTGCAAGTTAAAGGAGAATTTAAGAGTCCAAGAAACTATTGCATATAAAAGGAGGCCCCAGTTTATAAACAGATAGCACATAGCTGTTTAGCACATCTCTTTATTGTTATTGTCTAAAAGCACCTGTGATCCAGATGACAGGCAGAGGCAAGCTCAGACTGTTATAGATGGGATGGAGGTGACGTGTCATAATGATTATCTCTATATATAATCTTCATTTGGATCTTGATCTTTGTTTGTCCACGAATGAATTAGAAGAAGAAGCACTAGATGGCAGTAGAGAGACAGCTAAAACATAGGCATTGCATTAAGAATCTCCTCCAGGCTTATACTACTGAAGACTGTATTACTCCAGTCACACCTCAAAACACAGACATTCAAGCTAAACAAATTGTTGTGCTTTAAATTAACTAAAGAGATCTTCATTTAGATCTTGATCTTTGTTTGTCCGCGAATTCCATGCATGCGTAGACCACCTACCAGTTTAGTATGTTGTTGTTACTCACGGATGTCAACAATATGCCAGAATACGAAAGGGGTGGTGGACAGTGTTACGCTGGTTAGCTCCTGAGGCCTGGTTAGAGAATGAGATTGCCAAAGATAAAAGGTACATGCCTACGTAACATATGAATGAAAGAAAGACAGTGGGTAAAATGAATGACAACGTAACAGCACGTTCCGGAAATTATTATTGTTACGTTGTAGCCGGCGAGTGCTGCGCGTCTCACAGTTGTACCGTGGCTTGCTCACATGTCAGTGAAGTGATCCCTATTTATGCTTTAAAGAGCCTGGATACCTATGTGTCCCCCTTTTATAACCATTGCTCCATATATATTGCCTTACTCTTTGGATTGCCACAAAGCAACCTGCGAGATTGGAGAAACGTTGAGAAGACATTGTGAAAGGAAACGATAGCGTCATGAAAACGAGACGGACTGTGAACGGACAGAAGCAGAAATGCTCCTACACCACCACATAATTAATATTCGGACAGTGATTCTGAGTAGGCCGTTCCTATCGAATCAATGTCCAAGGGTTTTCTTTTGTAATTTTCTTTCCCTTATAAAAAATCATAATGCTGTGCGACGAAGGGCCAAGTTCATGACTGGCAGCCGCGTTTAAACAGGGAGCCCTTCACAGACAACTTTAACATGCGCAATGTAGTTGGGCGCACATGGTTAGTCTACTATACTATTTCACAGTCAATTGGGGTGAGTTTTTTTACACATGCCAGGCTGACCTGTCAAAATGGTTTACTTATATTACAAAATCACTTATACAGGATTATTTTTCCCCATCAAGGAATAAAATTCATTGTATCAAACTATAAGCTGTTATGGGTGAAAGTAAAAAGTATTCAGTCAGCCAATGGAGCTGAGTAAAATATGTTTAAATAGATATCCTTTTTAATCAAATGACAACTGTTGCTGACCAAAGAGACTGCCATGTTAGTTGTTACATGTTCCTCCTGAACCCTGTGCATATCAATAGAATTCCCAAATCAGGCTAAAGGCCCACTTTACTATTTACCTAAATCTCATTATGCTAGCAGTGTAAACCCCGAGTGTAAAAATACTATATATAATGATGGCTGAGTGTGGTTTTCTTTTGGTTTCTTATCCTGTCAAAATAATTAAAAAAGTAAGATAGAACACAGAAAATGTGACTGCATCCTAAACATACAGTATGTGGACATGCTTTCAATGTTACTTAGAGGGCATTTGGTATCTTTACTTACATTAAATACTATGTGATAATGAACAGCTGCTGATTCTAGGAGAATACACACACAACAGACACGCATTAGAGAGACAATGAGGCATCATTATGACTCCTCATGTTAAGAAAACAATTTTGCAGAACTAAATGTATCTCTTAGAATGGATTACAAGGCCAACATGGTTCCTAGCGGTTTAAATTGTAAACTTTAGGACACACATCACACACATTGTTATTCATAAAAGATGCACACAACGATTCTGCTAAGTCTGTGATCTTTAAAGGGCCCTTAAACAAATAGCCACTGAGAGAACTTTGCCATTTACATTAGAAATGTCAGCATTATTTCAAACTGGTGTGGTCACATTTTACTGCACAAGACTGAAGGATTTGTGATATCAGCCGAGCACCTCATTTACCTTTGAAATGTGTTGCCCTCTTCTGTTCATGCTCTGATAGATGTGGAAAAACTTCAAGTCATTTTTTGTTTCTCTTCCAGTTGAGAACAATGGATATTACAACCTTCAACTTTACTCTAACACTCACTGCCATTTTATTTGACTGGCTGTATATTATATATAACATCTACTTGTTTTTCTTTCTTTCTGGTATCTGATAGATTTATATGATTACCAATAACAATGAAATTGTAAGCAGAAATTAAGTAAGGACCTGACACCTGGTGCTCTGCTAACAATCTCACCCTTAGCACAAAGAAGAACAGAGTGATTGTGGTGGACTACAGGAAAAGAAGGATAGCTGCCCCAAGTCCATTACTCATAAATGATGAACCTGTGGAAAAGGTCTCCAGTTTCAAATCCTTGGGTGTGAACATCACAGAGAACTTTTCTTGGACCACACACACACATCAGTTACCATCAAAAAGACACAGCAATGCATTTTCTTCTTTAGAAGACTGAAAATATCAAGGTTGCACCAGGACCTTTTTATGAACTTCTAGAGAGCATACTGACATACTGCATTATAGCATAGTACTTCAGTAGAAGAACTGAAGCCTCTGTAATGGGTCATCAGAACTGACCAAAGCAGTACTGCCATAATGTTGCTGGCAGTTGAGGATATTTATCCGTCCCTGAGTGTAAGGTGTTAAAGCAAGTCCTCCAAAATAGGCAGTGTGGTGTAGTGGTTAAGGTTTTGGACTTCAGACCATGAGGTTGTGGTTTTAAATCCTGCTACTGACACTGTGTGAACATGAGCAGGTCACTTGATCTGTCTCTGCTCCAATTAGGAAATCAAAAGAAATGTAAACAATTGTATCATCAATGTTGTGAATTGCCTTGGATAAAGGCGTCAGCCAAATATGTAAATTTAGCATCATTGGAGACTTCACCACCCAAGAACATCATTTCTTTAAACTGCTCTTTTATGGGAAATGATACTAGACTATCGATGCCTGCACAACAAAGCCTCTTTCCCATTGCTGTTAAACTGCTAAATTATTTATCACACTAATTAACCTCTCTTATATTCAATATTATAATATATATGTGCAATATTTTTTAATTTAAATCGATTTGTATTTAAGACTTAGTTATATGTTGTTTATATGTTGTTTAAGGAAAATTCATGGAATGCCATTATAATCTGAGTGATTGCTGTCCTCAATGATACAATGACAAAAAAGTCTTCTTATCTCATTTATCTTATCTTAGTACAGCACTTTCATTTAATTATTTTATTTTTGATCAACAAGTTTATCATATCCTCAGTGCTGGCTGAATGCAAAAACTGACACACTAAGTAAGAATTGTAATAAGTCAAAGCTTTATATTATTCAAAATGGGTGATCATACGGAATTAGATGAAGACAAAGGTAAGGAAGAAATTATTTAAATAAACCAACCTGTTCCCCTGCCTTGTCCTTCTACACAAGCCCCTGCCCTGTCTGTATAGCTGTTGGCTTTGCCATTTGACATGCCTCCAGGTACAAAGAAGCATTAGTTCTCACTCTCTCTGGTCTTTTTCTTTCTCTTTCTACAAGCTTGTCTCTCTTCCTCTAACCCAAGAGTTCCCAAAGTGGTCGATATCGACCCTCTGGGGTCGATTTAAACTTTCTAGGGGTCAATAGTTTCAATAAAAAAATTTGGGGGTCAACGACAGCAAAAATAGACCCCCTTACTACTGCTATTTGTTTGTTACTTCAAAATATATATTATTCCAGTAGGTACCTAATTAAGAAGTAAAATAATTCAAAAAAACACTTTTTTGATAAAAACACATTACATACCAAACTTGAGAACGAAAAGGTAAAATGTGTCATTAAAAGAGTCACATGTAAGAATGCATGAAAATACATGTAGCACAAACATGTCTGTGCATTGTCTTATCAAACGTATCAAAGCAAGTGCGGACATGAAAAACCGTTGCATGTGACTAGGGGGTCAACGGTTTTAAAAGTTTTTGATAAAGGGGTCTGCGGCCGAAAAAAGTTTGGGAACTCTTGCTCTAACCAATGAGCTGTTGCTCTACTCACTTCCTAACTCTGGACTCCTAACTTACCTACCCATTGACAGTGAGTGGCCTTTAAACTTCACATGAAGTTATTTTCTTAGCCAAGCCATAGAATTAGACAGATTTTGCATTACAGTATTTGCCCCAAGAGGAAAATATGCCTTTTTTTTCAGAAACTAAATAAATAAATATGATAACAAATAAAAACACACCAGAATTACTACAGTAAAACGTCCTACTTGGGTAAGATAAGACCAGTCACAGACAGTGAAACATTATAAAAGCACATTACCATAGGTATGAATCAGGTGCTAAATGAAGCTGAGGGTATAAACTAGAATTAGTTCTGAGTTCAGCTTTTGTCATTCAAAAAGGCTTGGCAGTGCTTTATGGTGACCCTTGAACCACTGACCCCCCTGAGCCCTGACATGCCCTTTCAAAGACAGGCTGCTAAGGCAGCTTGTTATATGCCTGTATAACCAGTTATGTCAATGAAAACATCTTGTTAATATAAGTAATATCAGAATAGCAAGTCCTGTGCAACCTTGTAAAATAGGTACACATGCTCAAATAAGAGCTCTTTACGTTAGTGGTGTGCAGAAGAGCATTTTTGAATATACAATATGTCAGACCTGCAGCAGAACAAGAAAGCTCTGGGTCCTACACTTAACATTTAAGAACAGAAAATGACACTCTAATGGGCATATGATCACCAAAAAGAGGGCTGGCTCAGGATTAGAAGAAAATGTCACCAGGTCTGACAATTCTCAATTTTTGCTGTGACATGGAGGAGGTAGTGTCATAATTTGAAAGAAAGAGCATGAATCCATAAAGTAATACTACCATGTGCTAACTTTAAAGAATGGTGGTGGTAGTGTAATAGTGTTGGGAATGTTTGCTTTTAATACTAATTGAGCATCACTCGGATGCCACAGCATACCTACGGCTTGTTAACTATGTGAATTTTTTATGGTTGCAATTTTGTTCCACCAATATAATAGAGACTTCAGTTTACTTCAGTGACTTTCACAGACCCCAGCTCTCAATCCAGTTCAGCAACGTGGCTTGAAGACTGCAAAAAAGTAGGGATTTTATTATACAAAACAACAAATGAAATCACCCACAGAAGTATACAGAATATCAAATAAGTAATTAACAAAATAAACATGGGCATAACTACACTGGGTTTAGGCCCTAACTAGCAGATGAGGTGGCTAATACACCTTTCATTTCAAATAGGCCACCAAAGTCTTCATACTTACCATACTCCATACTTACTTTTAATCTCTATTACGCTGGACACACTTTCCTGCTAACAGTGTGAACTTTGTCTCCAAGCCAACCAACTCCAAGTCCATCTTTACTATGACCAGAAGGTTGATTTCCTCTTACATTGTAAGTATTATACCCTGTAATGTCCAGGGTGATCTAAAAGTACTGACCATGCTGCTATAAATGCTATTGGTGTTTCATTTGTAAATGGGACAGCCAAACCTCATCTCCAAAACTACTACTTGGTCATCCTGGTGACCTCTTCCAGGGTCAGGACTTCCCTGTAAAATTATACTTCCAAGACATTCTGCAGGGAATTGCACAATTTAAGTATTAAGTTGCCAAACATAAGATTGCATGCTTCCTTGGTAACAGTCTCTACATTTTCTAGAATGCTGGTGTCCATCCCAGGACACATTAAGATTTCCTTCCTAAGCATTATGTTATATATCACATTCAAATTCTGGCTTTTACTGTCATTAATTTTACTGTTGTGGACCACCGGAGTGTGTACAGCCGCCCTAACCCTGACACAGACATGCAAGACACAAATTTCCACACAGCACACCTTTATTTATAGATGGGAAAGTACTTTCTTTGCTCCCCACAAGAGCACAATGCCCACAAGACAAAAGCACAGTCCTTTTCCTTCTTCTCTCTCTCTCTTTTTCTTTCTTTGACTCTGGCTCCTCGAATGGAGTGATGCTGATCCTTTTATTCAGCTCCTGGGAGTGACCCAGGTGGCTTATTAGTATTATCTGTATTCACTCCCAGGTGTGGTGGAAGTCCATTGTAGGGCTCTGCTGCTTCCCCTGGCGGCCCCCACGGAACCCAAAAGAGCTGTACCAGACTCCAAGTCCCAGCGTGCTCTGCAGGAATCCGTGGTGCCACAGCCACCCAGGAGGGCTGCCCTCTAAGCGTCCCAGGGGTGGCAGTGCCTCACAGATGCTCTCTCCCCTGGTCCTTCCATCCAGCTGGCGTCCCAGCCAGGTAATCACCAAGGCCGCCCATCACACTGTATATATAGATTTACTGACTATGTATGTTGCACATACAGTATACAGCATCCAGGCTAAGCCATGTACTGTAGTTTGACAGCTGTCTATCAAAGGTCATTGAAAAACCTAGCAGAAATCCACTTAATACGAGAATATTTACTTGAAAATGACTGTTCATGCCCTGGATGTACCAAAAACGGCAGGTGGAAAACCATCAGAGATTCTATTGGAACTGCTTCTTATTGTTTAAACCACTTGAGAATTATGCCTGACAAAATACAGCTGCTTAAGTTTTTATTGTGGAATATTTTGCATCCATAAGATTAAACAGAGAGCTATGAGAAAAAATAAACACCTGCCTGTTTGTTACTACAACCCAACAATCAGCTTTCTTCAGACTTTAATTTTAAGGCAATACTATTTGGACTTTATAGCATATCCAGTGCATTGTAAATATGCATTATCTACACTTCTACAATATTAAAGAAGCTCTCTTATGAGTATCTGGATGGATAATTCACATCAAAGCAGAATCCCATTTGCCAAATTAATCAAAAAAGAATGCCAGTGATAACTTGACACTAAACAAATCAAATACGAGACAAGGTGTCTCTTCTGTCCACGGTGAATAACAGCATTAGCACAGAATATAAAACACAGTGCAAAGATGTCAGATTACACAACTAGGAGTTGTAGGCGATGATGGTTTATGATTTTTTTAGCAGTTTCTAATTTTGACACCCAATTACTGTGGTGCTTGAAAGAACCAAAGGTTGTGTAAATGTTTTCCAAGGATAGTGAGTTCTTCTGCAGTCTTTTTCCTTCCTGCATATCGTCGCAGTATGACAAACAAAATATATTGGACAGACAGGTCACTCTTCTGTTTGCATTGTTCAAAATAACTGTTTCCCTTCTTTCATTCCAGCTGAGCCCTCATTTTTTGTCAGTGTTCACACACCCAGGAGACCACCTGCATGAATTACAACAGAATTAAATCTGTTCGACGTTGACAGTGTTTGATCAAGAGCTTTATGACTGAGTCGCTGAGGGGTCACAGGCAAGTGCCAGAACTGGCCTTTTCTCGCTTAGATTATGTAAATGTAAATTATGTTAAAAATATGTAAACTATAGCTGAAAAATCATAGGAAAACTTGAGTAGTGTGACCTGACTCTGCACAGTCAGTGAACATTTCAATGTACAGCATCTAAACCAGTAATGGGTAAAAGTCACCTGAGTGTTCTAACAACAAAGTAATCCAACACACATAAAAAAGGCACAAAAGGAAACCAAAATGCCATAATAAGTGGCTGCAGAATTAATCATCAGCACAGTCTGACTTCTTCAGAAAGATCAGAAGAGCTACAGTAATGATCTTAAAAGGCTTCTGGTGTGCCTTTTATAATGAGGAACACTAAGACCTAAGACCATGCTCAAGTGACAGCACACAGAGACAATGTAACCACACACCCATGATGTCAGAGGGTGACAACTATCTTAGATCCCAGACCATGTGCTATACAAAATAAAATAATGAAAAATACACAAATGACAGAAAGTAGAAACACATTATAAAATTTCCTTGGCATATGTAACATATGTAGCCCACTTAATATGCTCAGTATTGAAACTCAAATAAGTTATTTGTTAAGATGGTATTTTTGTAAAACCAACTTTCTGGTGAAAGTGTTAATGATGCTAGTACACAAATAGAAGAATTGTTTTTCCAAATATGTTATATGCAAGTGAACACTCATGAGTTAACATTAAACAGTATTTTACAGCAGCTGTCAGAATGTCTTATGATGACAGAACTGGGGCAAACAAACACTTCCTGACTACTGATTATTTAAAACACAGAGAAATTAAAATTACCTTTGACAGCCTGATTGTACAGGGGTCCTCTGTTAAAGTGCCGCTCACTTAGAGGCATGCTGCCTATATTATTGTGTTATCAGATCTCCTATGATGTGCACCTAACACGAAAGTCACCAAATAACTTCTTAGATTCTTTTCTTAATAGGGGATAGGAAAATTGTCAAAAAACCAGCATGTAACTGCTATCTGTAACCTCTTACACATCTCGCTGCCCTTATTGTACCCCGTGTATTCAGCCTCAGGGACCACTAATGGCACGCTGCTCACTGACGAGAACTGTTCTTTTTTTTTTTATTTTCTCTCCTTTACCTCAACGCGGTTTACCACCAATAGAGGGCTTTACAAAGCATTCTTTTCACACTTTAGGGACCACAGCTAGACAGAGAATGACAATCCTACACTTGTCAATGCCAGTAATCAATAATCAGATAGAGGCATCAAGTTTAAGCTTTTACTTAAAAATTATATTTATTTGCATAATAACCAACAGAAGCAAATATAAGCAACACAAAGAATTACACAACCTAGGTGGGTTTGTGTAGTCTTCTTGCAGTCTACAGTTAAGGCATTTCATTTTTACACTCCTAGTTTGTTTTGTTCCAAGTCAGGGGATGATTCGCCACTTTGTTTCAATTTCCAGTTAGCTCGGTTGCATTTCACACTGTAAACTTTCAAGAAAATTAAACATATCCATAAACATCCCGTGGGCATGTCACGGACTTCTTTCATTGGGAGAAACATTTTTTCCCTGGAAAAAGTATCATAGCGGGTATTTGTGCATTGCTGCAGAACACGTTTCAAATGTCCGAGTGTACTGCTGATGGCATAAACAGATGTGCTTCAGTAATTTTTTTTGAGTACTGAGAAAAGCACTATATAAATGTAATAAATTATTATTATTTTCATTTAACTGTATATATTTACACTCCAGTAGCCACACTATTAACATAACCTCAAATCATGTCTACTGTTCTAACCCTTGTACATATTTGTTATTAATGTTTATGCTTGATTAACATTAACTTACATGTTAATTTTAATGTATGCATTGACAGGATACCCCAGCCTCACGCATGTTGTATTCATGATGTAATATTAGGACTTTTGATTGGCAGTCTCACAGACAACTTCTATTCATTTCTTGTATGTGTTCACCTCTGTATGTGTTCTGATCGACCCAATCACAAGTAAATTAACATCAATCCTTTTTATTTTTAACATGGTTAACTGCTGGCTAATTGAGTGTGGGCAAGGCTCTGAGACTGAATCAAGTGCTGCTCTGACTGAGCGAGTAATTGTGCGAGTCGTTTTATGTGAATTGTGTTATATTTGTACCTGTGTGCATATTTGGTATGTTTGACCTTTTAAGTGTTTTTCATTCTCCATGTTAACCCTGGGTTCACTTTGCTAATAATAATAATACCTTTTATTTATATAGTGCATTTCCCATGCTGAAGGTGCTATTAAGGAGATTCCCCAATTGCTGACAGCAGACAGAAAGCGTAACTACGACACAATGCAAAATGTCATGCGTAATGTACAGTATTTCATGCAATTTAATTGGTCCCAGGTCGGATCTCATGCAGAAATCATGTAAATGTTACTACACCCAATCCACCCTTTCCAAAGGGTCTTAATGCAGTTGTTTTGGTCTGCATTAGAGTGTAATTTTCATGTTCATATCTATCTCAATGAACATGACTTTCAGGGAAATTGCATCAGAGTTAGAAAAAAAACTGGTCCAGACCTATTAGCTGTGAAAAAGTCTTTAGGCTCAGATAACAGTTTCTTGAAGGCCCAATTCCTCAGTTATTGATTACATATCTTTAATCAGAAAGTGAAAATACAGCTTTCTTGCCAGAGACCGAGCTCCTTGGAAAGAGTCCTACAGCTAAGCAAAAAAATGGGGTGTTTTTTTCCCAGGGCCCTAAACTAACCCAGTCCCTGCAATTTTAAGAAATTCACCTCACCTTTAGTATCCAGTTTACTACTAAGTATGCAAAACTTTAAATTTTATTATAATTACTATTTTACTTTTTAAGAGTAAAACAGTATTCTGATGTTAATAAAATGTTTGCTTTGACCAAAAATAATGACTTGGAAAATTTTAAAATATATCCAAGCACAATTTTGCTGAAAAAATTAATTCACTAACCTTAACCGTTGTGTGTGTCTCACCAAATTTTCAGCTTTGTTAGTCCATTAGGAGGCTTCTTTCAATCCAGCAAACAACTGAAAAGTTGAAAGGCATCCAGATTTCAGCATCTGCAAAAAGACGAACAGCTCCCAAATGGGCAATTTCAGTAATTACTTCTTGTAAAACCTGTGTGGTATGTACATGGACAGTTTCATTATAGCTTAATTAATTATTTATATAACTAAATATCTATTTTTAATTTAAAAAATGTGAAAGGCACTGCTGCTTAAGTTCCCTATATTATATTTTACATATTACTGGTTAAGCTGCAATTAAGTTGCAATGAATGCGGTTTATTTGCACCCTTTGTATATGTCACTAAAATATTGTATTGTAAGATTCAATGTGCCTCACTTATCAACACCAAATATTTGCATAGTTTACTCTATTTGCATACAGCGTTGTTGTACAAATTTTAATATTCATTATCTTTTTTGAAAATAATTTCTTTAAACTACAATGATCCTCACTTATCACCACCAAATATTTGCATACTTTACTCTATTTGCATGCAGCATTGTTGTACAAATTTTAATATTCATTATCTTTTTTGAAAATAATCTCTTTAAACTATGCAAAATTTATTTTGCTCATAACTATCCTGTATACAAAAAAAGTTAAGATGACTTTTTCACTTAGTTTGGTACATAGTTTGTCAAATACTGTATTCATAAATATTGAATCCTTACCAAACAATAGAAATAAGATTACAGGTCCCTGTATCAGTGCATTGCAACTCATTTATCTCTCTATTATAAAACAAAATCTTGAGACAAAATCATTGCCAAGAGATTTTTTCAAGTCCCGTCCTCTTCTCAACCATTTTCAACCACGCCCACGGTCCTCTCACTTCTCATTCGTGTAAATGCTTTTGTCAGACACAGTTTCTGCGCTCTCAGCTCTTATAAATTTTTACGTTTTCCGTGCTTCAAGTTCCCAATAAAAGAAAACTTATTATGTCCAAACCTTATTGGAGAATTTCATACCGAAGGGTTATCAACAGAAGAAATGAGTACACGGGCAATCCTAGTACCTAGAAACGATGAAGTCAAATGAATTAACGTGTAAATTGTCAATCGGTTACACAGCAAATTGGTTAAATGCATATCAATAGACTATGCTGAAACAGTTGGTGGTGATGGTGCGGAAGATGAAAACATTAACTTACAATATCCCATGGAATATCTACAAACGTTAACTCCATCCAGTCTTCCACCAGCCGAATTACTGTTGAAAGAAGGATGTATCGTAATGTTATTGCGTAATTTATGTTTGAGTGATGGGCTATGCAATAGGACAAGATTAGCCGTTTTTCAAAATTGGTCGAACAATTGTGACGTAAAATTTTAACAGGTGACAAAATAGGTAATGTAGTACATCTTCCACGGATAACATTAGACACCAAAGGAGATCTTGATATGCCATTCGTATTAAAACTTTTACAGTTTCCCATTAGAATAGTTTTTGCTATGACAATTAACAAATCACAGGGATAAACATTTAAAAAAATTGGTTTATTTATTAGAGAGAAGGAAACGATAGTCACTCACGGGCAGTTATACGATGCGATGTCATGATGTAAGTCCAAACATGGAATCAAAATTCAATGCGATATTAACGAAAAGTTCATTCAAAAAATTGTTTTTACTGAAGTTTTACAGTAAAAGTGTAAGTTTAAAAAGTATTTGCATGTTCATTTCAAAGCCAAACAGAATCAAAACGTATAACGCAACGAATACCTTTAACGCAACATAAAACATAATTTTCTTTCAATTTATTACGTTTTACTATTTTTTACTATGGTTAATTGCTCGCTGTAATGTAAAATAGTTCTATTATGCATATGTAACAATTCCCATGAAAATAACAATCTGTTTAAATTGTACAACTGCTTCCCCATACGCGAGTGGCAGTTCCGCGAAGTGAGTAGCACATAGTGTCCGCGCTGGGGTGGTTAATGAAGCGAGCAGGGTGCAGAGCTCCCTAGTCTATTACAAAATGTATTTGTGTTTCTTCTTTCTGAATTTCAGACTCCATTGCTGATTAGATTTTTTTAGTGCTGCTATCGTAGGACTGAGTTTGGGCTTCACTTCAGGAAACATATAGTGTAAGATGTCATGTTGCTTTCTGTATATGAGTGAGTCACAAGCGTTTTCCACATGCTTCTTTTCAGGATTTTACATTTCCTTCTAAAGCCTGAAATCAATCGAAACCATTTTTTTAAAAATTATTTAAAGACCATGCAGCTTAGGCAGTAAAAGACATGTAGGCAATATATGGCGCAATCATCAGTGACATAATGTTGCACAATGTTTAGAATGTTTTATTTTTAATGCTTGGGTTATTTTGGATCACTATTTTGTGTGCCCTCTCTTTGGTGTGCCCATCTTCTTATCTTGCTGCTAGACCAATTGCTATCATGTGACTTGTGCCTAACTAGGCATTATTGTGTCATATTTATATTATCAATAATGATGCTACACAGTCCTAAGCATCCACATTTTAGCAAAATGTTCAGAAGGAATCTAACAAAGTGGTTTGCAAAACTGGTTTAAGGAAAGTTCTTCATTTGTTTGATTTAGGGTTCCTTTCTGTATTTTTGAGTACAATTTTTAAAGTGTATTTTGGTTGGGGTAATTAATGCATCTTTAGAATTCAGTAATGACTTCCTGTACATTAAACCCCGAATTTTTCCAAGCACCTTTAAAAGCACCGTCTTTGTTCATGATCACAAGCAACTTATCTCATTTGGGACATACTTTGTTTAAAAACAACCCTTATATACAGGAATTAGCCAAACAACATAAGTGAGAGTAATTAATAAACATTGAAATAAAAAGTAGCACAAAAAATGTATTCTACAGCAAAATATAACTAAATGATTTTTTTTTTTCCTTTTTATTAATTTTATTGCAATCCATACAAATCAATCAAGTTTTTACAAAAAGAAAAATTGAGTTAAGGATAAATCAATAAAATAAAATCAATAAAAATATAACTAAATGATGAGGTCACATTTGCAGGATCACATGTACAATAGCAACACTGGTACTATAGGAAGAGGACCCAAAAATTCCCCGAATTGTTAAAAAAAAAAAAAACCTTTAATTTAAAACTTACAGCAGTTTCCCATTAGTCACTTTTAAAATACTCCCCTTGAGATGTAATAACCCTTCTCCCAGAGCTTTTCTCATTCCTGCAAACATTTCCTGTACTCATCTTTTGTTACCGTGTCTAGAGCCTCCTGCGTTTTTGCTGGATTTCTTCCACTGTACCAAATTGTCTTCAATTCAGTCACAATTTTCATTTTGGAAACATAAATAAGTCACATGGAATAAGATCTGGGGAATAAAGGGAGTGCAAAGCAACAAACACATTGTTTTCACTGAAAACATAGTGAGTGTAAAATGCAGTTTTGTGTGTGCCAAATGGCTCTGAATGTTTTTTCTTGGTGTTCTATCAAAGACACCTTAAAAGTTCAATGTAATGTTACTGGTTAACATTCTGTTTATGGAGAACAAACGGCGTAATGAAAATTACAGTGAAATTCTTACATGTCTAACCAACACAAAACATGCAACCGCTCTCCAGCTTCATGATAAAAAAGACTTGAACCATGCCCAGAAATTAGACCAGTGCAGTCAGATAAATATTTGGGGCAGCAACTTAGAGGGCTCGCATTGTTTACTCAAAACATAAAAGACAGCCTTTAGGACCCCAAGGTACAAAAAAAAAAAAAAGGAAATGGCTTTGTTCAACCTTAACAGTAAACTAGTCGGAACTCTGTTCTCTTGGAATGATGGATCAGAATGTGATACTGGGAGTGTCCGCGCTGTCTCTCATCCTGGGGTGATACTGCTTACCATTTCAGGGGCTGGAAGATGGACTCCAGGCACACAAGAATCACAGGATTATTAAAGCATAATGACATTTTTTAAAATACAAAACAAAAATCAACTTAGCAGATGTACTCCTTACCCTTAAGCTATGTTTTCAGGTTCTAAAAACATGTAGAAAAAAAATAGAGAAAAATTCCAGTAAAATTACCTGGACAGTGTCATTTATGGCTGTATCCATTTTCCTAGGTGGTGGTGGTTTGGCATTAATAAATATACAATAACCACTGAATAAATTATAACATATCTAATACTCAGCAAACCAGTTGATTCTAAAATGAAACTGTACTTTAGAAAATACTGGCACCTGGACACAAATGTAACTGGCAGAGAGTATGAATAGTCTTGGAGATTCAGAAGCAATTCACAAAAACATATATGCTTTCAATCTATGACTGTCAAGAATGGGGAAACATAGGCCACAGATGTTGAAATTAACAATAAGTTCAAAAACAGTGGTTGTTTGTTTTATACATATAAAAAGAAAGACACCTGTTGATAACAATTGATGTTCACTTTGGCATCATGTAAAAACATAAAATTTTAAAAAGATGGAGTGAAAGAGTGGAATTACATGGAGCAGCATAATGCATGGAATCTTTCGAAACATCATATTTAAAAATTCAGTTAAATGTATAGCATACTGCCTTTGCATTATTTTAGGAGGAGCAATTGAAACATCACCGTAAAATGTTAAATGCTCAATGTATAACTTAAAACATTTATTTCATTTCTACGCAAGATGAGAACAATAACCTTGATTAATACATGTAGCTTAGGTAATAAAGAGTGTAAAATGCAATAATCATTAAGTCAGAGTAATTAATGAGTGCCACACTGAAATTCGAAAGAAGCAACTAGAAAGAAATTTCTTTTAGCTTTGATTAATTTTATATCTCACCTTTCCTTAGACTTGCCTCAAATTCAGTTGATTTTATGAAATAGCTTTGAAGTATCATTGTTGTCTAAGAGCAATATTACCAACAAATATGGAGCAGAAAAAAAGATTTACAATACCAACTGGATTGCCATTTTGTTATCTTTGCCAAAAAAACAAGATAAGCAAGTCAGCACATAGCAGGCAGTTACCGTCACAGTTTCTCTGGCATTCACTTTGGGGCCTACAAAAAAAGACCGTATTTTGTCGTTGGGTCCTTCTTTTTGAGTTAGTGACTGGTGCCAGAATGAAGTTTAATCTTTGACTCTTTTGAGCCTTGTTGCCAGGGAGTAAGTAGGAAAACACATTGTCCTTCTGCTCTGAGGCTCCGCCTCTTCCTGTTTTCCCTTTACATGCTTCCCCATAAAGACATCCTAGAGATTATCAATACATTTTCTTTCTGCCAAATGTAGACCTGTATTCTCATCTATAACTCCAAATCCTTGGTGGATGTGTTTATTAACCTTTTCTGTATTTATTACATTTTAAGTAATGTGGTCGCTAAACAGTTTACTGTTATTTGCTTTGCATATTGGTAAGTAATGTATTGGCATTTATCAGGTGTAATTTATAAGACATCATTGGCAATTGAGAGGTTTGTTGTGCCCTTCTCGATCTTACTCACATCAATAGGAAGAGGAGAAACTGAATGGCTGAGAATTAAAAGGCAAACAGAAAGATCTTTCAGATATTGCAAAGGTGGAAACACTACCTTTGTGGGATCAGCAAAACAAAACTATGGGACAAAACATAAAGTCATTCTGGTCAGTTCCAGAATGTTCTCATTTTGCTCAGGAAATGATTGTTCTATTGCTGTGCTGATTTTTATTTAAACAAACAATGTTTGGACGGCCTTTAACACATTCCGCAGCCATAAATAGCTGGCCACAAGATGTCACATGCCATGCCGCAATAATGATGTCATTGAGCAGCAGTAAAATGAACGAAATAAGAAAAAAATTACACAAATGAAAAAATAATTTCTTGAAATCTGACAAGCGCATTTATTTTCGCTACCAGCTTTTTAAAATAATCATCTTTACAATTTCACTATTCTGGTGTGCACTAAGCTCTTATGGGAGAATACTTTTGGTCAGCATTCTAACAGAAAGATGATTGATTTCTCAGAGTACTTCAGTTGCTACAGCATTCTCTAGCAAAACTGCTTCCTGAATTCTTGTAAAACTGCTGAAGACTCTAGGGAGAGAATGTCTGACAAGGAAATAATTCAAGAACTAAACTCCACCTAAAGTGCATTCATAGCAACTAAAGATTTTAAAAAGGCAATTAGGAAGCTGGCTAAAGCAAAACCAGAGTTCTCCAAGCCCAAATGGACTTGGATGGCTGCATTATTGACTTAGTTGCACTTTAACCACTCACTATTTGCCCCTTCACAAGCTTATTTCCATTGTGCTGCTTGCAAAGGAGATTTCTTGTCTAATTCCACATTAAATCAATATATGTCTAGTTATATTAGTATCCCAAAGATCATTCATGCAACACAGTTTAGTCTCATTGCATCTCCACATGACATTTTTATATGCCTCAGTACCTTAGGTGGATCAAAGCTCCCCACGCTCTAGAGGAGATTTGGCAAGTACCCTTATGTTATTTTCTTCTCTACTGGGAAACGAATAGAGCTGATGTGCTTCATTTGCAAAACTATAACCTCACATTGCAGGACTTCCTGATTTTTAGGGCAATTACTTAACTCTTCTGTGAATACTTAAAACTACCTTTCAGTGTTAGTGTCCTGTTTAAAAGCATACCATATGAAATGGGTTTTAGGAATTTAAATTCTTCCCCAAAAAAACTGAAGAAATGCGAGTGTATTTCAAAGTGCAAAACCATGGGAATGTGGGGCCAAATCAATAAAATTATATGCTGTAGATTGTTTGGGTGATGTTGCACTGTAATAAATCCTTCTGCCTTCGGTGTCCCCCATCCAATGAGAAATCCTGCTCCACAGATGTGATGTGAATAAGATTTCACCATCTATAGGAAATAATATCAAAATGGTATTTTGCAAAGCTGTTTGGGGTATATAAATAAGCTTTAGCTTGACCTGATTAGATGTTTCTATAACACATACTTACTCTTACATTTCTATTCTTAGTGCTTATCTACAATAACAGTTTCCTGTTAGCTACTTTTTTTTTCTGATGGGCATAAACTTGTTTTTTTTTATGTTTCTCTTGTTTAGTGGGATTTGTATTTGCCCTGATTATTATAATGTAGTAAAATCTTTTCAGTGTGTTTACTTTTTTGAGCTTAAGAAAACATACAGCAGATACAATCAATGAAAGCAATAGAAGTACTTTATAAGACTTTTTTTTAGTGTCCTCATCCCTTAGCGCAGGCCCTGCTGATTCTTTAATTGACTCTCTACACCACGGGTGTCGAACTCTGGGTCTGGAGGGCCACAGTGGCTGCAGGTTTTCATTCTAACCCTTTTCTTAATCTGTGACCAGTTTACACTGCTAATTAACTTCATTTCCCTTTATTTTAATAGCCTTGTTTTTAAGGATTTAGTCCTCTGAATTTATTCTTTTTTTCATTAAATGACAGCCAACCAGAAATGAGATTTTAAGTGAGCCAATAAATGACAAGTTGAGTCTGGCCACACATTCCATTTCATTTCAGCAGATAACCAGCTAAACTGGGATTTCAAACTCAACCAATTTCACTCCAACCAATCTCTTAATTAGAATTCGATTCTTGCTGATAATTAAACTCATTATTTAATTCCATGGCTTGTTGCTGCTCTCATTCTGCCACAGCAGACATTTCCAAAACTGTTTAATTTTCTGTTTTTTCTAAGAACCCCATCAAGATGTTTTGGTGACCCGAAAGATCAGCCTTACTGAGAGCTTCACCTTTCTTTATTTTCAGATATTGTGTGATAGGCACAGGTGAGCTGATCATGTGGTGGCTTGTTTTGTGTCCATTATTGTTTGGCTGCTAGTTAAGGAAAAAGAAACAACTAAGGGGCCAAGTTAATTAAAACTAAGGCAAAATAAATTAATTTCCAGCAAAAACTGGTCACTAATTAAGAAGATGGTGTGACAGATGGGGGCACTGTCTTCCCCTTGAACTCTCAGACTAGACACCAGATAAAAGTCCAATTATTAATTTTATTTGGACAATAAAGTGCACAAAGCACCCTCCACTCCACCAAAATCATAAACAATCACAATAATCAATACAATAATGAAATCCTCTACTCCTAGATGCGTTGTCACCCTTCCTCCCAACTCAGCTCAACCCGCTGGGGTTTCCCATCTTCCTTTTAAAGTCCTCAACCCAGAAGTGCTTCTGATCCCTCAGTCCATGTGATTACCCAGCACTTCCGGGTCAGGTGAAAACTCCTCTTTTTCTTCAGCCCGGAAGTACTTTATTTATTCCGTCCTCATGACTGTGAAGTACTTCTGGGCTATACTGAACATACAAGTCCTTGAGCCTCCCTGCAGCGTCCTCTGGTGGCCCCCATGGTATCCAGCAGGGCAGTGAAGGGAAACTCCAAGGTTCATGATGCCCTGCTGGAATTCGGGGCATCTCCATGTTGCAGGGAGGGCTCCACCTGGCAGCTTGGGCATATTGGCCGGCATTAGCTGCCAGCCATAGTCCACAATGGTTAGAATGAAAACCTGCAGCCACTGCGCCCCTCCAGACCGGAGTTTGACACCCCTGCTCTACACCCTGTTCTAAATCAAAATCAGTCCATACCACAAATTTTTCTGAATATGCTTTGTTCTTGTGTTCTCCATACCAAATTTTACAAACCATGTTATTGTGATTGTCAATATATTCAACATAGTGATACTCATTAAATTTTTTTTTATAAATGAACAGTAATACACATTTGTGTTATGGCACTACAAGTGTTTTGTATGACTATTAGATAAATGCTGTACATAAGGAACTGTAAAAGTGTGCCAGGTGAGGACTGGCATTGCCAGCAACAGAAGCCTGAAAAGATGAAAGGGGCCTGATTGGGGATGCAGGGCTGCAACAATTAGTCGACGTAATCGATGACGTCAAAAACTCGTCGACGCGGATTTTTTTTTGTCGACGCGTCATAAACAGAACCTTCAATAGAGGCTCCAGTCACAAAGAACCACATTGGTTTTTGTAACTGCAATGCACTACATGAACATCTGGGGGCAGTATCGTTTGTTATTGTTTGTCAAGACTGCACACAGTCCTACCAACGAAGAAGGACGTCTGAGGAGAAGAAGAATGTAAAGGAAAATAAACGTGGTTGCAATGGCGAGTCGGAAAAATGAGGGGGAATGAGAAGGAAAAAAATTGAGACAGAAACTTTCTAAAGTGAGGGAGCACTTCACCGAAAAAGAAAAAAAAGATGAATGCAGATTAAGTAAAGCGGAGTTTTCTTTTCATGGCAGCATCATCGCGATGCATGAGCCGCCGTCTCTTGAGAATTTATGCAGACGCTGTTAGTTAGTTAGTTAGGGTCAGATCAGGAGGGGAGGGAGAGCGTGAATGAGACTGAGAAAATAAAGGTGAAAAAGCTTTTACACTTTTACAATTAACAAATTTACACCCGATCTGTTCGTTTTCAAATAATATTGCATTAGTGCGATGATGTTTTCTGATTGGTACTATTCATGTCATACAATGATTTCTTCAAAATGTCACATATATTTGTCTCTTTCTTTTTTTTTCCTCGGTGCTGTGCACTGACACCAGAAGGCGTGAGCTTACTCAGTGCTAGCAGCAGCACGCAGGTGGCTGGTTGCTTGTGCTATAACAAGTTGACCTGGCGGCGATCAAAGCACATGTACTGTGCAAGGCATGTACAGGGTCCACTGAGAAAAGAAGAGCATTCATGGCTCACCTTGCAGAGGAACATTCTTTCCTCTGCATGTCCTGGAGTCCTGTGCAGACTGGGCAAGATCGGGAGGAAAAAAAACGCGGTCATTGATTACAACCGCAAGAAGGTACGCAAATGAATATAAATAATGTTGCATCTGTGCCACGTTTTCAGAAATGTACTATAAGGTCATAAAATGAACAATTCCAAATATCATATATACCTGTGTCTCTGTATTTTTGGTCAGTGTGGGTTTGACATCACGGGCCTTAAGGTGCATACTAATTCAGCGTAAGCAGGAAATCAATAAAATTAATAAAATTGAATAAAAAAAATTAAGTGACAATGAGATATGAATAAGGCAGATTTGCCAGCGTTTTGTGTGTCAGTTTTTATACATCCAGATCAGAGAATTTCCAGTTCGATTGTCTCAAAACACCACTCACATCTACATTTATTCCCAGTTTCAGATAAAAAGTAACAGCGTCAGATCCCTGGAGGGGCAGTAGTATGTATTGTGATCGTGACTGACAGAATAAAAGTGAAAAAAAAAACAGTAACTTTTACAAGTACTATACATTTAATACAGTGGCTGTTACAGACACAAATCATATGTATGTGTTTATTTTATAATAACAATAAGAGCAACTCAGTACTCAAAACGGTAAATATACGAGGCAGTCAGGATCGAACCGTGGGACTCTTGACTATAAGTCAGCAATTCCTACCGCTGCACCACAGAAGCTATTGTATCATCTTTTAACCTTTTGTGAAAGTGTTTATTTGATCTTTGCACTTCAGGCTTTACACATTATATAGTTTATGTCTACATTTTGTCATTTATTACTAAAATATGAAAAAAGTTTCAGTTTTAACGATGTATTTTTTGTTTAAGTTAAATGCACTTTTTTGTTTAAAGACTACGTGCACTTTAGTTTGTATTGTTTAATGTATTTCTTTTTTATTGTGATGGTCACACTAATATAAAAACATCTAATTATTTTCAAATTCATATGTTTCACTGGTTATTTTAATTTGATTATTATTATTTTTAATTGTGTTAATGCAGAGACATCAGGGTGACATTCACAGGTTGACAGATGTGAGCAGATGAGGTAAGACATGCACTGGAGCCCAGAACAGGATGTGCAATCACAGGTCGCAGGCATCAAAATAGTCAGGCATGAAATAATCGTGACTAATCGAAAAATAAATTGAACGATTAGTCGACTACCAAAATATTCATTAGTTGCAGCCCTATGGGGATGGTAGAGTATATAATACCTGTAAAATGTTTTAGGGCTCTAATTTTTCCAGTTTGTATTGAACTTTAAGTAGGTCATGTCCAGGAAATAACGTGAAATGGTACAAAGGTAAGCAGTGCCAAAGGTCAAAAGAAAAGTCTGGGTCACCAAAAAATGAAACATAATGTAATTTTCAAAGTTATACAAAAAGGCCTTTTCAGGGAACATGATATCAGTTAACAGTTTACAACTTCTCAGCAGCAACTGTAGTTAATTAAACCTTGAAAGTTAATGCAAATAATTCATACAGGTGTCCCACCTTTTGTTGATTACTGACAAACCATCTGTTTGTATAAAACCATGGAACACCCTCAGAAACATTATTTGGACAATATTGGACTATATAAATTGAAAAGAAAGCCAATGTATTTGAAGGTAGAGTTTCCTACACCAGCAAAAGGAACTTGGAAATTGGAGGAAACTTTGACAGAAACAGGTTTGGCAATCCCATAGCCACAACAAATCCAATAGACAAGTTTGTGAGAGTCAACAGCTTATTTGAAAGATAACTCATATGACAACAGATTCAAGCACAAACTTAATAGTGTTCAAAGTAAGCACCACAGAGTACATTAAGACATTAGGCAGCATAAATTGCAAAGAAAGTGGGGTGTTTGAAAACTTTTAATCCTTTTAACAATTGTTTTCTTACTTCCACTCAACCTGCCAACCCAGTAGCTCAAAATTATCTCTTCATAGTTTCCTTAACAATACATGTACACCAGTGGATACTCACTGCACGCCCAACCTACCTGGAAAGCGGTCTCTCTTTGAACTGTCTTTCCCAAGGTTTCTTCCATTTTTTCCCTACAAGTTTTTTTTTTGGGAGTTTTTCCTTGTCTTCTTAGAGAGTCAAGGTTGGGGGGGCTGTCAAGAGGCAGGGTCTCTTAAAGCCCATTGCGGCACTTCTTGTGTGATTTTGGGCTATACAAAAATAAATTGTATTGTATTGTATTGTATTCTAAGATTTGCACCATGATAGGAACCAACTTTTTTATCATCAATGATTTGTGCATATAGCTACAGTATTGCATACTTGATCATGTCTTTGTCTCTCTCTAAGATGCATTCACAATTCATGCTTAGGGCTTTTCACTGTTCCTGTGGCTCTTGCAGATCTTCCAGGAGAGAAAACCTCTCTGAAACTTGCACTGTAATCTCAATTTTCACAATGCAGAAATAAGACATTCATCAAACTCTTACACGTTTCCAGAATATGTGGTTGATTTACACTCTTACACCATCTCCTTAAACTTGCACTGATGGTTTTTATGTCTAGTACTTACATAACTAGCTTCTCTAATCTTCTGAGGTAAAATAGGACTACAAAAAACAAATTGGCTTTGCTAATAAGCACTGCAAACATTAGCAACAAAAGCAAAAAGTTTCAAATAAGAAAGCTTGTTGTTTGTCGTAGAGGAAGCCCTATAAAACATAGGTATGATTCTGTATTGAAACAAAATATATTACAGTAGTTGTTTCCGGAATTGCAGTCTGCTGAAAAATAGAGGAATTAGGTCAAATTTGAGATCAACTGTATTTCACTTCAGCTGCTCACAACAGCCTGCAATTTAGCATTGTTGGCTTTGATAGTTGTAAGTACAAAGAGTGACTGGGTAATTCCATGCAATTTGTGGAAAATTACAGATCACATGGAGAAGTCTGATTTTATTTCTGATTGTTAAAAAAGAAAGAAAAAAGTTCCAGGGCTACTCAGAGTGGTTAGTGATTTTTGTTTCTTTTCTTCTATTGTAGATTATTTTAGATATAAGTATCAACAAGCTGGCAATTCATAGTTAAACTGAATTTAATGATAATGCTGATTTCTAGTGTCATTACAACAAACTGACATATTGACATGTTTGATGACAAGATTATTCAGATGAAAAGGAAAGGAAGGTACTTTGCTTTTCTTGTGCTTCATTGTTTTTGCCGAACTTCAGAACATGAATACTGGAGTAAAAAAACTAAAGCTCAATGTGTGAACACTTTAAAAACTTGTTATGTTATGTTATGTCTGTTTTCTTACATATTTAGTCAATTAGGTTTAATTTTAGATGTCATATCAGAAAATTGAATGACTGTCCAGATAGGCCTGGTTGTAAGTGTGCTTTGCAATAGACTGGTTCCTGCCTTGGTGAAATATGCCACTGCCATCCACAACTCAAAATTGAACAAAACAAATTTGAAAATGGGTAGAAAGATTTGGTTAGGAAAAAAAATGATGGATGAACATCCCCAAAATATAAAGTATTACATGTAGGAAAGATGAATAATTTAAAACTGTTTTCCTCAAAATACAAAATCTTTGTAAAAATCATATTTCTTATTTATAGAGAAAGAAGACATTTGTAGCCTGGCTTCCTTTTACTGCTTTTAAATAAAATATGTCAGCTTTCAAATTATCCAACAGTTATACTTACAACATATTGTCCAAGGAATTACATTTTAAAAAGTATTATTGGCAAATATTAGCAGAATGAATTGTTATATCTGAATTTCTTGTAAATATCTCAAATTTTTGTATAAAGGAGATTTTGATCTAGAGTTAACGTTCTTTTGGGACTTGTACTGATTCATTTATTTGATGCCATTTCATTATTTTGAATGTGTGAATATTTATTAAATATATTTTTCTACAGTCTTAAATACTTCAGAAATTCATGTCTACTGATCTTCAGCAGGCAAACAGTGTCTTCAGGAATAAAAATGGTTCTCCATTCAACAAGATACATTTCATGATCAATAGTAAATTCTTGACACCAAGCTAAGCATTGATATCTTCTAAATTGGCAGCTGAATGTAGGTTATTTGAGTTCATTGACTAAGTCAATTCAATTTTCTTCTGCACATGAAATTTCCCTGACTAAAATACATCTAGTATGTAATGTGTCTCCTATCTATCCTTCCATCTTCTTAACCTAGTCAGTCCAGCACTGGAATTTTGTAACTCTTGTCAAAATCTGATAGAAATGTTAAGGATCTCTTCCTAACAGGGTTATTTCCACCAACTTAAGGTTCATAACCTTTCAACACCATCACTTGTATATGTACGGACTCAAGGCACGATAGTACAAATTTAAGAATAGAATCAAGATAACAAATGTGGTACCAAGACAGACAGAGGTCAAAACCAAAAAAGACAGCTGACCAACCATCAAAACAAAAACAAATAAATAAAATTTAAGAGCACTAATCCAAAAATCAAAGTCTAAAGCCAGAAAAAAATAGCAATGGGACTTTTGATATCGAGGCTCTGAAGTCTGCATCACTTTAATGAAACGCACTCTTTCGAAGCAGTGCATTGAAGTTCGAATTCAAGTTCAATTACCACATGGCTGATGACGTCCAAAGCTTTGAATGTCACTGAAGAATCAGGACTGGTCTGACTGCTTTGAAACTTTGTGTTGCTCCATATGCAATGAAAAAGAATGTCAAACTACTAGTTGTATTTTATACAGAAAAGATATTACAGTAAATATGGTGTCCATAAATGTGGAACATATTATCCAACAATAAAGTAAATATCATGCTATATACTATTCTTTCGTACCATAATTTTTAATGTATCATTAATACTAGACTACTGTAGGTACAGTCTACATTCCAGACGCACATTACCTAAACCCAGTTATGATCATCTCTTTGCCCTTTAGGGCAATTATTCTCCAGACACTGATGGACAAACACATTGCCTCATAACAAAAATCCTCTGACACGAAAAAGTTCTCACATAATTATGTACCAGTGGTGGCTTATAATGTATTGCAGCGTCTCGTCAGTGCTTGTCAGGTCTGAGTGGTAATGGATTCTTGCTGTTCACATCACTATCATAACAGTGCATTAGGCTGGGAAAGAGTTGCCAACACTTTCAGTTGGCATTTCATCATGCAAATGGGTAGCCGATAAAAACAACAAACCTGCCAAAGTCCCATATGAATGAAAATTACTACAGCAACAGTGAGTGGTCTTTGTAAGGATAGCAAGCTGCCCAAAAGAGCAATGGAAACAGCAAAGAATCCATTAGCACTAAGCACAGGTGAGCACTGGAGTGACACTACAATATTCATAATGGCAACAAATTACATCTTTAGGACAACACATTTTAAACGTTATGTTATTGTAGAAACTTTTGGCCCATACTAACATGTACATTTATTGCATCATTTAAACATGATTATCATAACATCAAAATGAACACATAGAGCATTCTTAGGCTTTTACTGTTCCTCTCCGATTGAAACAATGTGATAAACAATGGCTTGTGAGTACACTTCCTCCAATGGCTGCCACAAGTTAATGGCTGCAACAATTTCTGTAAGCCTCTAGATGTAACTATTTTTGATGCTTCATAATCTTTTTTTCAGCACAATTAGGAAGAAGCTTCAGAATCTTCATGGAGCTTCACCCAATCATCACTACAAAAAAAAATACTTTGTTCGAAAATGCAGTAAATCAGTCAGAAATCAAATAGAGGACCCGGAAACCTTTGAACTGACCACCAGGAGCTGTTGGGATGGATAGCTGTGGCAACAACTAATGCTAACTCTACCAAAATGTGTTGCCCAGTAAACGAATAAAATGGTGTTGCAATAAGTTGGTATAAAACTTCATATTCATATTCCTCAAGCCATGTAAAACATGTAAACAGCAACCATAGAGAAGGCATGAAAAAGAACTCATTATAACTGCATACAAAATTTTGTCAGTCAATTTGTTTGAACCATACTGGAGGATTAATTGTAACTGACCTGAGCCATTTCTCCATTAACATGTGACGATAACAAGCATTCTCTTATCCTCTTATTATAATACGTAATAACTGTTAAATATATCCTCGCTATGTTTTAAGTGGTGTTTTCCTGGCCCAGAGCTGATCAAGGATATGTTGCACAAGCTTATTGAATCAATTGGTTACTTAATTCTCATCTTCATATGTGTCAGCTATTTTCCACACCAGACGGTTTTCACCCACAAACTTTCTGTAACACAATATATACTGTGTGTACTCGCGTTTAAGTCAGGGCTTGATTTTACCGTATAATTTCCGGTATTTTATAATGTCGGTTGTATAAGTCATATGCAGAGAACTCACGTTATTGATCCAAGAGATTATGATATGCTAATGCCCACCTGAGAGAGTAACCACAGAGCACACTGCCTTTTTTTCTAAGTATTGTGTATACATGACAATACGGTAATACCTGAACTATTCTGAATCGACGTTTGCACTGTTTTGTGTTTTTTGTATCTCTCACCCTCTTATACCTTTATCATAAGAGCATTTTTTTTTTTATCTACAATGCAGCGTTTGATCAGAAGAAAATATGAAGCTGGTTTTAAATTAAAAGTCGTTGAAGTGGCAAAAGAAATTGGTAACTGTGCTGCTGCAACAAAATTCGATGTGTCTGAGAAACTGATGCGAGATTGAAGGAAGCAAGAAGATGAAAAAAAAAATGTGTCGCATTTTTAAACAGGCGTATAAGTCGATATCTGATTTTATGATTGATTTTTCGGGTTTCAAGACCCGACTTATACGCGAGTATATATGGTATCTAAAATAAAAGTTTAAGAGTGCAAAATACTAATAATACCTTCTGTACCTTTTTGTCTACTAACTGACCTCAATCTAGAGCAGGGGTGTCCTACCCTAATCCTGGACCACTACATTGAATGCAGATTGTTATTTTGTCAATTGAGCCATCAGATGAACAGCTAAGTTGGGGCCTTCAACTCCAACCAGTTTCATTGCAACCGGTTTCTTAATTAGAAGCCGATTCTTGTTGTTACTTAGCCCTATTATTTACAGTAATTCCATAGCCTTTTGGTGCTCTCATTCTGCCAAAGCAGGCAAATCCAAAACTGTTGATTTTCTTTTTGTCTTTTCTTTTGGTCACTAATTAAGAAAAGGTTAAAATTAAAAACTGCAGCCACAGTAGTGTTCCATGACCGGAGTTGGGGACCCTGATCTAGAGTAGCTTAGTATTAAATTTGTTAATAAAACTGCCTAACTGTGAACACATTTTTCATTAAAGTTACAATTTTATTTTATTATAAGCACATTGTGAGTATACTTGCTGTAAATGTTTCTATATAAATGAAACATTCATGTTGTTGATAGATTTACCACTTGTTTTAATAGCCTATGATGTAAAGACCCACAGTAGAAAAAAATGCAAGCTTTTGTCACAGTGATCATCACTGAGTAACTGAACGTTTAATATTATGTATTGTATAGACCTTCACAGATACATTTTGTTGCCCAGGGACGGTCTTTAGATAAATAGCTTGTAAATGTTGTTGACCCATAATGCCTTATGTGAAATGACATTGTATCACATCTTAAGATAGGCAGGATTTTTTATGTTTTCTGACTAGCAATCCACACCAAAAGCCAAGACTTGCTACACTTCATTTTCACTGACATAAAGTTCATAAATTACATCTTCACATATGTTTCACAAAAGGCTGAAGCCGCCATCTGTTAATTGACTTACTTCCTAGCACAAAAGCCAAACACATTTTGAAAATTGAAGACTTTGAAAGTGTTGAGAAATCTTTTTGCTTTATAGCAAGTTCAATAGACTTTTGATTTTCATCCTTCAAATAACAATTATTGCCATTGAGATAAGCTACAAATCAATATCTTTCATCCAATTTTCCACATCCAAATCCACTTTTAAAATATGGAACTCTAAGAGGCAGTTCTTTGGCCAATATTAGAGAAACTCCACAGAAGCCTCTGAGAAAGGCTTAAAAGGAGTTGCGGCAGAAGTCATAACACATCAGGTTGATGGGAGCTCCCCGAAATTCTGAGCAGACAGCAAGGGTAAGGAAAAGAATGTTACTGTTATGTATGTGAATTTTCAGGTGAGAAGAAAAATGTTACTCCATAAATCCTGGTCTTAGATATGTTGAACTTGTTATGGGCCGAGTCCCCTTTGCATACATTGAAGACATTGGGGGGAACGTGGTTCATGATCATATCAGTATAATGTAAATCAGGCAGTCAGGTAACACTTAAGGCTTCAAGGAATTTTAAATAAAGACAAAGGCTCAGGAGTACACAGGAACCAGAACATAGTGTTTTAAGTCAGCCTTCAGATGTATTTGCTTATTTTATTTTCAATGATTAGGGACATCATAAAATGTGTTGTGCATGGTTTATCACCTCAGGTTAGATTAATCTTGGTTTTGGATGTTGTGTTAGTAATGCTCTGATATTTATAACTGCACACTATCTATATTGCATTCAACTGAAAGTGCTAGCACATGGAAGTACGAGGTTCAGTGCCAGGGACTGAACTTTGGAAAATTCATTCTGCAAGCAGTGCTGCCACAAGGCCACAATGGCGACAAAATAACCACCGCAACAATAGCTTAGTTTGTATTAAGGATTGTTTTAGTGTACAATCCAAGTGTGGAGAGTTACATTTGAAAAACGGTAGGGTGAATGTTCCTGTAGAGATCAGGAAGCTCTCTTTCTTGCCTTTCCTCTTTGACCCAGGTGTAGTTAGAGTGTGAAGAAAAGTTTGGAAGTCTGAAATCACAGATATTTTAATGTGTTGGGGGTCCACCAGCAAGCAAGGGTGTGGTAAAATATTTTGTAACTTTAGGATAATATTGTTCGGGTATAGTAGACCAATCAGTGTCAAACTAAGAGCTTAACCAGCCCATTTCTAGAAAAGTTAGGAAAAAAGAAAGGTTGTTGATGCATCTTGTAGCGTTTTTGACACTAACCAACAGAAAAAGACTATTTTATGTAAAAGTGAAAACAGAGCTCTACAAAGTGGTCTACATTGATTGTAAATATAAAACACAATATAATTAGTTTAATTTACCACATTTAAGGTGGCACACTTAAAACATCACTAGTATATCTAATTAGTTCTAGAAATCACATAATTAGTTCAATGCTGATCACCTGTCTGGATTTTCAATTGATTATAGTATAAATGCTCCTGTATCTGGAAGGTCCAACTTGTGATTGATCCTACACAATGAAGACAAAAGAACACTCCAAGCAGCTCCATGAAAAAGAGATTGAAAAGTACAAGTCAAGAGATGTAGACAAGAAAATATCCAAGTCACTGAACATCCCTTGGAGTCGAGTTAAATTAATCATTAAGTAATGAAAAGAGTATGACACAGCTGTAAATCTAACATTGCTTCCCCTTGTTGTATATACGGTGAATATATAATGTGTTCATTACCACAAGCATGGCCATTGTGCTGCCCTTATAACACCTAAAAATAGGGGATACAAGGTGGGGTGGTGTAAAAACACTGACATATTTGTTTCACTTCCGCTGTAGACTGTAAGCTTTGTGACTAAGAGCAGAACTGTAAGATCCAATTGGACTCCACCCACTTGCATATCCGTGAAATGGCTCCCTGCCTAACAGATGACAGTGTGATGATGATGGTTAGTTAGACAGAAATTCATCAAACAAGAGAGTCTTCAAAAGCTTCCTAAATACATTGACAACGTTAGAATTGCGGATGTTGGTTGGGCAGCTTTTTGCATCAGCTAGGAGCTACACATAAAAAGAATCTGGACTGAGATTTAATGCCACGCAGAAGTGGCATCATCAGACACCTTTCATCTGCAGACCTAAGTTGTTGAAAAGGAGTATAGAGCCTCACAAGTGTTTCCATATATACAGGTGCTAACCCACTGACTACTCTGTATACAAGCATCACGGATTTGAACTTAACATGCACCGCTACAGGAAGTCAGTGTAGTAAACTGAAAAGAGGACTGACCCGTTCTGAAAAGAGGAATGGCCCGCCTTGGGGGGTGGAACATCAGATATGCTTCTCCATTTTGAAACATTTGCAGTAGCTCGCTAACACATGCCGATACTTCTGCTATCAGGCAGTTGCAGTAGTCCAGACATGACAAGACCAAAGCCTGGACCAAGAATTGTGCTGCATACACTGTCTGATTTTGTAGATGTTATATAAAGTGAATCTGCAAGACTGAAAGATAGTTGCAACATGGTCAGTGAAAGACAGCTAGTCATCAGTAATAGACATGGCAGGTGCTAGTGATAATGATCTGAGCAGAACAGTGATGGTCGGGCGAAGAATAAATGGACGAGCTGGGATAACAAGAGGTTTTGACTTGACAGGTTGAACTGGTGATTGTGTTCTATTATCCAGGCTCCAATATCATTGAGACATGCAGAGACTCTAGCTGATAACTGTGTAGTTCACTGAAGGGAATGACAGGTACAACTGTGTACCATCAGCATAGCAATGATAAGCGAAACCAATGGACTGGATGACAGGGCCTAGTGAGGATGTGTATAGAGAGAGAAGGAGGAAGAAGGTCCAGAACCAATTCTTGGGGCAGCCCCAAGTAGTCTTACCAAAAGAAAATGGTCATTTCAAAAAAAAATTGTCAGAATTTGTTTTCTAACTGACAGTTTTGTCACAGCATCTGGGACTAATACAAGGTAACTACACATTCCACCCACCTATTTATTGTACTGTATATACTTGTATATTACCAATATTACATTTATAGAAACATTTAAAATTACAAAAGTAATATGTTTAATGCCAGCTTCAACAAAAAAAGAGATTATAAATATAATCTGGTTAAGGGGAAATTTTTGCTTAAATGTCAGTTTTTCTTTACAGATGCAGCTGAATATATACAGTATGGATGAAAATAAACTAGTAGTTTAGTCAATAGCAGTACTTTGGAGGCCTTCAAATCTTGACAATGTTTTCTAGACTTTTGATGAATAGGGATTGACAGGCTATGTTGGGCCGAATGTCAAGATGTCAAAATTCTCTCTTCTGTTCTTATTGAGAGTAACATAATATCACTTGATAGCTTATCATTCATAATGCAAACGAAAAAAGGAATAGAAATAATGCCATCTTTGAGAGTGAATGCTCGTTACTATTTATCAAGTAATCATTTACATCCCTAAGTGGTTATGCTGTGATCATTGGTATGCCAATGGGGCCTACAACTGTGACACACTGCTAGTCAGTAATGATACCCATCATGCTATCATGTCAATCTGTATGTGTCATTTTATGGAAATACATATTAGACGGTTCTCTTTTTCTTTAAATAGTATTATCACAACTTTCCGTGTAAAAATATGATACCTACATTATTTATGTTGCATTTGATGGGAAATCTGTACTTTCTGTTGTATACATTGTTTAGCCAGTACCAAACCATACTGAAATCCACAATATCATTATTTGAAACTCCACACATGTAGCATGCATTTTTCACATCTTACTGACACTGTACTTGTCTTAGCCGTCAAGATTATTTATTGTATTTGCTATATCATGATATCCTTGTTTCTTGACTTTTAGGATCACCTGTATTCTGTTTGGTTTTACCCAGTGAAACATAGCAAGATGAAAATCTTATAATCTGGATCAGTAAAACATTGTTATTTATGAATTTAACAGTATACAAGCTGACCAACCTTTATAAACTTAACAGAGATGACAAAGCTTCCCTCTCTACTGTTCAATAAATAACTAATAGAAATGTCCTGGTGTACAGTAATTAAATTTTTGTTCAATGATATTATGTAATATTTATTCCATAAATACAGTTAGAATTAATGAAAGTAGAAGTTTGAAAACTGTTACTCTTACATGAACTTATAAAATAAAGTAAAATAGATACAATAAAATAGTATATCACCAGTAATTTTGTCTAGCTTTAAATTCAATTTTCTGTGAGCATTCATTGAAAGAGGTTTACAATACATTGTCTACTACATATTAACACTATGTTTGGCTCCTGGGAACTGAATTCCATAATTTCTCCTGGTTTATTAATGTTATGCAGACTGGCATGACAAGGTGACACAAAGTTCATGTTAATATTCCTGAAGCTCAGAGCATTTATAATAAATTTGCAAAATATGAAAAAATTAAAACATTCTGGTGGAGAAACTTCATAATAAGTAAACTACAATAAATCAGTTTTACAACATCTATGGTTTCTGTTATGGAAAGAGAAAAATAAAGAATTTTGTTGTGACCTTTGGGAATTCAAAAGTTTGAAGTCTTACATGTAAGTGGTCATAAAATATATACCTTTTACTTATATTGTGTGCATAGAAAAGGGTTGGTATCTTGATAAAGTACGTAATATTTCAGTCGGGACAAATATCCTAATTTAACTTATCTATGTATTTATTTTGGCAGATGTGCATGCTCTCTTTTGTTTGTTAAACTGTTATATGCCACAGAACTGTCTTCAAGAAAAACTCCAGAACTAGGGCTGGCCCAGTACTTGGTGTCATTTGATTGGTGCTGAAGCTGATTTGCATATTACCATTGATACTTATTTCTATATTTGTTATAAAATGGTGCTAATCAGTGAAATTCGGCAAACTTTTTTTTGCAAGTGACCTTTTTCGCTGTTTATTTTCCGGCAAACTTGTTGTGTACGTGGCAAAGTTTTTATTCCCAGCACCCCATCATGCATTGCAAGGCTAGCTTGCCTTCACAGGGTTGTAGCAGCAAAGACAAAGTAAGAATTAAAATAAGACATTAATTAACATAGAATAAGAGTAAGGTCCGATGGTCAGGGAGGACAGAAAAAACCAAAAAAAAAAAAAAACCAGACAGCTGGAGAGAAAAAATAAAATCTTCAAGGGTTCCAGACCATGAAACCGCCCAGCCCCCTCTGGGCATTCTACCTAACATAAATGAAACAGTCCTCTTTGTATTTAGGGTACAAAGGGTATTCAGCTTGAGAGAGGTGAGTATCTGCTATCAAATCTGTGGTGGGAGGGCAAGCCTTAGTGAATTCCTGCTTGCTGTTTGCAAGAAGTTTTACTGTTCTCATATTTAATACAGTAGAGTCTTGCTTATCCGACATAAACAGGCCAGCAGAACTTCGGATAAGCGAAAATGTTGGATAATGGGAGGTGTTGAGAAAAAGCCTATTAAACGTCAAACTATGTTATCATTTTACACATTACGAACCTAATAATCATGTTTTACAACAAAACAACAGAATAAATTAACTGAAAAAATGAACTTACAGTTACAGAAATGTCTGAAGTTAAATACAGTATGTACTGTGCTTAAAAACTTAAGTCCTGTGATGATTAAAAGACATTTTTGATCTTAATCTGCTTTCCTGATGAGTGCCGTTTCTTCGCTGCCAAGCCTCGCCATCTTTGCAGCATCATTATGTCAATTCCTGTAGATTCTTCTTGTTGCTCAATGTAATTAATTGCAGTTTCTAGAGCCTTAACTCCGTCACTCATATAGTCATCAGCCGTACAAGCGTATACTGTTTACTACAGCATTGTGACTGCGTGTGCGTGTGTGTGTTTGTGCTATGACGTGCGAGTCCCCGTCTTGCACCCGAAAACACGAAGCTGAGTCTCAGTACTTTAGCAACACCAGCTTTATTCAGCTTGAAACAGCAACAGCGCGGTTATTTATTGTAGCGGGATCTGCCACTCTCCTATACACAGACACAGCAGTCAGACAGAGTGGGGGGAAAGTAATACTGTGCCCTGCGCATTTATAATGTTCCTTATATCACCCATCGACGGGAGGCGCTTATAGCATGTCCGCGATCTTTTCGGATTCGCTTTTATGGTGAACTGCTACAGCGCTGGGAGACTGCGATTGCTTTAGGATGCTCTTCCGCATTTCTTCCCGGTTGGGTGGAATCCCACAAAAGTTTAGAAACTCACTCACACCAGCCATGATTCTTTTCAAAGGAAAGTGCAGGTTAATTTGTTTTATGTATTTTTACTTTATATTTTGTATTAATCATTTTTATATGAATAGTTTTGGGTTGTGGAACAAATCATCTGAGTTTCCATTATTTCTTATGGGGAAATTAGCATTGCATACTGTACGAGTGCTTTGGACTGCGAGCACGTTTCCATAACGAATTATGCTAGCAAACCAAGGTTCCACTGTAATTAGCTACAGTAGCGTCGGGAGCAACAAAAAATAGACTATGCTCACGCTCGCAACTTGCAGTTCTTGTTGCCAATTGATGCATTTTTTTGTTTTTTTTTTTTGCGGTGGGACTTCGGATAATACGGAATGTCGGATAAGCGAAGATAGGATAAGCGAGACTCTACTGTACTGTTAATTTTATCTCAGAGAGGAACGGTGATGCCGTGGTTAGCACTGCTATCTCACCAATGAAGTTACATTTTTGGACACAATAATTTGTCCAGTATAGTTGCCCTTTGGGAATTGCACCATTATAATCCACTCATATCCAATTCACTGTCTCCTTCCCAATTGACCTCAATGCATTTTACTGAGCTCAGCGAAGTTCCCAAACATTTCCACAATTTCGCCGAACTTGAAGTGAACCAAATACAGCTGTGTTTACTCATCACTTTTAAGGAATTATCTGTTTATATCTACCTGATGTGATCACCATATTAGAATTTAATTTTTTTTCTTCTTTACATTTTCATTTATAACACCTCACTTTTTGCTTATACAATCCTGATGGCTCTACTCCTCCACCTTCAGTATATTTACAGTATATTTACTATGTTCTATGCATTTAAGTACAGCTTTGAAGTAATAGGCAGTTTTATTACAAATGTGCCTGACTTTCTGGTCTTGAGCAAAGTCAACTACCCCAAAATCAATACATTTATGAACAACAATAACTGTACTTGTAAAGTACCTTGTATTGATGATGTTGATATCAGGAATAAAGCTGATTTTTTAATAGTAATATTAATTATATTGTAAAGCTTTTAAACTGTAGAGTACTTATTTCTCCTTTCATCTGAAATGATGACTTCTGTTATGAAAAAAATTCATAAAATGTAGTGCAAATTGTTACCTTGGTATCTGAGACAGTCAGCCTTCTGCAAAAGATCAGACCCGAGAGAATTAATATTAAAATCTAGTACAAGAAAGGTGCAGTCAGCTTTGAAGAAGGTCAGTGGTACCATTATGGGTTAAAGGAATGTTTATTTTCAGCATTTTCCTATAAAGTATATAGGTACTAATTTAGGATTAAAAAGAAGTTAATCAGAAACTGATATCAAATCATGTTTACGGAAATTGATGTACCACCTTAAAGTTGGATCCTGTTTATCTTCAAAATGAGCCTAGTTTTTAATACTTTTTATTCCTTTAAACATTTTTTTTACCAATTAAATTCCACAAAATCCAATTAGGTTGGCGTGCAGATGTTATTCAGCTGTTTATTAATACCACTCCTATTGCCTTCACAACCATTGTATTTTTTGTTCAAGGAAATTAAAGTGTAGATGAGGTTTTATTTTTTTTTTGCAGTTAAACTTGAGTATAATTGAGTCCTGTCCTTTCCAGATCCAGCAATGTAATACCATGCACCTTAGGGCTGATGATTAGGCCAGTCAAACTTTTGACTACTACCTTTTCTTTGATAGATGAGTACATTACTCTTTCCTCATTTGAATAACATTGTAAGACAATGTCCCCATGAGATGCTGAGAAGTACATTATGTTTTGTAGTTTTATTGCACTATTAGAGGACTCGATTTTCAGACCACATCATCTCTGAGCTTTCAGTGTGTTGAATAATTCCTAAAATCTTTATGTTTAACTTTGGTCGTTCCCAAGATATAGATTAATTGTGAGCAGTCTTAGTTTTGGCTGTAGACCTCTGTTCTAAACAATTGTTTAGTTAAAAAACAACTACAGGTCAACATTTCACACTAGCGAGGTTTAGGAGCGGAAGATCTCTGTGAATGTGAAAATTTGGGAATACCTTGGCCTCCCTAACTATGGTGTGTTAAGGTTAGGGTTAGGATTCCTAGGGGCCAGAAGATGGCCCCAATACATTGTTCTTTATTTTAATAAAATTTCTATTTTTTTTAAACATCACGACAGGCATTTTACAGTTCAATATTCTGCAAACTCAAAGTGTACTTCTACATCTTTTCTCTTGAGTATGCACAGAAGGTATATCCATCTAAGTCAACAGAGGTGAGATGCATTCACCAGCAGTCAGAGTATCTGGCCCAGAACGTACATCATGATCTGCTTATGGTAAGAGTATATTGTTTTGGCCAGGAACGAATGTAAATGTTCTTCACTGCACGATTATTTTATTATTCTTCATTATTCAACCAATATTACTACTTTAACATCTCTATGAATTGTTTTTACCTTTGCAAGTTCTTCAATACTGCCCTGCAAAAGAATTTCATCCCGTTCAAAGATGACTCCTGCCATATGCCTAGTAATGCCGGGATTGGCCTGCTCAAGCCTATAGTTAAATAATTAAATAATTACTCAAGCAACACTAGGCCAGCAGTATAAAAAAAAATTATTCCCACATTGAAAAAAAAACAGAAATTCAGACTGCAGACACAAACATTTAGTTCTGCTGCACAGTAAAAATGTTGTCTCTGACCATCTTTTATGTTTTTTTTTCATTGTTAGAATAATGTTTTGTTTCATTTATGAAAGCATATTGACACATTTGACTCCATAAAATCAAGATAGATAGATAGATAGATACTTTATTAATCCCAAGGGGAAATTCACATAATTGATTTTCACATGGAATTTTGTTCTCTTAGGTATGACCAAAAAATGAATAATTTAATATTTAAAATGCAATATGGTATATTTATGGGAAAGGATTATTTATTGCTCTGATTTATTATTTTCAGGCTCCTAGAGTGGTTTTGTTACACAAAACAACTGATTTTTGAGCAGACTGGTAAATCTGAGAAAATGAGGGGAGAATTACTGTATGTCATGAACTAAATAACATTCCATACAATCAAGTCAAACTTAACAAACCTAAATTGAACACCCACCCAAGGGAAAGAGAGAAGAGCCAACAACCAGATCAAGATTTTAAAAGCAGCAAGGAAGGAAGAATATCCTTTTCTCCAATATGGATACTTATTCTAAAATGTTATTGGCTAGATCCTGCCATATTTTAACAAAGTTTTGAACTGATCTTCTAAGTGATAATATGATATTTTCCAGTTTCAAATATTACTGAATATCAATTATCCACTGACTTAAAAGAGCTTTGCTGGGATTCTTCCTAATGAGCATTATAAGTCTATGTGGTAGTAGTGAGGTGAAGGCAATTGTAGTCTGTTTGTCCTTCTCCATTTTAAGCCCATCTGGGAGGACACCCATCACAGCTGTTAATGGATTAGGAGTGATTGTGACATCGAGGCGGTCTGATAGGCAAAGATTTTTGTCTAAAATGATGTTAATTTTGGTGCACACCCAAAGCATTTTTCCCAGTTAGGCTGGAGCTAGGCTGCAATGTTCACAGGTTGAATCTTACCCAAAATACATTTCTGGCAATTTTAAACAACATAAATGTGCTCAATAAAAGATTTTAAGTTGAATGACTGATTCTGGAGCTAGAGTTTATTCTAGGCATGGCTGCCTTCCACTCTTTTTCTGAATTATTACGTGAAAGGTCTGTACCCTGGGATCTTTGAAAGGAAGGGAGATGCTATCTGAGTCTTCAAGACTTCTAGAATAGAAATAGGTGGAAGGTGAGGAAAATTAGCCAGGTTCTGTTTAGCAAAGTTTCTAATTTGAAAGTAGTGGAAAAATTGTGCTGATGAGAAGTTAAATTTGAAGTGTAACTGTTCATAAGATGCAAAGAAATTCTCCATGTATAATTCTCAGTGTTTTGATCCCTGACTTTTTCCAAACATTAAATACTGCGTATGTTTGAGAGGGTGGAAAAAATGGTTGTCTTGTAGAGGTTTAAAAGATAAAAGCTTCTCTGTCTTAAAGTGCATCCTATATTGGTTCCATATTCTGAGTGTATGAAGGGCAATTCAATTATTAGTGTATTGACAATGATTTGTATTTACTCGAGCACAAAGCAGGGAATATAAAGAAGTACTGTAAGATTTTAATCCTATTGTACACCAGGCTTGTGCATATTTATTGATTTGTGTCAATGTCCAGATCTTTAATAGGTTGTATATTTGCCATATTTTAATAAAATTAAAAGTTAGATAGTGCCATTAGGTCCGTGTACTTTTTGGTATTTGAAATTTCGTTTTAGAAGCAAAAATGAAAAAACAAAAATAAAAGGAATTTTCAGATTTTAATTTTTGATTAAAGAATAAAATGAGGGAAAGTAAGGTATTTTTAATTATATGGTAACAAATAACAGTCATAAACTTAAAATTACACATTAATTCAAATAATAAAAGTGTAATTGCTCAAAAACAACAAAACAGACGCATTTTCGTTGTCTGAAACCGGAAGTACTTCTTACTCTTCTGCGTGATTTTTGACGATGTTACAGACTGGAATCAAATGTATGTTTTTATTTTAAAATAGTAAGAATACGTGCAGCTCACTTCTCAAAATGGACTCGCCTGGGCTGGAACCCGTAAAGTTTTGATTACCAGTCAACAATTGATACCATTGCGCCACCGAAGCGCTCGTAGCAAATGCATGTCAATGTCGCACCCTAACACGGGTTGTTTTTCTGCAGTTATATTCTTGAATGGAAGCGCACTTGTTGTTATATTTGTACCTTTTGTGAAAGTGTTTCTTTGATAGTTGGACATGTGTATAAGGCTTCACACCTTATACACATGTCGTAAATGTAAGAAGGACAGTACTTGGGTGTGTGTGTGGGAACTGTTAACATTTGAATCTGATGATTGTATATAGCACGGAACTGACCTGTCTGTACTATTCTGTCCTCTGCATCTCCTGGAGTTGAAAAGAGATACCAACATGCAGCAACATGTGAACACTGGCCAAGATTGGAAAAAAAAAAGCAAAAAAACAAACGCATTCACGTCATGACTACAACCGCATGAAGGTATGCAAATGAATATAATGTTGCATTTGTGCAACAACATTTTCCGAAATGTACAATACAGGTCATAAAATGAATTATTCCAAATGTTATATATATCTAAGTCTCTCTTTTTTTGTCAGAGCGGCTTTGACATCATGGATCAGAAGGCGCATACTAATTCAGCGTGAGCAGGAACACTCAAGAATAAAACTGAATAAAAACAATTCACATCCACAGTCATTCTCAGTCACGCACAACAATCACACCCTTTTTCCAGTGTCGCGCACAAGATCTGACATGGTTTTCAAATAAAGAGAGAATATAACAAACCAAGTTTGTACCTACCACGTCTTTATCTGAAAAAGTTGTCACAATTTGTGGAAGCTTCAACATGAGAGAATAAAACTGAAAAAAAAAAATCGACAAGTACTATAACTTTACAGACGCAAATCAAATGTATGCTTTTACTGTGTGATATAAACAATAAGAGTAGCTCACTATTCAAAATGGTAAATTTGGGAAGCAGCTGATATCGAAACTGCAACCTCTTTATTGAAAGGCAGTAGTTCTTAGCATTGTATGACGCAAGCTGTCATATCAACCGCCTACCGTATCCTGCTTTCTTTTTTCTTCGGTTAAATCTATACTAATAAAAGGCAAAGCCCTCACTGACTGACTGACTCACTGACTGACTCACTCATCACTAATTCTCCAACTTCCCGTGTAGGTAGAAGGCTGAAATTTGGCAGGCTCATTCCTTACAGCTTACTTACTAAAGTTAGGCAGGTTTCATTTCGAAATTCTACATGTAACAGTCATAACTGGAACCTACTTACGTACATATATACGGCCATAGCCTGCAGCTCGGTCGCCGTGTGAAGCGGAGTTGCGTCCCGCATCATCACGCCTCCCACGTAATTGAGTGCCTGCCCATATAAGGCCGTCCGTCAGCAGCAATTCAATAGACACACTGCCGCTAAATATTTGCGGGTGAAGGACTGTGCTTATGCAAACGAAGATGAGATGGTCAGGGATAGGCTAGTGTTTGGCACAAACTCAGCGAAAGTGCGAGAGAAACTTTTAAGTGCCGGGTCTTAGCTAACATTAAATAAAGCCATGGACATCGCAAGATCGCACGAGATAGCACAAGCACAGCTGAGAACCTTCGATGCATGTACTCCGAGCGGCTCACGTGAACTGACTGTGAACGTGCATTATACAATTGAGAAGGCAGCAAAAGAATATGAAGCGAGTGACGCATACAAGCATATTCATAAGTGCAGCTACTGCGGAAACAAAGCACACGGTGGAAAAAGTCAATGCCCAGCTAAAGGAAGACAGTGTAAAAAATGTGGTAAATTGAACCAATTCGCTATAGTTTGCAGGACTGGGAAAGGTAAACCCGTGCATGCAGTGTGTGATGTCTCAGATAAAGAGGAAGACGAGCTGTTTATTGATGCAGTAAGAGAGGAACAACCCTCTGAAGCTGAACAAGCCTTTGAGGACATATCAATAGGAAAGCACAGTGTAAAGTTTAAGTTTAAATTAAGTTCATAGACACGCTGCCGTTTGTCATGCCTACGACGAATACGATATTCGCGAGATACAAGTTTAATGAGAAGACGCAGGGTATAAACGAGACTTTTGATCACTTTGTAGCGGAGTTAAAATTGCTGTAACGGAGTTAAAATTGCTGGTGAAGGACTGTGCTTATGCAAATGAATAGGAAAGCAAGGTGTAAAGCTTAACTTAAGTTCATAGACACACTGCCGCTGGCGTTTGTCATGCCGAGAGACTGTGTTTGTGGAGGGATGGACAGTTAAGGCGGGTGGGGGAGTCACGTCATCATCTCCCCTCCCATTCACGTCATTTCATTCACTTCATTTTGCTCCGAGCTGAGCTCCGCAGCTGACGCGGTCTTGCCGTTCTTTTTCCTTAGTGTTTAGTCCTCTCTCCTTTACTGATTTATATAAAGGACAGTTGAGATCCGAGAGACTGTTTGTGGAGGGATTGAGAGTTAAGGCAGGTGGGGGAGTCACGTCATCATCTCCCCTCCCATTCACCTCATTTCATTCACTTCATTTCGCTCCAAGCTGAGGTCCCCTGAGCTCCACAACTAACGTGGTCTTGCGGAAACAACTTCGTGACGCTGCCGCCAAATATTCAAAGAAAAATCCACAAGTTAATAGACACGCTGTCGCTAGAGTTTCTCCACATTCTGAATCCTCCAGGCACTCCTGAGCATAATCTAATTTTGAAGGTTGGGACACCAATAATGTTACTGAAAAACTTACAGCCCCCGAAACTTTGTAACAGCACGAGACTTCAGGTCACGTGTCTGCAAAAGAATCTAATTGAGGCAACTATTTTTACTGGCAGTTCCTCAGTGGAGAGAGTTTTTATTCCTTGCATCCCCGTTATACCCTCTGATCTCCTATTTCAATTCAAATGCCTCCAATTTCCAGTAAGGGTCTGCTTTGCGATGACAATTAATACAGTAAGTCTCAGGGACAGACCCTACAAAAGGTTGCCATTGATTTGAGGCAAGATTGCTTTTCACATGGCCAACTATACGTTGCATGCTCAAGAGTAAACTCACACAGCTTGGTCATATTACAACCGGAGTGCTGAACTGACAACCTGGTATACAAAGAGATCCTTAACAAATAATTATTGGTATATTTTCCCTCAGTTTAAAAAGGTTTACTTTTCTTCTTAATAAAAATTTAAAAGCAGTACTTCGCCGCTGCGAAGCGCGAGTATTTTGCTAGTTCTTGAATAAAAGTGCACTTCTTTTGTTATACTTTTTATATACTTTTTATACCTTTTGTGAAAGTGTTTATTTCATATTTGTATTTCAGGTTTCACACATTATACATTTCATGTCTACGTTTTGTCAATTATTAGTAATACATGAAAATGTTTCTGTGTTAACGTTTTTACAGAGATTGTTGATGACACTGAACACACATGAAATGTATAATAATAATAATAATACATTTTATTTATACAAGGCGCCTTTCAGAGAACTCAAGGACACCGAACAAACAATAAATAAATAAATAAAAGACACAATTATAAACAACTTAAAACATCAGAAAATCTAAAAATTAAAACCAAACAAAACCACTATAATCAGGAGGAAGAAGAAAAAGCCATTTTAAACAAATGTGTTTTAAGTTTGCATTTGAAAGATGAATATGATTTGATATTTCGGAGATCCGCAGGTAATGAGTTCCAGTGCTTGGGAGCAGAACGGCTGAAAGCTCTGCTCCCCATGGTGGTTAGACGGGCGGGAGGAACGGTCAGATGGGTGGAGGAAGAGGATCTAAGGCTACGGGATGGAATGGCAACATGTAGAAGGTCAGACAGATATGGAGGTGTGAGGTTATGGATGGCCTTAAATGTTAGTAGCAGAATCTTAAAATCAATACGAAACTTGATCGGGAGCCAATGAAGCTGCTGCAAGACCGGAGTCATATGGTGAAAAGATGGAATTCCAGTGATGATACGTGCTGCAGAATTCTGGACTAACTGAAGCTTATGAAGAGATTTATTAGGGAGACCAAAGAGGAGTGAATTGCAGTAGTCCAGCCGAGAAGTGACAAGACTATGAACAAGAATGGCAGTGGTATGAGGAGTGAGGGAGGGGCGAATGCGATTAATATTACATAAGTGGAAGTAAGCAGACCAGGAGATGTTATTAATCTGACATTGGAAGGATAGAGTACTGTCAAGGATGACACCCAGACTCTTGACCTGAGATGATGGGGAAACAACAGAGTTATCAATAATAAAAGAAAGATTATTGGTTTTGGATAATGATGATTTTGAACCAATGAGGAGAACCTCAGTTTTGTCACTGTTTAATTTAAGAAAATTTGAAGAGAACCAGGATTTAATTTCAGAAATGCAGTCAATAAGTGAGGGTGGTGGAAAAGAGGAGGTGGGTTTACCAGCCAGGTAGAGCTGGGTGTCATCAGCATAACAGTGAAAATTAATGTTATATTTGCGAAAAATATTGCCAAGGGGAAGAAGGTAAATAATAAAAAGAAGAGGCCCCAGGACAGAGCCTTGGGGCACACCAGAAGTAACAGCAGTGGGTTGGGATGTGAAGGTTTTAAGCTGTATGAACTGAGTGCGGCCTGAGAGGTAAGATCTAAACCAATCAAGTGGAGTGTGAGTAATGCCAATCAAAGATAATCTATTAAGGAGAGTGGTATGACAAATAGTATCAAAGGCCGCACTCAGATCGAGAAGGATGAGAATAGTGATTAGACCAGAATCAGCAGCCATAAGGAGGTCATTAGTAAATGTATGTATTCTAAATGATGATGTACGTTTTTACCCAATAAAGCTCCAGCACTTCACTCGAAGATAAACACTGAGCACTGAGAAACTTCTTGTGGCGGTGGGTGGGGGGGACTGAATAGCCAGCTGCTTACTGCTTGTCTTAATCGGCACATTTACAGGACAAAAGACGCTGAGGGAGAGGTGCGAACGGATTTAAGGTGGGCCGGATTTTTGAGTTTTCTCGTAGGCTCTGGTAATTCTAGTGTTAATTACAATCAGATGCATTAAATTGATAAACAATATGTGGTTAATTTCAGTGTATTTATAAAGCCACGTCAGGGATGTGGATCTAAAAAAGAAAGAGAAATCACACTGGAACAGTAGCACTGCTTTGACGCTGGGTGCCTCCAGTCTGCAAAACCGAGCACAGAACTTGCTTACACCAGGGTATGAGCTACCATGGAAATGTGGATTTCAGCATGGAAACGATCGTACATTACATTTTTGTGCATACGCACCATTTATACTTGAGGCCCCAGGTGTCCATCATACAATATCTGAAAATAAAGAAAGATGAAGGTCTCAGGATTGTTGATCTCCTCAGGTCCAAAAAACATTTTAAGAGTGTACTGTTAGAAAAGAGAAAATCAACAATTTTGGAAATGTCTGCTAATGCACCATGAGAGCAGCTACAAGATCCAGAATTAAAGAACGGGTTTAATAAAACAAGAATTGGCACCTCATTAAGCAACTGCTTGGAGTGAAATTGTTGGAAGTTTGAGGCCCTCACTTAGTTTGTCTTCTGTTGGCTCACTCATTTCACATTTCATTTCTGTTTGGGTGCCATTTAAGAAAAGAAATGAAGCAATTCAGAGGAACGATGAAGAAATTCAGGGGAACAAATCTTAAAGAAGCAGTTCAATTAAAATGAATTCACAAGAAGTTAATTTGCAGCACAAACAAGGCACTCGTTAAAAAAAGGGTTAGAATGAAAACCTGCAGCCACTGTGGTCCTCTAGGATCGGAGTTGGTGACCCTTGTGCTAGAGAGCTCACTGGGAAAATTACACTTTTATTCAAACTGATTTTATTCAAATGAGTCCAGTTGTCTTTTGAAAATCTGCTAGCGCTTTTAGGACTGCTGACATAATTTTGTGGATCAGATATATACAGTACCATATCATCTGTATTTAGTAATATTTTCTGTTCAAGTCCTTCTCTAGTAATCCCTGTTATCTCAGATGCATGAAAGTAAACAGCCAATGGCTCAATGGTGATTACAAAGATTGGTGATAGGCGGCATCCTTGTCAAGTACCACGTTTTTGTTTGAAGTAATCTGAAATAATGTTATCAATACAAACTGAGGCTTCTGAATTGAAATAAAGTACTTTGATCTATGCACATATGTTTGGTGAATAGGTGGTCCCATTCAGTCATATCAAATGCTTTTTCTGCATCGAAAGGTCATTAGATGGGGTGTTAGATTTAATGGGTGAATATATTAGGTTAAACAAGTGTTGAAGGTTAGTAGCTAAATGTCTGCCTTTAATAAATCCTGTTTGATCTTGGGATATTACCGAAGGAAGCACTTTCTCAATCCTTCTACCTAGAAGTTTGGAGAGTATCTTAATGTCATTATTCAGCAGTGAGACTGGTCTTATGAAGCACATTGTAGTAAGTCCTTATTTTTCTTAGGAAAGACAGTAATTAATTCTTGGCGAAAAGTATGAGTCAGAATTTTGTTGTCTCTACCTTCTATAAACATCCATCCATCCATTATCCAACCCACTATATCCTAACAACAGGGTCGCGGAGGTCTGCTAGAGCCAATCCCTGCCAACACAGGGCGCAAGGCAATACACAAACACCGGGCAGGGTTCCAGCCCACCATGGGGCACAAACACACACACACACAAGTGACAATTTAGAATCGCCAGTGCACCTGACCTGCATGTCTTTAGACTATGGGAGGAAACCAGAGTACCTGGAGGAAACCCACGCAGACACAGGGAGAACATGCAAACTCCACACAGGGAGGACCCGGGAAGTGAACTCGGGTCTCCTAACTGTGAGGCGCTTCTATAAACATTGCTAGTAATAGTGGAGCAAACGTATTTGAATTTTTTTTATAAAATTCAACTGGGTAGCCCTCAGGGCCTGATGCTTTCCTAGTTTGAAGTTGAGTTTATAGCATCTAGTAATTCTGACAGTGTCAGGGGTTTGTCCAGATCCTCTACAATAACAGTATCTTGCTCTGTATGTGAAATGCATCAAAAAACTCATTAGACTGTATCTTGGCTTCTTTGAACTTAGTAGAATATAAGGACTTGTAGTACTCTCTAAATGTGTGGGTTATATTTTTTATGATCAATGATTTTATCTCCATCTGTGTTGGCAATTACTGTTATTGCATTTGTGACTTCCTGCTTGTGGATTTGTTGAGCTAAGATCTTATTACTACTTAGCTACTTATTACTACTACTTACTTATTAGTCTTCTCTCCATGTTCATAAAAGTGATGTTGTGAATTAAAGAGAAGTTCTTCTGTTTCTTTAATTGTCAGGATGCTAAATTCCGATTTCCTATAAAAATGTGCCTCATTTGGAGACCTTGCGTATTCTTGATCTATTACGGTAATTTTGTAGATTAACTCTGACACCTTATTGGTTTCCAATTTATTTTTGTGAGAAAGATATGAAATAATCTATCCTCTTTAAAATGTCTTCCGAGTTTAACAGAGTATTCCTGCAAAGTCCTCTGAGGATGCAAAAAATAATCATCTTGCTTTGATATAAATTCTATGTAGTTCTCATCAGCTAACGACAGGGGTTAAGATGCCAGCTACAAAATGAGAGTGTAGGGCATAGTGATTTAAGCTCCAAGATCAGAGGGGTAAAATAGCGTTATATTTGCAAGATTTGATGGTGAGCAAAAAATTATTATATGTGAAGAAATAATTAATTCTTGATTAACAATGATTGACTGGTGAGAAGAAGGAATATGCTCTTTAATTTGGATTTAAAAATCTACATGGGTCTGATAAGTTATGACCAATTTCAAACTGTGTAATTTGTTTTGCAACATTAGATATTACCACCCCTGTAGCTGAAGACCTATCCAGGTCATTGTTTAAAATACAATTAAAGTCCCCGGTCATTATCATTTTCTGAGTGTTAACATTGAGAATTGATAAAAATAAATACATTTTGGATGAATTTCTATCATCCACATTAGATGCATAAACATTTATCAAAATCAATTTAGTATTAAACAAATGACCCATCACCATGACATATTGCCCTTGAGAATCTGATATTAGAAATGGAATTGTTATGTGCATTAAGTTTCCCACACCTCTAGTTTTCTTTGTATTGCTGGGATGAAAAATTTGGCAAATCCAATTACTTTGCAACTGAAACTGGTCGTTACTTATTAAGTGAGTTTACTATAAAAATACTGTCTTGGCATTTAGACCTATTAGGAGAGAGAATATTCTTTAATTCATGATTAAGACCTTTGACGTTCCAGCTCAGAAAGTTCACTGTTTGGTTATAGATACATTGCATCTGTACTTTTGTTGATATTTTGTAGTCTTAAGTACAGGTAGTCATATCGTAAAAATTTCCTGATCAATGATTGATCTTTGATGACTCAAGAGAATTAAAAAAAATTCTCATTTGTTTCATTTTAGACTTGAATTTTTCATAGAATTTTCTCGTAATATCCCTTAGGAGAAATAGCCTCAGATAAAAAGGAGACATGAGATAAAAGGACTCAAAACTGAACATTTTGTTCGGAAAGCATGTTTGATTTTGTGAGGTCTCTTTCTAGTCTTGTTTTAATCTCTTTCAAGACTTTACATTTTTTGTTTATTATTGGATTAGTGCCTTCATCGGAGGTGGCTTCCAACATTTGAGCTACAATCAGTTATATTTTTGCTGTTTGTCACTTAGAGCACAGGTAGATGAAGTGACCTTTTTGTGGTTACATAGTAGTGTCAGCAGTGGGATTTGAACCCACAACCTCAATATTTGAATTCCTAAGCCTTAGCCACTAAGCCAAACTGCCTGTCCTTTCTTACGGAATGAGTATGATCTAATTGGAGCACAACAATATAAGTTTGAGCAACTAATAATATTACTCAGAACTAAGGACTACATTTTTGTAATCATAGTAAAGTGTTTTATTACCACAAATAACTGTCCATATGTTACACAATCTAGTACTAAGCAAACAATGCAAGCACTTTCAAATTGCATCTACTTGGAAAATCTGAGCCCACTGTGTCTGTCTCCATTTAACTTCTTTCTGATCTCTTTGCTGTCTAGGAGACAGATTTTTGTTTAGTATGGAACAATTGTTACATATGATAGCTTTGACCTAGATTTCATATTGTAACCACACCAGTCAGGGAGGAAGAAAACACCTATATGCGTTTTAGAGGTTTGAAACTGATGAACTTTTATTTATTGCTCCCCAACTAAACTCCCACTGGTTCAGCTGAAGGAGACACCTCCACTTTTTACTTGCTACCAGACTCGTTTTAGTTTTAATACTGTTTGTCTTCTGCTCCAGTGTTATGGCCCCAAAGCACACCACTCTTTTATATCTCGTTCCCACACGTACCACTACAAATGCTTGACTTCCATCCCTCCTCTTCCCGCTGAGGTGTAAGGTTTGACATACCTCACTCAGCCAACTCCTGCACCAAGTGTTTGAATGAGTATTTGTGAAATGTATCTGTATTTTTGTTTTTGTGTGGCTGTTCTTCTATTCGCAGTCTAGACATCTTGATGAATGTAGCCAATGTGGGTGCATTAGTATTAAAAAAGGAGAATGTATACCAGGCAGACAGATCATCATAAAAAATGAAGTTTAGACTCAGTAGTCAGTGTAAATATTGAACCTCTCTCAGACTTGGGCTAGAGATCCTAGTATCTAATATGATAATGTATTCTGATGTCTCTTTTTCCCGATGAATGTTGCTCATTGGACATTTTTTGGAGCATGCAAGAACACTTGATAATATAAACTAATAGGTTAAGAGGTGTTTACTTTTTGAACAGTTTTTACTGTGATAAAGTGTTGTCGAACACACACCTCCCAAATGCACAAACAGGTGCTCATTCAGTACACATAAAACAGAAGAATATCTTCATGAGGTTACATGGAAAATCAAAGAACAGTGATTAAACGACAAGTCAGCCTTTAAAGCTATTCATTAGTTTATAGCAAATCAAAACCTTTACTTATTGTCCTTAAACCTTTCAGTATTTCTTTTATCTCTTTCATAGTTAACAGAAAAGGAAATATTAGCATACTGCATACATGTAAGTGTTATTCTGGTGTTGAGCTGCAACTTTTTATGTGACAGCTCTTAAATAGGATACTGCTGATGTAAATCTGCCACCTACTTGTTGCTAAGCATTTCTATACTTGAATGACAAGGAAATTGGAAAAGAAAATTTTCAATATAATGGTAACATTCTATTAAGTAGCATTGCAAGTGCCTGTCCGATGTTATTTGTGTTAAAAAAAAAAATGTCATGAATGCTGTAGATTTTCTTAGCAAGTAAAACATTTACACTCAAATTCATGTGTAACTGTCAGGTGAATAATAAATAATGGGCTAAAAAACAGAAATCTGCTACAGTGTGATTAGCAGCTGTCCGAACATTTTAAAGATGATTCGGCTATTTGGTTAACTGAAGAAGTTGCTGTAGGACCTTTTGCGTATCCAGTGTGTCATACTTTATGCTGTCTCCTGTACCCTTGTTATAAACCGTCATGAAGCTGATAGCAGTATTTTAATAACACAAGTACAGATTTAATTTATTTTAGTGAGAGTGATTGATATCAGCAGATGTGGAAGCTGTTTTTTGCCATGGGGAACCCCTGTGGCCATAATATTCTGATGACATGATAAAGCAAGCACAATTCTTTATTTAGAGACATATGTCTTTCTCAAAATCTATTATTAAAAAATAAGACCTTGGGAAGGATAACTTAAGGGAACAATAAAAAGAAAACCGCAGCAGAAAGTGTGTGTTATTTTCAGAAGAAATGTACAATCATTCGCTGAAAGGTATGACAAATATTAGCAGGAGTGCAGTATTTCACAAACCATGAGTTATTGTTCTGAGTGACCAACCACTTTATGAAGTTCACAAAGAGTTCTTTAAAAATTTGTAACTATGCCAGATTGCTCAGTGATGTTACTAAGAATTTCAAAAGTGACAGTATTACCCAAAGTAAGTAGTGTGCATTGTACTTACTGCATGCAGCGTTTCATTTCCTATGTGTCAGATTAATTATTATTTAATATGTCATAATTCCAGATCAAACATGAGCACAAGGAGAACATGGGAACAAGTTAAAGTGAAGTACAAGAATATACTTCAATCTTGTAAATATTGGTATATAACTATTTAAAGAATTGTTGACATCAAGAATTGTATATAAAATAAAAAACATTAATGGTAATTAGAAGGCAGACAAGCAAAAAACAGGTGGAGGTCCACGCAGTCCAGACCTAACCCCTGCAGAAGAGTTGGCTGTCCAGCAAAATGGCCATTGCCCTGTTTCTGAGGGCATTCCAGGGGGAAGCTCCTCCTCAGAACCAGTGGCAGGATGCAGTGGTCACTTCATTTCAGGTAAAGGATGGTCATTGCATATATTTGTCCTCAATGTGTGCCATAGGTATATTCCATATAGCCCTCTTTTTTGTTGGGTCAGTTGCAGGGAATGTCATATCCCTAGAACTTGTGTCTGACCAACGAGGTATTGACGAAGGTCAAATATTTGATGAAGACACTGTGTCTGATTATTCCTCAGGAGGAGAGTTAAATTTTCGAAATAATGTTTGATCAAACTCCACTCTGATCAGTCCCATGTGCCCCAATTACATGTGAAAATCCTGGGTAATGAGAACGTTAGGCTGATTGTGAGATTCTTTATGGAACTGTGGGTGTTTTTGCCTGTGTATTACCTACCTGCAATGACATGAAACGCCTCTTTTATTGTCTGCACACGCAGGTGCCCAGGAAACACAATGAAAACCTGAAGGAAATATTTCAGAGCAAAACAGACTTTACGAATTGCCAGGCAAACAGCACTTTTAGATAGATTTTCCGCATCGCCTACGGTATATAAAAAAAAGTGCCGCTTGCAAAAAACCTCAAAGCATTGCATACTGTCTGTGTGGTTGTGAGAGCTCGACTTCGCCTAGTTTGACTTTGAATATGAGGTGCTAATAAATCTTTGACGTACAATATTCCCCCCTGGCTAAAGCGGTATCTTGCAAAAAGAATTTCCTCCGGGAGCAATAAAGGATCTTGCCGATCGCACAAAACCCTCTCTATATGAAATTCTCTTCATATAATTTGTGCAACAATATCAATTGGTCACTCATTCATGAACGGCGAAGCCATGACTGAATGAATTCCATGCATAGACACTGATTAAGTGTTTGAGCTAATCCTTGTTTACATAGAACAAACCTGTTCCGAGTAGGTTTGAGGATTTGGATGTGCTGCTATGACAACACATCCAGCAAGAGTTTTGAAAAACCGACAGATACAGGATCATGCCAAATCGTCAACAATTACATCTGGCTAAACGAGTAATCCACGTACGAAAAATACTCCCCAGGGATAGAAGAATATCAGTCTGGAAAACACTGTTAAATCACCCCATGGGAAAAGTTTTCGAATGTAAGTGATAAGTGTATGATGTGAGGATTAGGTTAATATTAGTGATAATGTCCGAGAAGGCACTGGACCAGACAATAGAAAGTTTTAGTGTCCAATACAGTATTGTACAATGAAAAAGTGGCTGCATTTGGCAAGATTGATCTGTAGAGTGGACCCTGAAATGTTATCTCTGTATTTGGTACCACAGGATTGTTCAGTATGCTATCAGAGGGATCCATAAGAAACTGACTTTAATATTATGTAATTATTCTGTTTGTGACAGGTCTCAATGAACTAGACAATAAGACTCTCAATACACTGTTACATTACTTGCAAAAAAAGAAGTGACAAGAACTGGCTCTTGTGCTTTGCAACCATAAATTTTGATTAACTGGATAACAGTATGAACTTGTGATGCATTACAGCGCTGTAAAGGTATTGCCCTTGCCTTGTGATTGCTGGGATAGGCTCCAGCTGCCCCTCAACTCTGCATTGGACAAGTGGTTTAGGAAGATGGATGGATATATAAATAAGAATATGAATGGATGTTGTAAAATGAGAAACAGATAAAGAGACTGGAGTATCACAGGTAACCCCCTTATTGTAAATAATTGGGGGAAAAAAATAGTAAAAATGCAGATAATCATTTCTAGTGACATAATAGCTTCCCACACAGCCATTCAGCCTTCTTCCACAAGGAGATCCCTGCTCATCAGAGGTGTGGTCCAGTGTGATATCAGATTTCCTGTGATCCTGAGACAGATTGAGAGAGGAAGCAATGTCAGTAGTCTCCTTGTGAGTTCCTCTTCATTCTAGTGCAAACAGAAGTTGTGTCACACCCAATCCTTTCCCATAATTATTTCAATATAACCCAAAACTGTGTAACAGGCCCGATGCCCACATGCTTGACAAAGGATAAGTGAAGTTTGTTACGCAAAGAGTGCAAATTTTGCCAACAAAAGAAAACTCCTGATACTCATTTTTAAACATGGATTTGAAACCAGACTGTCAAGAGCTATCAAAAGTTAATAGCTTAGGTTAATTGGTATTATAGAGTAATTGAGATGCTTTAACTCTGTGCCACCACCACCTAATCAAAGCACTGTGATGTTCCTACATTGACGGATTAAAAGACAGAAGTCTACATGACCATCATCATCAAGTCCTTCCATGAGAACCCTAAATACAAAGAG
>JANRMT010062806.1:78091449-78103701 GCA_026402145.1 Polypterus bichir lapradei
GGCATGGACAATAGGAGACAACATGATGATACAGAGGTTAGGTCTGCCAGCACACAGCTCCAGGACAATGGATTCAAATGTCGGCATGGATTTTATGTCTGTGAACTTTAAAGTCACTGCCCATATCTGGGGGAGTTTTTATTTGCATACTCATGCTTCCTCCCAACTTGAACATATGTGTGTGTTTGTGTTGGTAAGGTTAACTAACAACTCTGAATTTGTCTTATATGAGCTTGGTTCTGCAATGCACTGGGACCTCATCAGGGGTTGGTACCTGGTGATGCTATTGAGAGAGGCTCCACCAACAGGACCCTAAAACGGTTAAGTGGGTCAAATATTGCAGAATAGAATATAAAACAGCCATGTCTAAAGTGTTGATTCTTTTAATTCTTAATTTATTCTCAATTATGAGATGGTGGGTATTTAAATTATCTTCATTTGGTACTGTATAGTTAGACACGGTGGTGCTATAATTATGATTTGTGATCAGTCAGAGCTATGTTGGCACTGAAACAACCTAGAGGAAATGAATGAATGAATTAAAAAGCTTATTAGTCCACTTTCAATAATCAATACATTTTATGATACAGACTTATCTGTGTTAAGGAAAAGATAAGCACTCAAAAATCTTAATAGGAACAATAAATCTGTTCGATTGAGGTTTTAAATAAGATCTGTCTCTTGGTGATGATTATTGTCTGTTAATGTTAGCTGGAGTGTCAACAGCAATGCCTCTAGAGAAACTGCAGTGCTTGTCTTTTGTTAAAGTGGATACAAATTAAAGGAGTTTATCTGCCTTACATTGCTTTGAATCTCTCCTTATTAACAGTCTATATTAAATCCACTATTGACATAGTTTTTATTTTTAAACATTTGGAGCTGGTTGTCTTATAAAGAGTTAATCCCCACTAATCCTCTAACAGGACCCTGCAACTAAAACCAGGGCTGAAAAGCATTGCCTTTGTGTGCACATTCCATTAAAATTGTAGAATTTCTCTTGTTTAGTTTACTTCCCTCTGCATTGCAATGCGTTTTCTATAAAATGCTTTTCCATTAACCTCCCCGACTACTTCTCAAGACTGTGTCTTGTGTGTGTGCCAAAACTGGCATGCAAATGAAAGAATAGATTTTTTTAGTCTTTGCAGAAAGTCCTCAAATTATGAGATGCAGGAAACACACCCGCACAACATTACAGAACAACAGAATGAAACAGACTTAAAGATGCAATGTGATGACAGGAAACAAAAATACATTTACATGAGCAATTTTTGGAATGGGAACATTTTCTTCTCTCTTTCACACTATCACAGTTTGTGACATGCAAGGTGGTGCTCAAGGGTGCTGTTAAAGTAAATTTTCTGACACCACAGAAGATTTAATCACCATATATATTTACTGTGCATAATGGTGTGAGTTCAATACTTAGGTCCATAAAACACATCCTTTCTGGACTCTTACCATTAAGGTTTCTAAAGATATATTAAAAAAGACCCATTTTTTCACTTTGCAATTCTTAAAAATGTTATTATTATTGTTTTGAACTTTCATGTATTTGTACCAGCAGTAATAAAAATTCAACCACCATCACAAGGCACTTCACAAGAACAGAGCTACAGTATACTGTAGACATTATAAAGTTCATTGTCTGCCATTTTCCTAATCTTTTTTTCGTATTACAAGATCACAAAGAGCTAGAATTCGGACATATCCTCTCGGTATCAGACTCAAGGCAGGAACCAACCCTGGGTGGGATGCCAGGAAGATACATATTTAAAACTAGGCTATGTTAAAGACAATGGTTAAAACAGTTGTAACAAGGGTCTTTGAGATTTGTGAGGAAGCGGCATTCCCTTGTTAGACCATGGTAACAGCAAAATTGGTACTGTTAAATGTACTTTATATAAAAGAGTTGATCTCCTTACATAACTAACATGTTAACTAACACTGGTCAATTGGCTGTGGAAGAGACACACTCTTAAACTAGTGGTGTCCCTAAGGGGTCAGTGTTGTGGCTCTTTTTAATATCTATACAGTGGATCCAGAAAGTATTCAGACCCCTTCACTTTCAGCATACTTTATTTTGCTGTAGATTTCATTTTAAATGGATACATTTGCCATTTTTGCCCATCAGTCTACACTTGATAGCCCATAATGACAAAGTGAAAACGTGTTTTCAGAAAGGTTTGCAGATTTATTAAGAAACAAAACCAGAAATCTCTCCATCATATAATTAATCAGTCCTTGATTCCACTAAGTGGAAGGGCAAATAATGTAGAATGACCTGGATATTTACAGTGCAACTTAGACAACATACAGGCTTGGGCAGATTTGTGGCTGTTAAAATTATAATGTAAGTTAATGTTGTTATGAGTTATATAACTTTATAAAATAATTTTTAATAATTCTTGCACAGATTATGGGGTTTTGAATATCAGGGAACATTTATAGCTAAGTGTTTTGTACATTTATTGCACCTGGAATAAAGTACATTTTAAAATAATAATTATTATTATGCTCTACTACAATGCCATTTTCTTTTGTTTGTGAGAGTTGTCTTATTTGAGGGCCCATCACCAAGAACTTCATGTTTAACAGGAGGCACATTTTTGGATGTCACAGCATTTGATGTAATTGGTGTGACACTTAGTTCCCTCATTTCTCTGAGATTTTCATGAAAATTAAGAGCTTGTGTGCATTTTACCCTTTGTCCAATTTATTCTGAAATTAATAGCATTCCTTCTTGGCTAGTTCTGCAAGCAGGTCCTCCAGCTTGCAGGGAAAACTTGAGGGTTAGTGGCAGGATTGGCACTCCAGTCACATAAAAAATAAAAAAAACTCACACTGTTCCACTCCATTCGAACTAGTGTGGTGCTGAGGTGTCACCCATTGCACCACTGTGCTCGGGTCCCAATCTGGGATACCGAGGTGGTTCATTGTGTGTGGGGGGGTGCAGCAACACACTGTATCAGTGTATGTTCCCAACCTCTACTTAGACCTCATATGGAGTTTTGTGCAGTATTTGTCTTCACATTATAAAAAAGACATAGCAGCAATAGATTAAGTCCACAGAAGAGCAACTAGGTTGATTTCAGGAGGTGTGAGGTATAAGGAAAGATTAAAGGAATTGAACTTTTTCAATTTACAAACATTGCAAGCAACCAGTCCATTTGTAGTGCTTACTACAAGAGTGAGGATAATGTAAACAGCAAGGTGGAAAATTTTAATACTAAAGTGAGAGCTGCTGCTGACATGGTCGCTCCTGAAAAGACAGTTAAAAAATCCTCTAACACGGTTACACCATGGAAGACCCAAAGAGTGTCTGATCTAAAGAGAACATGCCGGAGGAGCTGAGCATAAATCTAGTATGAGATATTGAAGGCTAAAATAACAGAATACAACAACATAGTTTGTCATGAGAGGCAGTGCTATTTCTCTAGAATTATAAATAAGAATGCTAGTAATCCCAGAGTCTTATTCTCTACAGTTGATAATGTGCTAAACCCAGGTCATTCAATGGAATGCCTCCAAAAAACTTCCATTGAAACTTGTGAGGCTTTTGCTATATTTTTTAATCACAAAATTAATCATATTAGCAATAATATAGTACATCTCCCCAATACTGATCATCTTAAACCCTGGTACTCCATTTTAAACAAATTTAATTCTTTTACCAGGATCGATTTACCTGATTTATATAAAATCATTTATCAAATGATACCCTCCACCTGCATTCTTGACCCAATACCAACAAGTTTTTTCAAAGAAGTATCTGGTGTGCTAATTGATAGTATTCTTGACATAGTAAACTCATCATTAAATACAGGAGTCTTCCCAGACTGTCTTAAGACTGCTGTAGTTAAACCCCTGCTCAAGAAAAATAATCTCGACTCTTCTGCTTTTGAAAATCTATTTCTAACTTACCTTTCTTAAGTAAAATCATAGAAAAGGCAGTCATTATTAAATGATCTCAATACACATGCTATTTTGATAAGTTTCAGAACAAATCACAGTACAGAAACTTCACTTGTCAAAGTAGCAAATGACTTGCTAGTAAATGCAGACTGAGGTCATGTATCTGTTCTCATTCTCTTAGATCTGAGTGCTGCATTTGATACCATTGATCACAATTTTCTTAGAAATTGCCTTAGCCAATGGGTGTGCCCCCCTGGCAGTGTCTTAAATTGGTTTGAATCCTACTTGGCAGGTAGAAAGTTCTTTGTTAGTTGTGGTAATTATACATATTCTATATGGTGTTCCACAAGGATTTATCCTGGGTCCACTGCTCTTTTTGATTTACATGCTTCCATTAGGTCAGATTATCTTGGAGCATAACGTGAGCTACCACAGCTATGCTGACGACACACAACTGTATTAATCAATGGCACCTGACGACCCCAACTCTCTTGATTCACTGACACAATGTCTTACTTGTGTTTCTGAATGGATGAGTAGTAATTTTCTCAAATTAAATAAGGAGAAAACAAATTTTAGTGATTGGAAAAAATGGATATAATTAGGGTATTAGAAATAAACTTAGGCTTAAACGTTAATACGGAGATAAAGAATTTAGGGGTAATTATTGACTCTGACCTAGATTTTAAATCACATATTAATCAGATTACTAGGACATCATTTTTTCAATTAAGAAATATAGTATATCAAAAGTTTGACCTCTTATAACTTTACAAGATGCTGAGAAATTAGTTCACACTTTTACTTTCAGTCGGCTTGATTACTGTAATGCACTCCTTTCAGGACTACCCAAAAAAGACATAAATCAATTGCAACTAGTACGGAATGCAGTTGCTAGAATCCTTACTAGGAAAAGAAAATATGAGCACATCTCTCACAGTTTTGATGTCATTACACTGGTTACCTATGCCATTTAGAATTGACTTTAAAATACTGCTTATGGTTTACAAAGCCTTAAATAATGTCATTCCATCCTATATTTCAGAATGCTTTTCACCTTACACTCCAAATCATAACCTTACATCTTCAAAAGAGTGTCAGCTTATGATTCCAAGAGCTAAACTTAAAATCTGGAATAGCTAACCAATAGAAATTCACCAGGCTAATACAGTGGAGCACTTTAAAAAACTCCTAAAAACTCATTATTTTAACATGGCTTTCTAATAGCTTCATTTTAGTTTAATACTGATATTCTGTATATGCATTTCATTATCATTATCATTCATGGTGGCTCCGAAATCCGCACTAACCCCTACTTTCTCTGCTGTTCTTTTTCCGGTTTTCTGTGGTGGTGATCTGCACAACCACCTCCCAATCAAAGCACCATGATGTCCCTACATTGATGGATTGAAGGCCAAAAGTCCAAATGACCATCATCATCAGTTCTTTCATGTGAAGCCTGAAAACCATGAGGACTGATTGAGGTCATTTATGTTAGGTAGAATGCCTAGAGGGGGCTGGGTGGTCTCGTGGCCTGGAAACCTTGCAGATTTTGTTTTTCCTCCAGCTGCCTGGAGTTTTTTTTTTTTTGTTTGTTTTTTCTGTCCTCCCTGGCCATCGGACCTTACTTTTATTCTGTGTTAATTAGTATTACCTAATTTTATTTTTAAATTTGGTCTTTTTTCTCTTTCTTCATCCTGTAAAGCACTTTAAGCTACATCATTTGTATGAAAATGTGCTATATAAATAAATATTGTTGCTGTTAAGCACACAAGATCAAGAAGTGACGTAATGGGAGTTTTTAAAATTATCAAAGGAATCAGTACAGTGGACCAGAGTTGTTGCTTTAAAATAAGTTCAACAAGAAAACAACAAAACAGTTAGTGTAAATTTCACAAAATGTTAGAAAGTTTTTCTTCACACAGAGAACCATAAATATATGGAATAAAGTACCAAGAAGTGTGGTAGAGAGTAGGACTCTAGGAACCTTCAAAACTCAATCTGATGTTATTTTAGGATAATGAGGTGCATAGGACTGACAAGCTTTGAATGGCATGTTCTTCTGAAAATTTTTCTAATGTTCTAACTGAATCTGAATCCCTGGAACTCTGAAACATCAGCATTAGCCACCGTCCCACCATTTCAATCCCCTGCCTGCAAATGTACTGTAAACACTATATTTATATTGTATTCATTGAAAATTCATGTAGTTCTCCTCAAAAAGCATTACAGAAGAAACTCTGTTCCAAGAAAGTTTGTTTTAAAAGCTTTTAGTGAAAATTTTAAAAAGAACCAATTACAGAAATTAAAAAAATATTATTACACACAGAGAATAACAGACAAAAAAGAGAAAAAAAGTTGTTTTTTTTCCTCTGTTTCATTACAATCATAGCTTTCTCATGTTAAACTTACTTTCGGTATGTTATGTGTATTCATTCAAAAAGTTCTGTATAGTTTGAAGCTTTTGCCTTCCACGCCTTACCAACTGCAAGGCAGACTGTAGACTGAACTAGACTCTAGTCAGAATGACAAGAACAAAATAGAATATTGGATTTACAAAATGGCTTTTATGGGTTAAAACAGAACCTTACATTAACTGTGCACTAATATATAGGCAAACATTTTAACAAAACTAGGAGATACTTATATCAATTTAACATAAACTGATCTAACAAATGGTTCATACAATTGTGTTAAACCTGCACTAATACTTTTAACAGTAGTACTTGGCTCTACAAATCCACTGTAAGCAGAATATACAAAAATATTCTCCATGGCCATTTCTGTGGAGTACAATGCTAATAAAGAAAAGCTACAAACCTTACAAGAGTTGCATAAACAGAATAACAGGTAAGGCCTTAGAAGAGCTTATACAACAAGTTCAAATAATTTACTGTAATTATTAAGCAATACGCATTACAATGATCTCTAACCTTTTATTAAAAAAGTTCTCATTTTTTTGATAATTCACTGTTTGTAAGTTGTTCTCTGATATCACTGAACAAATGTAATAAAGCTTTGCAATACATCAAGCACAGTAGCTTTGGTTTACATTGTTGAGGTTCAAGACAAGCATATTCAAAAGTAACTGACACAAACATCTCCTGAGTGGTGCCATCCTCACAGCTCCCAGGTTAATGACAAGTCTGCCAGCGTACAAGTGCCCACTGTCCTTTGCCCAGTTTGGCACATAGAAGATACACTAGGGAAAAGATTGAGATCTGTCCAGTAACTGAGTGAAAAAATGAAAAAATACTTTATTGCATTCTCTTTCCAGTATTATTATTATTCTATCTGAGTAATTGTTTCTCAGATTACAGATTCTACTATTGCTGTTTAAGTCTGAACAGTTTGCATTGTCACCTCAGTCCCCCTTTACTTTTGCCATTGACAAGTCTTGTATTTCAATTCAAGGTTTCAATATAAATGCCTCAGATAAAACTGTATGAAAATATAAGAAAATACAGTCTGTTTGTGCAGATAAGCAGTCCATCTTCTGGTGGTTGGGATATAACTAACTTCCTGAATGCTAGAGATGATAGCAATGATTGTTTATCGGCTTTAATGGAACACAGATATTTCAATGAACGATATGTTGGGCTTTTCCCAACAGCTCCATTTAGCAACTTTCAAAATAACAATTTTTTAAACAATACAGAAAATGTTTTGACGACACACATATAGTGTGTAGCTCACACAGGATAATCCAAATCATAGCTGTTTCATTAGGCTCTTTTATTCTTCGGTTCTGTCTTATGGTTTGTCTGCATTGCAGCAAAAAGTGCTCACCAAGTTTCTGTACTTTCATTTTTTGAGCCATCAGCAGGATGTCTAACTCTTCACTTGCTGGCCTTATGGGATTAGGTGTCAAGTCAAATGGTTGCCCCATGACAGATCATGGATTTCTCTAAAATGATTTGAGACAAGATTATTGAGAAGATTATCAAGCTTCCCCAGCAACTGCATGTTGTTATAGAGTTATGTGTGTTTATATATTTTATAATATGTGTTTAATTATGTTCTGTGTCTGTAATGTTCTGCTGTCCCTTGTTCTTTGTGGATGGAGGCCCAAGAGGGGTCCACCCTGACATCACTGTTCTCATTCTAGACCTCACTTTGGCAACATAGGTGTGCTGAGAAGGTCCTGGGGCCTCATGCATAACGCCATGTGTAGAATTCGCACTATAACATGACACAAGCACAAAAGCAGAAATGTACTTATGCACAAAAAAATCCAGATGCATAAATATGTGCGTTCACCAACTTCCGCGTTCTACCGCTACATAAATCCCGGTCAGCGCGAAAAGTAACGCATGTGCACGTGCCTGCTGTCCCGCCCCATCTCCTCCCAGAATTATGCCTCTTTGAATATGCAAATCAATATAAATAGCCCTTAAGCTTAGCGTTCTGTGAAAAGGCAATGGCAAAAGTATGAGGGAAAAATAGAAGAATTTCAGCGAATACCAAGTGGAGGGAAGGAAAAACTTACTATTTGTTGGTTTAAACAGTGGTATAAACAACAAAAGGAAGTTGATCGAGTGACATAGAATGTCAGAGAAACTCGAAAGCTCAAGTTCACAAAGTTGCACAGTGCCTGAAATAAAAAAGAAGTTGCCACATATCAAAGTCGCCGTGAAAAGGCGAGTTGTAGCCCACCGTCTGAGTGCCATATGAAAACTTATTAGGGTACAGAGAAAAAAAAAAGGCACAAAGTGGGGAAAAACCACAAAATGTCAACTTTAATCTTGAAATTTCCACTTTAATCACGTAGTTTATTTTGTCATTAAAGTAGAACATCATAAAGTTCTTTTTAAAATCGTTTAATTTACTAGTTTCTCAAATCCCATCATAGCTAAAGTAGCACGTTAAATTTTGATCTTCTATTTGTGTGAATCACTACATGCTTCCGGGCTTTCTCTTCCTCCGAATGGACACAGAATCCATTACATTCGTGATATTACAGCTCTCTGAATAATTAAAATACTGAATAAGTATACGTGATATTTTCATGATGATAGGAGTTAAAGCATCTTATTAAACATGGGAACACAGTGGTTTAGTGATTGTTCATGTCTCATGCAAGATGCTTGCTGTGCCATGCGCGACCTTCGATGAAATACTTTATTATGGAAGTACTGTCTCTTTCAAACATACTAACCCCCAATTTCTGTCCTTACTTTTCTTTCTCCAAATACCCAATCGCCATACAAAATAAGCTCTGTAATAGATGTTAAGCCATCTGTAAGCTTAGAACGCAGATTCTTCAAAACTTTTAAGGAAGATTGAAATATCTTCGGAATTTTTTATTATTCTATCCATCTGTTCTTCCAATGTCATGCCAGCCACAGCAAGAATACAGCGCGAGGCAGGAACAATCCATGAACGGAGCTCCAGTGGCTCACTAGCGCTGCGATACCGTGTAGTTAAAGTTTTATCTGTATAATATAATAAACATATTTTGCTGCATTTCATCTTAAAAATGATATTGTCATCATATGTAAATATGTGCTTTATAAAGCGGCTCAGGTTGTGCAATATTATAACTGTATCGCAAGTTTACAGTGAGGTGATTGTACTTATAAGTACAGACAGTTCTACAAGGAGCACTTGATGGACTGATGGAGTGCGTTTAGAGTTCTTGTGAAGAAACTGTTTCTGAACCGCGAGGTCAGTACAGGAAAGACTCTGAAGTGTTTGTCGGATGAGAGCAGTTCAAATAGCGAATGGCTGAGGCAGCGTGTGCTTGATGCTGTATACGGATAATTCTCTTTCCGATCAACTGCTGTACAGCTGTGATTCACACTCAGATGCAGTGAGAGTAATATGGAAAAAGATGATCCGATGTGGCAACCCCTAACGTGAGCAGATGAAAGAAGAAGAAGAAGGTGCAGTGAGAGTAACAACACTAAAGCAGTTATGGTATTTGGAATAGTTTGACAATTCTGTGGACCATTATATTGTTACAGGTTAATTACAATCAGATGCATTAAACTAATAAGCAATATGCGGTTAATTTCAGTGTATTTATAAAGCCGCATCAGGGATGTGGATCTGAAAAAGAAAGATAAACCACACAGGAACAGTAGCACTGCTTTGACGCTGGGTATGAGCTACCGTGGAAATATGCGTGGCTTTACGCAAGTTTTTATACATTGGTTTTATACATTGTGATTTGAACGTGGAAACGTTCTTACGCAACATTTCTGTATGAGGCTTCATTATGTATGAGGCCCCTGGAGTCAGAGATCGTTGACTCAATGTGTAGTATTGTGTTTCTTTTTCTGTCTGGATTTACTGTTTCTTTACTATTTTTTATTATTTTTCTGCTCTGTTCTTAGAATATTCTCGGGGCTTTCATATTAGGACTTGTTTGCTGGGGATTGCCTCATAAGACAGATCTTTTTGCGTCATTTTTCTGTGCTGAGCATTTGAATTAGAAAGATTCCTGTATGGCCTATTCTATACAAGCCAAGGGTTTACATTCAACCCTCCTCTTTTGGGGCTTTAGTTATATTATTGGGACATGTAAGTTTATTAGTGAGTGAGGCCTTTTCCAGGCAGGCATAGGAGGCCTGGTGTGACCAGTGACACCTTTTGTAAAGTATTTAGGGGCTTCACAGCCTTTTTGCCTTGTTTAAGACACCATATTTATTGCAGCCGGATTCATAACTGCTAAAACCATTCCCTGGGCCAGAATGAAAAATAAGTACTGCATAAAATGAAAGAAATCTGAAGAAATAAATGAATGTGTAAAAACGACACACAGTGAAATCAATCTTTAGGAACAGAAGTCTCACAAACAGTACATGATAGCATCAGCTGTAGTTAATCGATAACTACGATGACCATCACTGTGGTCTCATTGAGGTGTTACCTGCCTAACAGAGATTAAATGTATGCAGCATGAATAAAGCAATCCAAGAAATTTAATGGCAGGTTACAGGAACAGAAATGGCTCCAAAGCATGCAATGGGATACCAAGATGTATACAAGGACAAAGAGGTTGAAAAAGTAATAAACATTTTGTGATAAAATACCTAAAATGACCTAATTCTATCTGTGAGAAAAGAATCTAAGAATAAAGGGCTTATTTGTTATGGATAATATAAAATAAGATTGTGTCCAGTGGGGAACTGAAAACAGACAAAAGATCAAAGATGAAAAGCAATTGGAACAGGCAAAATTTTTAGTTTTAATACAGGCAGGAGCTAGAATATCAAAAGAGACACACAGAGCCAATCATCAAAACCAAAAATATGAATCAGAGACCTTAGTCAGAAAAACACTGTAGACTGCAATACTCACTTGTGTTATTTGCCCCACTACACTAATCATTGTCTTTTGTTTTGTGGCAAATCTACAAAGATATGTTAAAGATATATCATATGTGTGTTTTTATATATTGCTTCATTTGTTTCTCGTATTGCATTACCAGAAGCAGGTATAGCAACAATAAAACATTTTGCCATTCAAAGAGCATTAGAAAGTGGTAGAGGCCATACCATAAGAAAATAGTTTAGTTGCCTCTAAAATGGTAAAGAACAGAAAAAATTATTCCAATAAATCCAAAATTGAATTAAAATGAATTAGGAAAGGCCAGATAAGTCAGATAAGATTAATCATGTTTTTATAATTATTCTTTATTTAGCAAATGTCTTTACCTGATGCCACGTACAACAGCAAAGCATTCTACATATAATCCGTGTCAGATCATAAATTACCAAGTTAAGAGGTAACAGAGAACAAAATTTAAAGTTAAGCACAAAAAAATGTATCACCTCAGTAAGTCCCTATGCTAGTAATCAAACAATAACAAAGCTGACTGACACATAATTAAGTCAGTACAACTGTAGATATCCAGAAGGAGAGAGGATGGCAAGAAAATATAAACACTCCTAAGATTTGTAGTAAACAGATACGTCTTCAGGAGGCACCTGAACATCACAGGCCTGGGACTAGAGCTACATATCTGCTTGTCATGGAACACTCATTCTACAGCTTAAAAGAATGTAATGCAAAACATCATCCAGTTTTAGCACATTCGGTGGAAGAAGGGAGAGTTAGCAGACAGACTGGAGCAGAGAAAAGACATCGTTTGTTGGCTTCAATTGTAAAGACCGCAATGGCTTGCTTTGCTCACTTAACCCTACATGGTCAGAGATAGTTCAAGTCTCCTCAAACTACTTCTTAACATGCAAAGAACATCACAGCGCAGAAGGAAAAAAGGAACCAAAAAAGTGCAAATGAAATCCGTTCTCAAAAATATTCCATGTAAAAGTACATGTTTTGGCTAAATAGAAAGTTAAATACTTTAACAAATACCACAGTCTAGCTTTTTTT
>JANRMT010062806.1:78103711-78116913 GCA_026402145.1 Polypterus bichir lapradei
ATTTAAACTTAAGAACATCTTGCCCTTTCTTAGTCAAGTAAGCCACCGTTTTGATGTTTTAGATTAATCCATTCAATCATTGACAATAATTCTTTTTAAATACTGAAATTTGCTACATAGTTTTTTTTTTATATTTTCATTGGGCTTTAATACTAATCGATACACTATATACAGGTTATAAATATATATCGTACACACCTTGAATTCTTTGTGTACATTTCCCTCTTCCCTTTGTCACTTCTCACTATGTTCCCTTTCCTTTGACAGGTTTCCCTGCTTTTTCTTTTACTTAAATTAAGCTTTGGTTTACAAGAAAGACTGAAACACAAAAAAGTGCTGTAAAAACATGCATTGTATTACTTTTTTCCTATTGCTGTGTTAGTAAATTGCTTTTTATCCATTTAGTTTGCTAGTTAAGTTTAGGACCAGGGTGATTTTTAGTCATAGTTTTAATAAAACTTGTCTTTGAGTTTTTATGAGCTGATATTCATAACAAGCCCATCATTTTCATAATCTTTGATGTCATTGAGTCAACAGTATAGGTCAGAACCATGCACTTTTTGGATTGTAGAGATTGTAGGTTCAAATGAAATCTTTTTTGTATGTGTAAGAATTCCCAGTTCAAATCCTTTTGCTTTGTTTTCTGTACTATGTTTTGGGTTTACCACTTTGACTTCATTGTTTAGTTTAAATGAATTCCTGATTTTGACTTTGGCTTGATTACTTGACTATGTTTTATCTTCTGGTCCCAGATCAAATCTAAGCTGCCTCCAAGACTCCCTAGTTAGAACATTAGGAATGATTGGCCTATCATCCAAAATTTGTACCCTGCTTATTAATTTTTCAACTAATTCCAAATATGTTAAGCTAAGCTTATATCATTTTATAGTGCTCCCAATGCAATATACACTTTTCCTTAACACTTTCAACTTCTCCACGTTTAAGCTGAAGTTGTAAAAGTAATTAATTTTCAACATATATCGTGCCTTCTGTTTTGAAAACAAATCTAGACTGTAATTCTTTCTTTACAAAGAATTGGAGTTCTCACCAGGTTTTTGTGGGTTTACTAATTATGTCCCTATTTACTAACATAACCAAAAGGTAGGTTATTTATTTGTCTTTCTGAAATATTACATAATGCTTTACTCATATTTGCAAGAAAAAAGCTACAGGTGCTAGAAAAACAAATTAGATAGTATTTATTGAATCAACAGGAGAAAATAATAAATTATCAATTATCAGTATGTCCAAGTGATTTCTGCTTTGAAATACTTCACATGTATGTCTGTGTGTGTGTATTACTGGATGTAACCAACAAATGAATAGAGAATTGACAATGAGTGAGGTCAGTTGCAAAGCAAAATTCTTAAGCTTGAAAACTTTTAAAAGCAGCAATGAAACAGGCAGTGTTGGTTGAAGCCCATGTGGGGCCCTAGACAAAGTCCAGCCCCACAAAAACAACAAAAAAACACCATGCCAAAATAAATGTATGGACAATAGATGTAAAAACACAGATTTCTTCATTTAATGCAATAGATGAAAGTAATGGCAAACAAAACATGTGCAAAGTGCATGCTAGGTAACTATAAATAATAATAAATATCTTAAACAGGAGCTTTGAGGCAAATGCACAATTTAAAATATATGAACATAAGAAGAAATTAAAGAACACAGTTATCTCTGGAACTACATAGATTATACACTTAAATCACTGATTGCAGAGCTTTCACAACTGACATTTATCAAAATTCTAGGATTGACGTGACATTGAGAACTTTTCTGTTTTAAAATTTTACCTTCCTGAACTTCATTGCTGCTAAGGAAAAAAAATAAGCTCTGCTCAGGGAAAGGATTTTATTTTCAAAAAGGATTTTGCTCTACTCTGCAAAGTAGCAAGTAAGTTGTTGTCAACAAAATACAGACATAAGATTCACATCCAGAATGATTCATAAGGCATTCTAAGGAAAGATTTTATTGAGCAACACATTTTAACATGGGACTTTTGAAATATTACCTACAGTAAGTGCAAAGTAAGCCTGGAGCTCATCATAACTGACATCAGACCAAATGAGCACCCTGAAATTTTGATTCAGTATGCAATGCTGGACGGTTTTCTGTGCATGTCTATTTAATTCAGTCACAACAACATCTAAAACATTAAACTTTTGAAAGGGATCACCTGTACATGGTACATCTGCCTTTTGCAAAAGAGATCAGTAAACAGCAGCTTTGAAAGTTGCCCAAAACCCTTTTTTTAAAAAAAAAAAACAAAAAAAAAACATGCAAATTTAGACTTGGATTCATAGTTTAGCACTTGTGCAAAATCATCATCAATCCTTTTTTTCTCCATGCTGTGTCAGCCCATTTTTCAGCATTTCTTCTGTCACAAATATTGGGCAACATCCACCTTCAGTCAGTACCTGAAGTCCACTAAAGAGCTGTAAACTCATGTGCATGCAACTAGCAGGGAACAAGTTAACTCTGGGATAACGGTAAATGGTTTAAATAGAGGGCTGGATCTAGCAGGAATACTTCTTTAAAAAAAAAAGAACCAATGTTTATTCATACATCTTGATTAAAGAACTGGTATTTATTTTATTAAGGGCGCAAGGAGCATGTATCTTGCAGCAAACTTTGTTAGAAACAAAGCAAAATTGGTATGCTAAATCAGTTTCACCTCAGAAGTTGGAGCCCTCGGCAGATGCCTAGGTCACCAAATGAGTTGTCTGGTACTGGAAACAGGAAAGAAAGGACTAGAAGATGTAAATTACAAGAAGAAATATGTGTTTATAACCAATGAGAATATTTTGTAGGATATTTAAACATTTTTAATTTGATAAATGTAAACAAAATACAACAAAAACGTTGAAAAAAGTTACCACCATCAATGTTTATGTGTCCTCAGAAGCAAATAGTCTGACTCTGATGGCATTTAACAGCTATCTTGAGCAAGTAGGCCTGGAGTAAGGATTGTTTAAGATGAAGGCTGTAGTAGGGGAACAAACAAAGGTCATGACAGCGAGATAAATTAAGAGCTTGGTGTAACTTGTACACAGACAAGTGATCAGGCCATTCCACCTGGAATGCATAGATTAAAATCCTGTACTGTCAGACTCAGAAGCAGCAGGGTTTTACTTTACTTTATCATTCAGTTAATTAGATCAAGGTTTATTTTTAATACATTATTGTGTGCTTTTAGTCTCATTGGTGTCTATTACAGTACAGAGAGGACCATATTTAATTTTGTTCCATCTTTTCTGATTCCTGACTATCTTAGTCTGTCCCAGTGCAGATAAATTGGTTTCCACTGTATAACCTGAAGCTATTTTGATACATGCAGTTTCAGATACCACTGCAGCTAATACCAGTTTTGGAACATTAAATAACGCCTCCTGAGGCAATAAACTATAAACTGCCCATTATCCTTACTAGACATAAGACAGTACACTTAATCCACATACAGTATAGCATATCCTCATAAGGATCTACAAAATACTGGAAAGAAAGAAAAATATTAGCTTTAAAACAACAAAACAGACAATATAAGATAATAAAATGAATTAATTCTTCATAGGTTCTCTTTGAACCCCAAAAAGTATTTTTATTCAGCTTTGTCATTGTAAAATTAAATGCGAAACAAGACTTAGCTGTTTCTTCCTCCTTCACTTTCAAACTCTGCCCTGCAAGCTAAAAGGGATCTACACTTTTTAACAACACATGCATCTTTCACATTTAAGAGACATTTATTGGACATTCTACATGTGACTGACACCTTAGCAACATTTCAAGACTTAATACAATTTTCAAAAATGACAATCAGTATATTTTCTCATGTGGTGTGGAAACTGGTCCATGACAAAGAATTCACTTTATTGGCCAGGTACTCTCATGTGTACTAGGAATTTGTCTTGATAGTTTTGGTGGAACATATGAGGACAACACAGAATACAAAAGATAAATATAAGAACCTAAAATATAAAATGATAAAATATGATGCAGCATACAAGGGCAATACAGAAACATAAAGAGACAGTAGGATGAAAATGTCCAGGCAGTCCAGTTTATATGGATACTGACTAAGAGCTCAGACCTGATTAGTAAGAATAACTACACGAGGAAACAAAATTTTTAGGTGACGTGTTGTTTTAGCTTTCACTGCACAAAGGTGTTTGCTGGAGGAAAGTCTTTGGAACAGGTGATACCCTGGTGATTTGGATCGGCAGTGATCTTTGCAGACTTCTTCCTTACCTTGGACTTTTATAGGACTTCAGTATGTGATAATTTACTGCCTATGGTCCTTTCAGAGATTTTGATGATGCACTGCAGATTGCCCTTAGCCTGAACAGAGGCAGCACCAAACCAGAGAGTTAAAGATGTGTTCAGAATGGACTCGATGATGGCTGTGTAGAATTGAACCAATATTTCTTGAGGGAGATTGAACTTCCTCCGCTGGTGCAAAAAGAACATTCTCTGATGTGCTTTCGTAATATTGCAAGTGATGTTATTGTCCCACTTAGGTTTTGTGACAGCACAGTGCCCAGGAAACTAAATGATTCTGTTATCCCAATAAGCGAGCAGGTGTCTGTGTTTCCTGAAATCTATGATCATTTCCTGAGTTTTTTGAATGTTAAGGTCAAAATTATTACGGAACTGCAGCATGCCAGCAACACATGAACACTGCAGCTGCTCGGATGCTGCTTTATAGCTGTTGGTTTTGCTCAGGGTGCGGGGTGCTTTTAACATGTGTCCATATATCAAGCAACTAACTGTCCTTCTCTATTGTTCATGACAACTGGGATAACTAAACTTTGAGTAAAAGTTACCTTTGAACAAGGAAATAAGCTGAAAGAGCGAGAAGGGTCTATTGACTCTATTGGAATAAACAATACAATACGTGAAACCAGATTCATGCACTGAGATGTAGCTTCCAAATGTGCTTAAGGTGTGGCAAGGTTATATGAACTGTGTTATGTGAAATGTCAGTCAGTCAGTCATTATCCAACCCGCTATATCCTAACACAAGGTCACAGGGGTCTGCTGGAGCCAATCCCAGCCAGCACAGGGCGCAAGGCAGGAACAAATCCCAGGCAGGGTTCCAACCCACTGCAGGGTACACACACACACACCCACACACCAAGCACACACTAGGGACAATTTAGGATCTCCAATGCACCTAACCTGCATGTCTTTGGACTGTGGGAACCGAAGGAAACCCACACTGACACGTGGAGAACATGCAAACTCCACACAGGGAGGACCCGGGAAGCAAACTCAGGCTTCCTTACTGCGAGACAGCAGCGCTGCCCACTGTGCCACTGTGCTGCCCCTATGTGAAATGTAAAACTTTTAAAATGAAAATGTTTCATTGTTTAAAGGTAGTATATAAATAAGGAACCAATTGTGTGTGTAATTGTAAAGGTTCAAAATTTACTCACATTTTTTTGTATTATTATTTTGCAATGTTTAAAAAAATACTGTTGCATGAAAATGCTGCCCTTACCAAAGTACTGCCTGAGGCGATCGCCTCATCTCCTCACTCCATGCTGGCTAACAGTACAAAATACAGAGAAAGTAGAAGTTCAAGTGTTTGAGAACAGCATGCCATTATTCAAGAGAATATTTTGTTTGAAGAAATGTCATGTAGAAGTGAGAGCTTTTATAATGCTGTTTTTATGGTAATGAGAATTTTCAAGGCCTCCAACAAATCCTAGACACACAATATCAACAGATGTAATAACTCTTTGTGACACATTTTTGATTTCATGTAGATTCCAGAACAAAGCTCTACCCCCTCCTCCAGCAGAAGCTCAAATCCCTCCTTAAGAGGCTTTGGATACTTTGTCATGGTGGGAGCAATCTGAGACTTCTTGTCTCCTGTGTATCTATCTCCATACCCTTATTCCTTCTAGGCAAACAAAACAGAAATTAAGAAGTTAACTGTGACTCTAAAGAGAATGCCTTTATAATGTGTTCTTCAATCACAGGATTCTGTGCCAGCCACAAACTTCAATTTTTTTCATCTAATAGAATACCAGCTTAAAGCTCACATTGTGCCAGTCTGTGCCTAGCCTTGTGGGCAAATCACCCCCGCTTGAAAGTACAAATATTGTTTTGCTCATCTGTTTAATATTACAAATGAGTTTATCCAGCAGAAATATATTCAGTATCTCCATCTTTAAATTCATCTGAACAAATGTTTAACAGATATTTTGCTCTGTGGTTTCTGGTGTGTTTAGAGTATATAGTTGTGCTACCTGTCTGAGATGGTTTGAAATTCAAGTAATCAATGTAGACCTCAGCTGTAACATCTGCAGTGCACTATGCAATGCATGTGTCTCTGTTTTATGCCATTTGGTGTGGGATTCATAAAAGCAGTGTTAATGTATGTGATGTGTCATCTAATAGAATGGGAAATGTAATTAATTTTATTACTAAAAATGTTTGTGGTGCACCATCTGTTGGAATGACAGAGACCTAGCAATCAGGTGGACACACAGACAGACACTTATCCTTTTATTAAGGTGGATAAATGAATTTAATAAAATACATATTATTCATCTACTTTTGTAAAATAATGCTAGGTCTCCAAGAATAACTTTGCAATCATTTACAAATAAAACACACACAGGTCAATGGTTAATCGTAGCAACATGCTTATTTTCTCATGCTGCATTTTTTTTAAATCTCTGCATATGATTTAATACCATTTTACTGGAAAACACTTCTGTATTCCAGAGGTATTTATTTTTTAAACCCTTGTTTTTTTTTTTGAAATCCATTAGCAGTGAGTTGTGTGATCTGTGAAGGTTACAAAACAATCATGTAGAGCAATCGCCTTGCTAAAAAAAAGTACTTGAGGTGAATAAGTGCATTGAGGCAGAGGCCGCAAAGGTCCCTCAATAGGCTGTGAATGAAAGATTCTTTTTATTACCGGATGCCAAACAAAACTATTATTCTTTATTAGTTATGAATGGAAATTCTTGTAAGATTTCAAAGTCTACTGCAAGGGTAGACCCGGCTATTTAACTGGTGAGAACTTTGCATCTCAGGAGCTTTTATAAGACTCCTTAAATGCAGAGAATTTACTTTTGTGATTCACTGTCGCAAACTGGATATTTTATATTATGAATTTACTGGAAGTCCTGTCATATTCTCTTCAAAACCATACTATTAGCTTGAAGCACTATTTAGTTAAACATTTGTGATTTTCTGTCATTGTTCCTTAAACTATATCAACCTGGCAACCACCTGAGATCCTGTAGCACCAGCCTTCACACAGTGCCAAAGACTTGTACAACACTTGGTAAACATTCATTTGCAGACCATTCTTTTTCTCATTAACTATCACCTTCAAATTGCACAAAAAAACCTCTGTTCTCAGGTATTTGAATCATAACACAGCAAAACACCAGTGTTAAATCAGCCCATGTACATGTATATTTAGAAACAATGCTTAAAAACTTAAAAATCCTAATTTAGTACTAGTGATAAGGGCTCAAGAAAATCATGGAAATTTTTAGGAACTGCCAAACTCAGCAAAATGGATTGAAGTCAATATAGAGGTAGGAACTGAATTAGTTTTGAGTGTATTATAATGGTGCAGTAGTCTTTTAAGTGTTCCTTAGGGCTAGTGAAGTGTCTGTCAACTATGCTGGAGCAATTAATGTGGCTAAAATGTGATATGTGCTGCAAGGTGGCAGTGCTAACCACTGGACAACTATGCCTCAACACAACAAAAGACACATTCGGAATGATGGTCATAAATAAATGGCCACAAACTAGCAATAAATACATAAAATATACATAACTGTGCTTGCTGAGTTCCATATGTGGGACATACATTGGCATGCCATGAATCGGCACATGGGAATTACTCATTCTATTGTTTTGGCTTTGTGCATAGCTGGAACTTTTTTTTTTGTTTCCCATTTATTTCTGCATATGCTTTGCACTTTTTTCAACAAGAAGAAAGAATCACCTTGTAAACAGTAATACATTTTTTGTTTATCATTATTTTACTGCGTCTCCTCCAGGGGAATGGGGGTGGCTACTTCAAGTCTTGTTTTGACTCATAGTTGAGATACATGGCTAATTATACAGGTAAAATTAGTTAGCCATGTGGTACTGCACTGCTGAGCGTACAGCTACCATTGATATATGTCTGGTGGCAATCTTCATAATATTCTCATTATGGTTTGCTAATGTACCCATCAAATGCAAGTTTTTTGTTTATTTTTTTTTTTTTTTATACTGCATGTAGGGTAGAAATCTGACTAAAGTATGGATCGGGTCACGGCATCACACATGTGCAAAGCAGAACGACAACAATCTTGCAGTACACATGTGTGAGTGTTCTGAACATGACTGCTACAGCTTTGTGATGTCACGCTTAGTTATAGTTATATTGTCACATGGCCTTATAAACCATGGGGTGCTGGGTAAAAACGTTTGTTTAAGTCAACTTCTGGGTGAATTTCTAATAATATATTCGGTGAACAAGATCACCAGCAAACACAACATATTCACTGCAAAAACACAATGGGTTCCAATGGTATTTGTACTTCCTTTATCATCCTTTTTAATTTGTTTATTAGATTATAGCGTAAAAAAATACAATGCATTTTAATAGTCCATGTGAGAAATTCTTCATATTGGGCATGTCGAGCAAGGCGCCCTTGTGTTAGGCTGTAGCAGATGACATCATAAGTATTGTGAACTGCAGCTGAATTCTGTTTAATGTATTTCAACTAGATGGCACTTCTACACTTAGATTTAGGCACTTGACCAATAGGCCAGCTAGTGTTTATAATATAATCCACTTTCTGTCCATCTGGCAGCTAAATTTAAAGGAAGGTTGCTTCCAGGTAAAACCAGTTTTACAAAAATGAAAGGAAGTTCAGCTAGTACTTAGATTAAATGCTACTTTAGTAGGTCATAATTTATCATGGACAGGACCAGCTAGTAACTTCAATATACAGTATTTTAAATAACATAAATTCTTGGCACATGAGTATGCTAAAATATATTTCAAAAACACAAATATTTTTAATTATACCATCTCAATATATTCAAAAAACAACATCTAAATATAGATGCTGTAATGGGCTTAACTCATCTAACCATAGTTGTGGATAAGGGTCTGCCTCAGCAGCATGAGACACAAGGAACCAACCCTCAACAGGAGGTCACTCCATTACAGGGCCCATTTAAAATCACCATGCAATGGTGACTCAGAATGGTAATGGCAAGATGAAGAGATTGGAGAGGTCGACAGATGAAATGGAACAAAAATCAGTCTAAATTAGTATACACTGTTGTAGATGCAATTTTTTTGTCTTGGTTCTATTTCACTTATGTTGTTAACAAAATTGCAGAAAGAAAAATAATGTAACTTTAAAATTATACTTACATATATATTTTTATGATAGTTTATTTTGAACATATTTATGGCATTATTTTCAAATATAATATACAGCATGAAAGTAGCAAACCTCAAACAATGGATTTCTAGCAGAAAAATAACCAGTCATCTTTGGTAGCACACTTAGTATTTACTAGATGTACTGAAGCTCGGGGCAAGTATTATAGCTAATACCATAAAAACCAGGCTGAAGTGATCAGAGGCAATAAAAGACATGGGTATCCAGTCGAGCTTAAATGGGATATAACAAATCTGTACTGTACTGTATATGACATGATAGCAAAAGGAAAATGTCATTGGGTCACAATAAAACATAGGTTACTCAGTAATTACTGGCCTTTTCCTTCTGATATAGGAAGCATAATAATGTTGCAAAGCATTAAACAGATGCTTCAGCACTGAGAGGAGGAGGAAAAAAGAAAATCCTTTAAAAATGAATGGGATGTTTTTTACAGTTTATACCCCTGTATCATTATGTCTTCTTCAAAGGATATTTACAGGCTGTTTACGGTAGGCATGGACTGTACCTGGTGTTGTCTAGGATGAAGATCTAACATTCTGGGAAGCACATTGGCAGCATTATTTTTATAAGGTTTTTGACAAAGCTCAGGCAAAAACTGCGTATCTATTACATTTTTAAAATAACCATTCTTAAGTTTATGAGCTTTTATTTTCTATTTCTCTTGTAACCTTGCTATTCTTTTAGCCTACTATTCTGTTTATTTCCACTCTTTTATGGGCAGTCAGTGTGTTACTTAATTTATCTTGTGCAATTGCTTTGGAAAATGCTTTATAATGAAGGTGGCAATAAAATGCCCTATAAATACATACACTAAGGCAGTGGTCAAATCAAGAAAAATGTAGGTTAACGGGAAATGCACTGTATACTTAAAGCAATTGGTTTCTGGCAAGTGTAGTGCCAAAGTTCATTAAACAATTAATATACCAGTATGCTAAGGCTGGTTAGTGTAAATGGTGGGCAGGCCTTTAACACTTTAGGAACTACAGTAGCTATGCTCTCTTTTTAATCAGTTGCTGTAATGTATCAAAGCACTAAAGAAATTCTTTGTTTGACCTTAATAGAACTTATACCACAGCAATAACAACATTTTTGAACGGGGGTACGTATAATGCTTCTATAAGCCACTTATAGCTATGCGCCAAGACTTTAATACATTTTCTGTTTATGTTACATAGCAATTAGAAGTTATTAGATGTTCTATTAAAAGCCATTAAAGCCCCTGTTCCAAAGTGTTCCTGGTAGGTCTTGATGTTTACACTTAGAAAAAGTGGTGTTTGGTGTAACACATCTGCAGGAGCTCAAAGTCAACTTACTAATGGCTCACACGGATGTGTCTAAGATGACCTCAGCATGAAACTTACTGAGAAGGCTGTCATTGTAGCAAAAATCGCACACTCCTGGGTTGTGATAATATGCTTTGATTTGTGAAGCGAGGCCAAGGAGGCAAGCAACTGTAAATCAGACTAGTAGCAACACTGTCAGCTCCCATCTGCATGCCAGATAACAAAGAATGCTACCCAGAAGGTCAGTCTGGATATTCCAAAAAAGTTAATGTTAGAAAGAGAATTGCAGTAACTGGCACTCATGAACGAGCCACTTAGAGTCCAAAGAAACATATTTTTTTGCTTAGGAAAGTTAAAGTTGATATATTCATTCCAAAGGCACATAGACATTAACAATAATTTTACAATGAAACCTAATCAAACCCCATTAATTCATTTAAGAGTCACTAGAGGGTGGGGAATATTCAAACAGAACTGGAGACAAGGCAGGAGACAGATACGGACAGCAGTTCATCGAAGACATATGTCATACAGGCTTGTCCAATTTATTTTTAAATCTTCATTATTTCTCCTACACATATCATTTTCCTTTTAATGAAGAAGGACAAAGCTAAAAAAAGTGCTACAAAGTGCCTTGTCATCATACCTGAGTGTTAAGTATTAAACTTACTTTTAACTGTATATGGAGAACATCTGCCATTGGTGATGGTTGCTTCAAACAATCATAAACAGCTGAATGTACAATAAGCTCACAAACTTTCAATGTCCTTAAATCACATAACACCACATCTGCAATACAATATTAAAACGTGTGCCTGCAGCAGTTTTGTGTACTTGTCAACCAACTGGTACAGAGGTAACTCAAAGGACCCCCTCATCAGAAATACAAAAAACAGCGTATATTCATTTTTGACAACAAAGATATTTTGTACATTTTTAGGCTAAAGGAAACAGTGGGAAACTGGTGGGTTGCATCCCATGATGTTATAGATTACTCACTGCCTTTTACTGAGTTTGTGAGAAAATATTTTAACTGAGCAGTAAGAGCTCTTTACAAAGCCACACTGAAAGACAGCAGTGTGTAAGTGCTTTACATTTTGGATGGGGCGAGAGATTTGAGCAGCAAAGAGGATGTGAGAAAATGAGCAGAATCCTCCTTAAGAAATGAATAAACCATGCAGGTGGTGCAGTGTTTCTGTGTTTAGTTGTTTTATAAATATTGGGATGATGCTGTGGCAATGCTACCGAGAGGACTTCAGTTCCCAGGGTGACTGTACGGGCGCTGATGCTTTTAAATAAGTTGCCGTTCAACAGGAAACACACTAGTCCTGATGGAGCTGCAGAGGTCTTTGGCAGATTGAATTTCAGTTATATATGTCATGAAAAGACGTTTCTCTGTGTAATGCTGGTGTGTTTTTGGTTTGCAGACTGCATAGCCAGGTATAATACAATTTGTATGCCTAAGATATGCATCTTAACTTATAACATTCACCGTATCCAATTTATTGTGTAATCTGTAGAACCAGAGTATGATTTCAGTGTTTAGCCAAGAGGACATCCCTAAATTACCACAGGATATTTTACACAGTGACCCATGAGGCTATTAATAAATACAGTATCTTCTTTTAAGAAATAGTTTTTCAGTATCTGAACAAAAGAAAGTATATAAAACAACTGGAGTTTAATTTTTATTATTTAACACAACAACGGTTTGCCACCAAATTGAAACAATTTGTCCGCACATAGTGCAGTTTGAAAAAAAAAAGTTTATGAACTCAGAGGAGAGGTAGACTGGCTTATAAACAAATAAAGTTTTTTGCACTACACTAGTGTATAAAACATAATATTCATACCAAAAAACAATACAACAGAAAGAACAAACCTGTGGCACATTAACACTGATGACTTTCAGCTAAGAAATTTTTCAGCAGAAGTGTGTCAAGAAACACTACTGGGGCTCCTTTATACCAATGGCAGTACACCTTTATAATGCCTCACTGGGACTCTGACTGCCAAGCCAGAAGTTTTTTATTCTTTTTTTATAACTCTTTGTGTGTATTTGAGGATGGTAGTTATCCATCCATCCGTTATTCAACCCACTATATCCTAACTACAGGGTCACGGGGGTCTGCTGGAGCCAAACCCAGCCAACACAGGGCGCAAGGCAGGAAACAAACCCTGGGCAGGGTGCCAACCCACCGCAGGGCACACACCCACACACCAAGCACACACTAGGGACAACTTAGGATTGCCAATCCACCTAAGCTGCATGTCTTTGGACCTTGGGAGCAAACCGGAGGAAACCCACGCAGACACAGGGAGAACATGCAAACTCCATGCAGGGAGGACATGGTAGTTATTTGTTATAATATTTCTTGACCTTCTGTGAAAGCTAGGTTGCCCCCTTGAGACAATTACATTTCTATCTTTCTATCTATCTATCTATCTATCTATCTATCTATCTATCTATCTATCT
>JANRMT010062806.1:78116923-78176193 GCA_026402145.1 Polypterus bichir lapradei
ATCTATCTATCTATCTATCTATCTATCTATCTATCTATCTATCTATCATCTTCATACAGAAATTGTAGTTCAAAGTGCTAAAATAAAAAGTACATACACAATACAGATATATAACTAAGTAATAGGAATTAAAGAATTCCTAATATGATTACTGTAAACTATTATTACAGTTAAGTCTCTAATAGTTATAATTGCAAAAAACAGATTCCAATGCTATGGTCATATGGACAAGGAAAAGAGGATCAGAAAAATGCAGATGATGCTGGGGATAAAAAACCTGTGAGGTTCCAAGGCCATTAGACAACTCATCCTCCACTGAGCATTCTACAAAAATGATTTATGTTACTGTCTATAAGGTCATGTCCTTTTTAAACCCTAAACATTTAAATGGAACTCCTCAGCAGATTGTCCCACCATTCATTTTCAAACCGGCTCAATCCATCATGGGTCCCAGCACCAAATCAGGTGCAAGGTAGCAGTAGTGACTGTGTGGCTAAGGATCTGTGCTCGTATCTGGAAGGGTTCCGGTTCAAATCCTGTTACTGCCAGTAATATTCCTATTCCACTGAGCCCTTGAGCAACCTGAAAATTACTCCAGGGGTGCTGTACAATGGCTGACCCTGCACTTTGAACCCCAGCGTTCATGCAAAAAGACAGTTTCACTCTCAGGAATTAACCAAGTGTATAAAAAAATATATTGGTTAAGGTTGCATTTCAGTACCCACTCATGTACATGCTTACACACACTCATATGGTGTCATATTATCAATCACTGTAAAACACACTATTTTAAAATGTGGGAATAAAACTAGGTGACCTGAAGAACACCACAGAAAGAATATACAAAACTCCATACTGACATTAACCGGGCCAAGACCCTGGAGCTGCAAACACCAACAGTAACCCCTGCACTACTGTGCACCCCAAAAGTAATAAAGTAAATCCAAATACATAATTAAATCTCTTTTTTCTGCACAAAGTTTGCACATGAAAATTACTGCTGAATAGCATCTGACAATGTAAAGTACATTTTGGTAATAGAGCACAGCTATCGTTAGAGATCTTTAAGCATGTTAAGAGATATTTTATCTATGGAGATCCCCCTGCAATCCTAAATTACATTAAGTGGGTCTGAGAATGTTACGTTGTATAATACATTTCATGTTATTTCTCCATTTTGTGTGCTCTTTTTCTGCTGTCATTTGACAGGTTATATACTAGACACAATGTATCAAACTACAATACTTGTTTCAGAGTTTGTTTTTTTGTCAAAAATAATAATATGAGCAGACCGGACAGGAAAATTAAAGACAAAAATGTCTTGTTATCAGTGACCATGAACCCTGAAAAACACATGTATCACACAGTGACCATATGGAAGTGTCTTCTCAGTGGCCTTGATATGGGTTAATTGTCACTGTGCTATGTAGAAGGATATTGGGTAATTTGTTACTAATCATGTGATTGTGGGGAAAAAAAGCAATAAAAATGTTTTTCCTATTGTAGCCCTGATTGTCAAAAAGGTCCTTGCATTGCATTTTTTGCCTCTTGAATGCCATTTTTGTCGATGCTGACCCTATTTTTAATTCATGAGAATTATGAAGCAATTAATCATGTCTGTAGTCTGCAATGCACACCTGCTTTAAAGCACATTATTAATAACTTTTAAAAGTGACTTGAAAATGACAAATAATTCAATTATGGTGGAAACATAATTGAAAATGGTGGATGCTTGACAGAGTTCTGTGACGTTGCAGTGAAGCTTTGACAGGCAGAATGCTTCAAATTATTTTTTTTTTTATCTTTCAAATTATACATTTCATCATATGTCCCACCCATTATTTCAGAAATAAAGACAACCTGTAACTAAAGCCCTTTTTACAATAAAATTAAATTCAAATTGCCATCTGCTTTGCATAAGTTCAAGTCTTTGGAGAGATATATTTGCAGTTTCAAAAGCAAACTATGCAGCATTCATACCATCATTGTATCTAAATACCCTCACCCCATGTGGGCCTCCTGGCCCCAGAATAAACATTTCAGTGTAATTCTTCTCATCTTATTTGTTTTAAAAGTGCTGATGAGTTGCAAATCTTTTGTGAGATATAATTACTGCTTAGGGGCTGAAAGAATGCAACATACATTTGTCAGGCAGCTGCTGTCTAACACAGAAATTTCCTCTAATGAACTTTAGAGGGCAGGCACCTAAGGCAGCCAAGGGTCTTCATACTGCGGTTGCTTTAAGTGATCAGAATTCCCACTTATGCACAGCACATGGACAAATATTTGTTTTAATAAATAAATGGAAAACATGTATCACATCTGCTGCAATGGATAGAAGAAATAGGAAATGTATCTGTACATCAAATGTGTTGTATGGAGAAACAATAAATGCCAACCTTTTTACTTCTTAACTTGACATCAAATTACACTGAGTGGCAGAGGAGAAGTGGAGAGCACATTAAGATTCAGAAATGTCTGTAAGAGGTGCCTATTCTCTAATGTGCGTGCTATAAGAAATCATTGCTGAAAGAATAGCATTTTTACTTCCATTTATAAAATGTGAAAGTTTGCTGTTATCTTAGCTGGTTTTAAGATAGGACCTATTGTGAAAGGTGCTATAAAATGTGCCAGTGAAAATATTTGTGTGCTTGCCAAATTTCCTATAGTTACTTTAAAACAAACAAGAGAGAATCCACTCTGTTTTCTTCACAGACTGTTAGGATCCTGCATGGCTTCATTGTTCTGTGGGCTTCCCTGTGTTAGAGTACATATTGGCCCATCTCTCAATACTTTGGATGGTAAGACTACAAAAAAAAGCACTCACTAACACTAACTTCAAGACCACCCTTTACCTAAATGCTCCCCTCAATTAAAAACTCTTTTAAAGATCGGTTAGGCTATAATATTGCAAGAAAGTTGTTAGACCTCCATTGTGGAAGAAAATCTGTCATTTTCCATATTTTATTACATTTTCCATTCAGGCATCGTGTGATAGATTTGACTTCTGTTAGGCTGATTTCTTTCTCAAAACTCCATGGCATTCAGACTACTTTCAAAACCTAGACGGTGTGGTTTGCTGACTAAGAAGCTGGCCTTTAAATCCTTAAGGTTTCTGTCTCCGCCTCACAGTGCGTTCCTGAGCAAGTCACCTCATCTGCATGCACTCCCATGTATGTAAAAGGCTTTATCATAACCAGATTTTATACAGAAAAGGCCCAAAATCTTTATTCAAATAATAGAACATTATTCAGGAAAAGTTTTGAAATTAAAATATTTTTTGTCACCTATACATTATAATTAAGTACGGAACTGTAAGGTACCATGGAAAAATGTTGGTGCGCCAACCTGGTTGTCTGCATTTAATTCTAGTACGTAACAAATGCAAATAAATAACAAAAATGGGCCACTATGCATGCCAATAAAAGAAGATGGCTAAAAATAAGAATGCCGTCAGGCTTTATTAAGGTTGGAAGGGAGCTCCCTCTAGCGGAGCATTTGGATAAAAAGTGAAAGCTGTGGGATTTATAGGTGGGGGACTGGAAGGGGCGGAGTCAGTTGCCCCCCTGGCTGTCTTTGTTGTACTGCAGAGGGAACAAAAGTGGAGAAGGCTAGTGCCAGTGCCCCCTCTCGACCCGGGGTATTAGTACATACCTCAGATGAGCCTGGAATTGGTCCACAGATGCACATACATAACAACATCAACAAATAAAAAGAGATGTGCAAAAAACTCCATTCTTGCTTATTTTACAGTATATAAAATATGCTGGCAAGACGCAGACCTCTCTTATCTCAGCCAGGAAATGAAACATAGTCAAAAAAGCACAGGTCAAATCCAAATTAATCAAACTGATCTTTCAACTTATCAAGAAATGGAGAGTTCAAAAAAATTCAAAGAACAGAACTGAAAGTTGTTAGCCAGGAAAAAATGAGATTCAGACAAAAAGTGTAGTCCCAATATCCACAAATAAGGACAAACCAGCAAGCGTTTGATGCCAAATTGTATACCTGTGGCCCTAGGATGTCACACATTAAACACTTCCAGTTGACCTTGCCTAGCACCTGTCTAGCCCATTAAAAAAAAAATAAAATGGCAGAGGGAGGGATTTAATTCATATTTAACATAGTAAAGAGCACTTTGAATCTCTAAATAAATGTAACAACTATATTTTTTAACCTCTAAAGTATTTCTTTACACCAAATGTATTGTAGAAATGAAAACTTAAAGCACAGGAAAACAAATAAAATTAAAACATTACAAAGGAATCACATTACTCTATCTCCTTGGGATGGTTATATCAGGATACTGGAACTGAACTTCATATTGACAATTTTTAATATGGATGCAGTCCTCAGCTTTTAACTCTTTGTTCTTTAATAGATATTTGAGGGGTTGCAGGAGTTCATTAGTCCTGTCTACATGTGCTTTTTGGACATTATGGCAGCATACAGCATGATGTCCTGTGCAATGTGCTACATAATTATGGGGCTCCAGAGTTACGGCTTTGTGCTATTCAGTCATTGCCTTTGTGAGATGAGAGTTGTGCTTTTTGCTTGGTGTTAATTCAAAACAGTTCAGTTTTCAAGACAGTTCATTGATGGATGTTGGACTCTCTTGATCAGAGATCAGCTGCAGATGGGAATATCAGTAGATTTCACTGGTTTTCTGTCACCAGCTGTGTTTCTATACATCAATGGTGGAAACTTATTTTTTTTCTATAGTGGTTAATACAATTCAATATACCAGCATCCCATCCAGTGCAGGTTTCGTATGCCCACTGTAATTGATAACAGATCTGAATAAATCAGCCATGATATGTGGCAGAGCACAGAATAAGTCTGTATCATGCATTTAAATAGCATATTTTTCTACACTTCATTACAGGCAGATGGAAAATATACCTGAACCCGACGAAAAGAGACAAGAGCTCTGGAGCTTTGTGTGCGACAGATTACGTGAGTAGCCTGAAGTGATGCATTTACTAATAATTGCACCAAAAATAATTCTTTGACTTGCTGGCTGTGGGTTAAATATAGTATGTGTTTACTAAACAACTGTCATTACTGGTAGATTGATCTAAGAATCTGTCCCCTCATTTGGAAACAGATATTTTTCTGATATTGCTTGTTCTGTTACAATATAATTGCACATATAAAACCATATTCATACTGAAATCAGTACAAGATGTCATTTAAATTATTAGAAAGATTTGTGTTAGTATTCCAGTTCTCTTAGTGATTGTTCTGACCTTTATGTTGATATTAGCCTTCATTATTTATAATTGCAGTGGTGCCTGATTGCAATGGATTGGGACAGACAACACAGAAAGAACTGAGGCGGAACACCTCCATGTCTTGTGTTTTGTTTTCTTTTCACTTTCTTGTTTTTTTGTCGCTGTGTAGCAAGTACTCCAGAGTAACATGTGGTAGCTGTTAATGTTTCTACTTATCTTTACGCTAAATACCAGCTAATACAAGTTTTTGATAAGACCCCCTGTCTTGCATTAGCAGTGATCGTTTTCTCTGTGCTTTCAATTTGGAGCATTTATTTTTTAAATTTGTGAAAATTGGGGACTCAGACCAAGCCCACACTGTGAAAAATCTGGGTGGCATGATGTTGCAGTGGATAGTGCTGCTACCTCACAGACAGACCTAGTGTCCTGAGCTCAAGTGTCACACCTGGTTGTTGTCTATCTGACCTGTTGTCCCCGCTTCCTCCCACATCGCCACGGATGTGTTGGGTAGGGCCCTATAGTAGTGGGATGCATGCTTGTATCCTGTGATGGACTAAGTACCCCGTTGAAGGCTGTCTATTATCTTGTGCCAAGTGTTGTTAGGATAGGCTCTGGCATCTTACATGCCAGAACTGGACTAACTAGGAACAGGAAAGTTCCAGAGCCAATAAAAAGCATTCACCCCCTTTGATGTTTTCATTTTCATTGTTATACAACATTGAATCTCAGTATAATTATTTTGGCACTTTTTGACACTGTTCAACACAAAAAGACACTTTAACATCAAAATGAACAGATCACAGTAAAATGATCTAAACTAATTGCAAATATAAAAAATAAAATAATTGATTGCATAAGTCAGTACTTATGTGCGCGGGTCTCTGTCAGCATTGCACATCTGGACTCTGCAACTTTTTTCAATTCTTCTTTGCCAGACTCTGTCAGGCTGCATGGAGACCATGAGTGAACAGCCTTTTACAAGTCCTGTGTTATAAACTTTAATGCTTGAGCTTTGTGTCCTGCTGAAAAACAAATCTCCCAAGGTGCACGTTGTTTGCATCAGGTTTTCCTCTTGGATTTCTGTGTATTGTGATGGATTTACTTTATCTTCACAAACCTTTCAGGGCCTGCTGCAGAGAAGCATCCCAACAGTCTAATGCTGCCATCACCATGCTTCATGCTGGGGACAGTGTGTTTTTAAGAATGTGCCATGTAATATGCGAAAATATGACAAAACGTTTATGAAAATGTACAGTAGTGCATGTTATAACCAGTCCATTTATTATCAGTTCATAAACATTACCAGTGTTTATAAGCACCACAGGAATGGGTTAGTAGGCTTCTGTGCAGGAGGTTCACTATTAGTGATTTAATGGCTGAAAAGACATCTCTTTAGGAGTGATTTTCCATTTACAAAAGCATAAAAGACAGTATTGTTACTTTGATTATTGCCCAGTGAGGGAGATACTGTACATTATTAAAAATTACACATTTTTGAATGACACTTGAACTGACCCTAACTTTAACCATTTTTGCAAATGCAGCATCTTGAACAGCAGCTCAGTCAAGTGATGCCAGCACAGCTACAAACTCTCCTAGATTCTGAACTGGCTAGTCAGATTGGAAAGCACATGGATGTTTATGTGAAAATGAATCTTCGTGGACTGTATTTGTTCCAGTGTTCCAAAAATAAAATGAATGGAAGCAATTAAAATACTGTATGCTGTTTAATTTCATGAAAATATAAATTGCAGCAACCATACAGCAGATTCTGAGAGCATTCAGACTCTTTCACTTTCGGCACACTTTGTGGTGCTGCAGATTAATTTTAAATTGATAAATCTGCCATTTTTGCCCATCAATCTACACTCAATAACCCATAATGACAAAGTGAAAAGAGAGGTTTTCACATTTATTAAAAATTCAAAAACTGAAATCTCTCAATTATATAAGAAATCGGACCCTTTGCTGTGGCACTCCATATTGTAGGCAGGTGCATCCTGATTGCTTTATGTATCACTGAGATGTGTCTACAACTTGATCTTAGTCCACCTCTGGGAACTGAATTGATTGGACATCATTTAGAAAGGCACACACCTGCTTATATAAGGTCCCTTGGAAATCCTACACACCAGGACAAAACAAAGCCATGGAGTCAAAGGAACCCTCTGAAGACTTCTACAATCAAATTGTGTTGAGGCATAAATCAGGGAAAAGGCATACAACCATTTGCAAAGTTTTGACTGCTCCTAGGAGCACAGTGGTCTCAATTATTGTGACATTGAAGGGGTCTGGAACTACCAGCACCAAGGAGTGCCATGATCAGGAAGGTGATTAGGACCCAATAGTTCTCTAACAGAGGGTTCAGAAGTCATCTGCTGAAATGGGAGAAGCTGTCAGAAGGACAACCATCTCAGCAGCACTCCATCAGTATACTATATACCAACAGCAATACACCTGCATAATGCCTCACTGTGATTGTGACTACCAAGTCAGAAGTTTTCTTTTCTAAAAATTTTTCTTCATTTTTAGTCATTCTAGTATGTGTTCAGAGCATAGTGTATGTGTATTTATATGCATTTATCTATCTATTTATTTAAGGAGCTTCTGTAAAAAGTCACATTTTCACTTAGGTACAAGTAAAGTTCTATCTATCTATCTATCTCATGAGGTGTTTATGGTAGAATTGCTAACCCCAGCATGAGGTCTGATGAGACAAAAATTGAACTTTTTGGGCAGAACTCCAAGCACGATGTCTGATGAAGACGAGGCACTCCATCTTTTGCTTATTACCATCCCTATAGTGAAGCATGGTGGTGGTAGCATCATTCTTTGGGGGTGATACTCAGGGGCAGTGCTTGTAGAGACTTACTGTAGAAGACTCAAAGCTGTAATTGCTGCAATAGGGGCTTCTACAAAGTACTGAATTAAAGGTCTGAATGCTTATATGAGTGTAAATTTCAGTTTTAAATTGTTAATAAATTTGTTTTCACTTTGTCATTATGAATTGTTGATGTTTATTGATGGGTGAAAATGTAATTTGTAACATTAAATCTACAACACAATGAAGTGTGTACAAAGTGAAGGGATCTGAATACTTTCTGAATCCACGGTATACAAAATCATTTTTAAATAAACAAGTCACTATTTTTGATTGAATTAAAGGGGATTTTTTTTATATTATATATATTTAAAAAGTAAAACTGAATTGTGTTATTTATATTGTGAGTTGGTTTTTGAATATAGAAATACACAGTATTACAGTCATTACAGTCTAGCAGAGTGGTTGGCACACTCAGTCCTCGAGTCTTCCTGTAGTTGCAGGTTTTTGTTTCAACTAACTTCTAGTTTTAAGTGGACTTATAGCCTAACTAAGCAAGCTGTTGTTTACCAGTTTTTTATGTTTTGGGGTCAAAGTATAAATTTAAAAACTAAGCTTTTAAAATTTCATTTGAATGCTCCAAGCATTTATGAGTTTGAGAACTACTGGCCTAGCGAAGTACACCTGCCCACTAACAAAATTACAATGGTATTTTTCATTTTGGTAAATTAACAATATAAAAAGCGGTGCTTTTTTATTTTTTAGAATGATTAACATCACAGATAATTCAGTTTTTTTGCCACCCATTAAATCTGACATGTATCATATTCTCCGGCTGCTCAAAAAAAATCACTTTCATGTTTTTCCAAATCAATTTTCACCCTAGCGCTTCACTGTCTCTCACTGTTTACAACATTGCAACACGTCAATACCATTGTTTAACAATGGTTTCATGTTAACAGATGAGAGTTTTCTGAAAGTGAAAGCAATGCTATAGGATCCATTGAAGCGATGGTAGAATCAATTGACCCTGAGCCTTTGAGGTCCTTTTTTCAAAATTTTAATGGTAGAAATCAAAGTTTTCTGGAATGTGTTACAAACATGGATCACTAGCTCTCAGCACAGGGGTGGTATTATTTCTCAATTCAATGCACAGTATTTTCTTTTCAAGGAAAGGTGCAACAATAGTTTCAGGAGGAAAATTATGGAACAGATAGCAATAATAGAAGACATCTGAATTCCTCACATTTTAGCAGTCACAAGTAGCTCATTTATTTTATGACACATTTCTTTAGAAAATCATACAAATGCCACTGGCACTGTTAAAGCCAATTATCTACTAAAAGCCAGCGAGTAACTTTGTGAGAGAAAGTAACAGGTGGAATTTGACATTTCTAAAAATGTAATATCAATTCTAACTATAATTTACTATGTGATGAAAGCCCGGTTCTAGTCATTCTTGACAAAGCTAGAAATGTGCCTGTATTCCTCCTGTAAAAAACTAAAGTATCTGGATTAACAACATAACCTACACACTTATAAAGACTAAATCCCTGTGTTACAAAAATGACCACGGTTAATATGAGGGTTCACTTGCTGTGTCAGAATGTGTGTAGGTGTGTGGAAATGGGGCAAGGATCCTTCAACTCAGGCATTTGGGCAAGCAAAGATGTAGGAATATCTCTGTGGAAATCACCAAGGTCTATTAATATTAACAAGTAGCCTCAATTAAATATGTGCAGCAGCAATACAAATTATTCAACTGACTCGTGCTTGCATTCTGGACCAACAACAAACAATAATATATTTATGTAGGGTTTTTTTAACTAAAACAAATAGACTTTATGTCAATATAAAAACCAAATTATATAAATAATTCTTGGAAAAAAATGAATTTCAATGGTATTCATGCCCCACCATTTTAGTCAGTATTTGGTGGAGAGACTTTTCCAAAACATGCAATTACATAGTTTTTGCAAGACTGTAATTTTCATTCATCTGAATTCTGGGATTTTCACTTATGCAAAATTGCTGAAAACCCCTCAAATTGGATGAAAGGTTTTGATGAATAACAGTTTTCATTTTAATCTATATATTCTCTGCTTAACTGAGGTCTGTACTTTCTCTAGGCTACTCTGCAAAGCTGATAATCCTGAATCCAAAGTTCATAGACATTTGCGCAAATTTACTCCTATAACTACTGATATTTTCTTTGCAAAGGCTGCATGGCAATTAAAATTTTATTCAATCTGGTGGTTTAAATGGATGAATTCCAAAGAAAGTAGCATCACAAATCCCAAATAAGATGACCATCCACCTAGTAGCATGTATTGTATTAATTATCTCTAAATGCGTGTTGAGGGGAAACTTTGATGTGAACACTTATGAAATTAATTTAGCTGCCCAGGTTGACTCTACCTGTGATCAGGTTGCATACTTAAATTCTACATAATTTGGGTTTAGCTATGTAGTGCCATGTAAGACATCTTAGAGCAGAAGGATCATGGGGGGCTAGAACATCTCACAGGATTGTGCCTGTAGCCAAGAAGCCAATACTTTAACGTATACTAGGGTGGGATGAGACATGTTTTATGCTGAGTTCGAAGGCAGTATAGAGACTACAAAAATTTTAATTCATTGCCAATATTGGACTATTACCCATCCATTACTGTTTACAAATGCATCACTGTGATTTTGAAACACATTGTCCTGAAATCTGCTGTTGCTGTAACCTTCAGCTTAAGTTTTCCGGCACTATCATTATTAGCCATTATTTGCAATTTAATAAGTCCTTGTTGTCAAGACCTGTGATTATAAAATGTCACATTTTTACATTGCTGTTTCTATTCCCGTTTAGAACTACCTGAGATATTAATGTTTCTCTATGTTTTTTAATGAGGTGTTGCATGTCTGTTATGCTACTGACTGTTTGCTGTTGTAGCGTTTCTTGGAAAGAGACCTACATTGTACCAGAGTGACATTACTGCCCCCATTTTATGAAAAGGGGAGCTTCACCTGCTGTATGGAGCTAATGGGAATTTTGCCTAAAAGGCAGTTAGAGAACTTCACTTGCTTTGTGTTTCAAACAATTTGAATAAAATTAATTTTAGGATTATTGCCTGTCCTTTCACTATGATTCTGCCTGGTTTCTTTTGATAATCCCAACTAATCAATTATAATTGCTTACAATTCACTTGACCATATAGTCTTTTAGTGGAACTATGATAAAGTATGTTCAATATTAGATGCAAGATGCTTTTGACATCTGCTGTTGCTTTGAAACTGCCTCATGTATTGATATTGCCATGCACAGTTTCTCCATCTTTGTCAGTGAAGGTTTTAATAAATTTGTAATTATCACAAACATCTTGATGACTACTTTTAGATGCCTCCTTCACAGTTATGCAGCTGTATGTAGTTTACATTTCATTTTATTAACCTTCATTGTTTTTTGATATAAAGTTCAGTGTCTTGAACATTTCTTGGGGCTGATGTTTCATAATGGCCTTTTGTCCTGAATTTGGTTGGAATGTTGCTTTATTACATAGTGGTGCAGTGGGTAGCGCTGCTGCCTCGCAGTTAGGAGACCCGGGTTCACTTCCCGGGTCCTCCCTGCATGGAGTTTGCATGTTCTCCCTGTGTCCAGGTGGGTTTCCCCTGGGTACTCCGGTTTCCTCCCACAGTCCAAAGACAAGCAGGTTAGGTGCATTGCCGATCCTAAATTGTCCCTAGTGTGTGCTTGGTGTGTGTGTGTGTGTGTGCACACCCTGCAGTGGTCTGATGTCCTGCCCAGGGTTTGTTTCTTGCCTTGTACCCTGTGCTGGCTGGAATTGGCTCCAGCAGACCCCCGTGACCCTGTAGTTAGGATATAGCGGGTTGGATAGTGGATGGATGGATGTTGCTTTATTATAATGGTGTGATTTTTGTGAAGATTTGTAGTAGACCAAATGTTCCAAGAGAGAGGGATTTATGTGGCCTGAACTCAAACAAAATATATTAATTCAAATTGTGGACTCCTTTTAGCTAATTACACAACTTCTAAATAAAGAACTTATTGAGGGATGTCATGGAACAGAAAGTGTAACTGGAATTAATTTACAATTTTATTTTGCAAATAAATGTAGAAAGAGCTGTAGGTTTTTCACTTTGACATTATATATCAACTACAAAAGTTAATCAAATAAATAAGTTCAAAGGGGTTACCTTCTAAAGATATTTTATGTGAAGCTGATGCTTTCATATGTGCTTATTCACTGCCATTTTCAACATTAGCATTGTTTTAAAATTAGGAGCAGTCTGAAAAAACAAGACTGGGGTTTTTTTACTTATTTGGCTGTGAGCAGAAATGGATTGATGAGAGTTTTACAAACACAGCACATACGCAGTGGTATTGCTTACAAGTACTTAGCATACAGCTCTCTGATACTTTTTATTTTTTTAAAAGAATGACTTACAGGAATGTTATCAATTAAAGTTATTTTCTTGTCAATGTGTTCAATTGTTCAATTCAACAATTTCACCCTTCAAAATTAATGTGAACCTTATTTGAAGAAAACTCTCCTACAGATTGTGGGACTGCTTATAACAGCCTGCATAATGTGGATGCTAGGGGGTACTTTTGGGGTATTTGCAACACAAGATAAAGAAAAGGGAGTGACAGTGTGTAGAAAAGAGGATATTTAATTAAAAATGAAGCAGTTCTTCCAGCCTGTCAAGCACTCATCCTCTGCCTACTCCCAACTTCACACCAGTGCCCGTATTTATGAAGCATCTTAGAACTACACGTAGGAATTACACTAAAAGTCAGAGTAGGATAAGAATTTGTCTTACTCCAGAGTAGGACCTACACTTACTCCCAGTAGGAGTTCTCCTTTGAGAATGAATAATATCACAATTTTTACGGCACTGCTTGCCACAAATTGGCACTCGTGATGACATTTTGTAATTTTCTGATACTACTGCTGAGGCCTCACCACAAACATAATAATAATATTCAAAGTAGTACGAGACAAAGAACAAGGAAAAAAAAGAAGGAAAACATAATAAGGTAGGAAACTGCACTAATCTGCACATAATTGTTGCCACTTGATTGCAAGAACAGCAAGATTAATTCTGTAAAGAGCACAGAGATGGGAAGACCGAGATGAACACACCAAATATTTTACGATGAATGGTCCACAGCCATACTTTCAGAATAATCACCTTCCCAATGTAATGGTCACGGGATGCACCTCATAAAATAACAGTTACTGAATAGCCACAGCTAGAAGTCATGTTCACCCTTCGACAGAGTTGTGTGACTTGTCCTTCGCTGTGATTCCCCCTATATATTCATTGAGGTCCTATTTATCTAACACCCTGGGAGTCTCCTCCTGCCTTTTTGAACCTTCTCTGACTTGTAAAATGCAGCACAAATGCCCCATGAGTTTGTGGAATGCAGAGCTCAGCTTACATTACCTGTATGACATTTACCTGTCAATCTCCCAAACAGCCCCACCTATCTTTAGGGTAATATGTTGGCTACTACATAACAGTTTGTATCTATGACCACCTGTTCGCTGATACTGTGATATCACTTGCGATTCACATATATGTGCTCATCCACACTTGGGGCAATGATCTTTATGTGCATGCTGATTTGCGTGAATTGAGCTTGCTTTAATGTTAACTCAAGTGGAGTCGTGGGCAAATATATGAATCTTTGTATTACCTCACATGCTGTTAGGGTGTAAATATTTAGATGAAAAATTCAAGAAATGGTTGGTTGTAACATACACCAATATTCATTTTTACAAAGTTGCATTTTCCCCATGGCCAAAAATGTTCCATTACCAACATTAATTTTGGTTAACAATGCATGATTTCTTTGCCTAGATAGAGCGATCATGTGGACCGATTTCATTTCTGTCAAATAGATGTCTTATGTTACAAGTTCATTGTTCCATCCATCCATCCATTATCCAACCTGCTATATCCAAACTACAGGGTCACGGGGGTCTTCTGGAGCCAGCCAACACAGGGCGCAAAGCAGGAAACAAACCCTGGGCCGGGTGCCGGCCCACCGCAGAAGTTCATTGTTATCCAGCATTTCCAAAACAATTAGCCTTTCTTGGAATGTTTGTTCTGATCTGTGTCTGAATGCCACCTTCTGGTAGTTTCTCGTGAATCCTGGTGAATTTGAGAACAATTTCTTAAATTAGGAAAATTGATTAAATACTTTTACTCCAAATTGTAAGAGTAGGACTAAATTTGTCTCACTGTGAGATTTGTGAGCCAGTTTTCTTACTATTAGATGCTTGCTAAATATACAGGGTGGGCCATTTATATGGATACACCTTAATAAAATGGGAATGGTTGGTGATATTAACTTCCTGTTTGTGGCACATTAGTATATGTGAGAGGGGAAACTTTTCAAGATGGGTGGTGACCATGGTGGCCATTTTGAAGTCGGCCATTTTGGATCCAACTTTTGTTTTTTCAATAGGAAGAGGGTCATGTGACACATCAAACTTATTGGGAATTTCACAAGAAAAACAATGGCGTGCTTGGTTTTAACGTAACTTTATTCTTTCATGAGTTATTTACAAGTTTCTGACCACTTATAAAATGTGTTCAATGTGCTGCCCATTGTGTTGGATTGTCAATGCAACCCTCTTCTCCCACTCTTCACACACTGATAGCAACACGGCAGGAGAAATGCTAGCACAGGCTTCCAGTATTCGTAGTTTCAGGTGCTGCACATCTCATATCTTCACAGCATAGATAATTGCCTTCAGATGACCCCAAAGATAAAAGTCTAAGGGGGTCAGATCGGGAGACTTTGGGGGCCATTCAACTGGCCCACGACGACCAATCCACTTTCCAGGAAACTGTTCATCTAGGAATGCTCGGACCTGACACCCATAATGTGGTGGTGCACCATCTTTCTGTAAAAACTCAGGGAACGTGCCAGCTTCAGTGCATAAAGAGGGAAACACATCATCATGTAGCAATTTCGCATATCCAGTGGCCTTGAGGTTTCCATTGATGAAGAATGGCCCCACTATCTTTGTACCCCATATACCACACCATACCATCAATTTTTTTGTTCCAACAGTCTTGGAGGGATCTCTCCAATGTGGGTTAGTGTCAGACCAATAGCGGTGGTTTTGTTTGTTAACACAAACACAATGGGCAGCACATTGAACACATTTTATAAGTGGTCAGAAACTTGTAAATAACTCATGAAAGAATAAAGTAACGTTAAAACCAAGCACACCATTGTTTTTCTTGTGAAATTCCCATTAAGTTTGATGTGTCACATGACCCTCTTCCTATTGAAAAAACAAAAGTTGGATCCAAAATGGCCAACTTCAAAATGGCCACCATGGTCACCACCCATCTTGAAAAGTTTCCCCCCTCACATATACTAATGTGCCACAAACAGGAAGTTAATATCACCAACCATTCCCATTTTATTAAGGTGTATCCATATAAATGGCCCACCCTGTAGATACAGATTAATCTCTATAAAGGAGGCATCCAGAATAACCCTGCTGCTCTTACTTTGGGTAGAGCCTGGAATTAGTTCTGGAGGACAGCTCAGGTCTGTCTTGGTTCACCCAGGTTTATTACCCTGGTATAAATTTTGTTTCTTGTTTGTTACATATTTTTGTTGCTTCATAGGTTTGTATCTTTTGTTAATTCTGTAATTCTGTGTTTGGTTTATGTTTATGTAAAATAATTATTTCATTATTTGTTAATATTGTGTTTTTATGTTCTTTGTTTTCATTCCTTGCCTTTTGTGGATGGAACCCCAAGATGCAGGGCCACCATGATGTCACTGCTGAGGGACCACTCTCAATCTTTATCTTTCAAGATGTGGAGGGGGACCTTCAGTGTTTAAATGATTGTTAAAGAGTTCATTTTTGTGACTATTACCTTTTGCTTCTGTCTTTGGGTTATGATTTCTGAATTATGTTTTTGGATTTGTTAGCTTTGGGTTGCCTTTTCAGGTGAACCCATTCGCCTCTTTGTTGTCTTTTTTATGTTTTTGTTCTCCTTTAGTTAATTTCAAGTCAATTCCTATGTATATAAAGATTGTTTGTTTGGACTTGCTTCTAAAGTCAGGGTTTTAATAGCTTTGCTTCCTTGAGGGGCATTTTTCTATATTTTGGGACATTTAAAGTACTTTTAAATCTGCTCTCCATTTTTGGATATGAGCAGTTTGGGGTCAGGCTGCCTTGGATGCTATTTGTTATCAGGCCAGTGAAGATCTATCGGAATTCAATCACATGCTTTGATATGTTTTGTGTTGCCTTCTCTTTCAAACCTCTGTTTCCACACCCAGAGCTGTACTTATGGCGTTAAAGGACCAAGAGATATAGGCAAACCACAGACATTCCATTCCACACAAGTGACAACATGACTCAATTATGATTTGGAAACTTTAAGTATTTTTAAGCATTTCTCTCAAGCATTTTTTATAATCAGACGTTAGTTTTTTTTTCTTTTGTGAGGTCCTCAAATCAATTCTGATGTTTCTTTGTAATTTTTCTTTATACTTTAATAGGTGCCTAATGTTTTGTACTGTTTTGACTGCAATTTTATTTTTCATAGTGGTCACTGCCATGTTTGAGCACTATCATTAGAGCAACTGCCTATGTTGCTAGGGGCGTGTCTTTAGAGGTCATGACCTGAAGGTAATCAATGTGACAAGTTGAAAGGATGGCTAAAGGTGCATTTCCTCATCCAAGGTGCAGATAGATAGAAAAACACTTTCTTTCAAATATTTTCTGCTCATTCTAATTTTGCTTTGCTATTCTGGTTTTGATCTTCTGCTTGTTGTTTTTCTGATCGTGAATTTTGTCTCCCAGTTTTGGCTTATCATGCTTGTTATCTTTTAGTTTCAAGCCTGTTTATTACCTTAAATTTTCTCCCAGTCTGCTCTCCAACTCTTGTCAGCTTGCCAACATCATGCACTCTAAGGGTTTCTCCCTTTGTCAGTTTGACCTCCAGAAGGATGAGGCTGCTAGTTGTCTCTTTCTCCGACCCATAGTTTGAATGCAGATTGAGAGTCAGGCGCTTCACAGCATCGAGTCATTTGCTCCCTGGTGGCAATGTGGAATATTGACTACTTCTGTCTTGTCAACCAGTTCTTTTTTGTTGTTGTAAGCATCCCTGACTGATACTTTTCTTGACCATCTATTAAGCATGGGGTTAATTTCACCTCTTGGTGTGCCAGGTCATGCTTGTATGTCCCTAATTCATTTATGTAGCATGTACAGCAAAGCACAAGTGCAAAATTCCCTAATTAAAAATATGTTTTGTTGTTAGAGAAAACAGTTTTTTCTTCAGAACCATCTTTATATCATCATGAAGAAGTAAAATGCATTTAGTGTATTTACTTAACTGAAAAACAGGCAAATGGTAAACTATATACAGTAAGTGGAATAATTAATACTTTATAGATCAGCAAATTCTGACAGGGACATAATTATATTTTTTGTTACTAATGGTAAAGTGGAACTCATATTTGCTTTTTTATGATCCCTACATAATACAGACAGTTTTACAGATATAATTTATTTGTTACCATTTTTTCTACTGGTACTCATTGAAGCTTTAAACATAGATCATACAGAAATTTACATAGCACCTTTAATAGTGAAAGTAGCATAAAAGCACATAGTGTAATAGTCTCATTTTAGGGCAAGAATGCATAAACAAAATTTAACTTTCCCACGTTCATTCAACATGGGGACTGAAGCTGCTTCACAGCACGTCTTGTTAGTTTAGGTTTATGCTGCCTCCTTGGACATTAGACCATGCTATTCACCAATTGTCATTAGAAATGTCTCAGGCTAAACTTTTCAAAAGAAGGTTTTTATAAAAAATGTGTATGTTCAAAAGAAATGGAGCATCGGCAAATGTTTCAGGTAATTCTGTTGAGCACATGTCACCAGGGGCCTCTATCTTTGTGAAATCAGCTTTTGACATTGAATACAAACTAGCTAGGATTAGGCGTTCCCTTTGTTAATCAGGCCCTAGAGGTACTGCACCTCCCTATTGCATGAAAGTAATTGACTTTAGTGCCTCTGACAAAAGCTGATGCTGGATCAGTCTGAAGCACCTCTGAAGAGACAGCCCGTGCCCGTGTACACCAGGCAGAAAGGAATCATTGTAATTAACTTAGAAATGTTTGAGCTCTACGGTCTGAAAATACACTGAAGGCAATACTTTCAAGTAAATCCTGGGAACTACTTGCAGACAATCTAAATACACATAAGGCATATCTACTGTATCTGAAATAGTGCTTTATTATGCTTGGAATAACTCAAAAGAAGTGCATTTTGGCTTAGTGCCATCTTATACTCTTGACTGCTGCTACTCGATCAATCAACTCTTCTTTTTGGTCTATCCTAATTTTAACTTCTATATTTATCTTTGACATGTAGTGTAGACACCGTCTAGAGAACTCATTCTGGAAGATAATGTATGAGACTGATGTCAACTACACCGTTGAGTCCTCAATCAGAAGTCTGAAAAAGCCCAATCTCCTTTGAGGCTCTGAAAGGGGATTTCTTGCTTTTTCATGCATTTCCACTTTTACAGGGTTACAGTTGTGGGATGTTCCACTTCATGTTCCAGCTTGGACTTCGGAACTGTGAAAGATATGTTTCAATTTATGAACAAAGCTTATAAAATAGCAAAGGTGTGACCCTGTAGTTAGGATATAGCGGGTTGGATAATGGATGGATGGGTGTATGGACATATGTGGTTTAGACTAGATAGCCTAATTTTCAACAAACAACCCTAATAAACAAAATAATCCTGTTCATTCATAAAATAAGGAAAACAGAACATGGGTCTATGCAATTCTATCCAGCAGGGGACACTAGCTCCCTGGTTGGAATAAGTTCTTTTTAATTGCGGCGTTTTAAGTAACCTGAACCAGAATAGATATATTATAACGAGGCGATATCCCTCCCATAGTGATACGGCGGTAAGAAATCACATAAGAGAAAATAACTTAGCTTTGTTTAATGACAATTTACACAGCATAACAGATGAGGAAGCCAATGACAAGACCATGTGAGAGTCTGCCATTTTCATTGCTGCGCTGAAAGGATTTTCAAGATCGAATGACGTAATTTTCCATCTATCCATCGGCTTCGAGGTGTGTCGGGCAATGTTCCAAGGCTTTATACCTTTTCACCATTTGCAGACCCCTACTTAGGTCAATCATGCCATTCCAAACAAGGCAAAGAGAGGATTCAATTTCATGAACACAGAAATAGTAGAACGCCCATTTTCGTAGTTGTTCCTTTCTCTCTTCAAATGCTTGCCTAGCAGTTCTAGCAGTTCTAAATGCTAAGCCCCTCTGTGCTAAATCTGTACATGTGAGTGGATTTATAAAATAGTTTTTGTACAGAGCACAGTGACATTAAACTTATATTCTGATTACAGCAAGTATGTAAAGACACAAAACACTCAAACAACACAGAAGATAAACCGAGTTAGTTTCATTATGTTTCTTTTTGCTATAAAATGAAAGCAAAGTTATGATTTATATTTCTCTTTCTTAATATTTAAGATATTATCCATGAAAACATTATTAATAATAATACATTTTATTTATATAGCACAGAATCTCATAAAGAAACGGCAGGTATATGTAACAATGGATATAGATGTTTCCTAAATAAAACATTAAAATAGATAGATACAGAATATACACAATCATTAAACAGAATAAAAGTCAATGAACCAGAGTAAAATATTAAATTCAATACTAAAAGAAAGCATAGCAAATAACATCATTTATGATATAACATGCACACAAATTATACTGAGCATCTAGACAGAGAGGAAGACAGAAAGAGAGGGCAGAATGCCAGATTAAATTAAAAGCCTTCCTGAACAGATGAGTTTTAAATTGTTTTTTAAAAGAATGAACGGAGTCAGCTGATCTAATTAATTTTGGGAGGTCACTCCAAAGTCTGGATGCTGTACAGCTAAAGGCCCTGTCACCCATAGAGTACAAGTTAGTTTGGGGCACAACAAGATTGCCAGAATCAGAGGACCTTAGTGGGAAAACAAGAGCATAGTGATGGAGAAGGTCACTGTTGCAGTCTGATGCGAGGCCTTTTAAAGCTTTGTAAGTTATAAATAGAATTTTATATTAAATTCTGTAAGACACAGGAAGCCAGTGGAGGCAAAGCAGGATGATGGGTGTTATGTGCTTGCTGTTGCTGGCTTGCATTAGGACTCTTGCAGCAGAGCTTTGAATCAGCTGGAGCTGTGATATAAGATTAGAAGCGGCACCTGCCAGCAGGGAGTTACAATAATTGATGTGGGATGTGATAATAACATGGACAAGTTTCTCAACGTTAGAAAAGGAGAGGAATGAGCGAACACGGGATATGTTCATTCTGGAACAGCATTTAAATGTATTTATAAGAATCTTGGTCTTACAGCTAGTTGCATGGATCAGTCTTTCGCTAGTTATACGTACATTTCTCAGTATCTGACTGCATAGATAGCAGCGTTAATTTTCATTGAAAATATACAGCCCTATGTAGTAGCACTATCAAAAATGTATTTTAGTTATCTTTCTTTTTAGCTGTGTTATATTAAATGTTTTAAGACAATACATTTATATTAAGTGGTTCAAAGAGAATAAATATTTAAAGTGTGCATTGACTACTCGAGTAATTTTATAAGATAGAACCCAGTATGTATGTCTGATGCATGTCTGCCTAGTTACAAAGCACCTGACATGCTAATCAAATGGTAATCGTGCTTACTTTCTGCTTTTATTCATCAGAAGCATAGTTTGGACCTGAACAGCTCACAAATAATACCATAAAATTAGATAAGTTAACCATCACAGGAGTAGACCCACACCTTAGAATGTACGTTATAAGGTCAGACAATGAGATTATTGAGGGAGCAGCAGGACAAACACAGCCACCAAGTTATCTCCATACCATGAGCCACCTGAGCTACAGCAGTTTCGGGAAAATACGCATTATCAGTCTCAGAAACAAAGAATAAAGCAGGGCACTAGTCATTTGTTCAGTTCCTGTTGTCTTAAAGGCTGCAGGTTATGCTTTACTCTGATTTCTTTAGGGCCCACATGAAACTTTGTTATAAAATACATTTAGGGTGCTGGGGACACTTTGTCTTTTTTTGTTCCAAATTCCTTAATTTCTCTAATTTGGCTTTAGTTGCACCTTGTGGGCTGCCGGATCTTCTGTAGTTACAGCAGTTAAGGTTTTACACACAGTGGTTATCCATTGCTAGCATAAAATACATCTTCTGTATGTCAGTCAACAACTACTTTATGTAGATGAATGATTCTGTTTTTGTTTTTCCAGATACACACTTTTAAGATTTTTTTTCTTTGAATTGTTGCTATTTCATTAGTTTTACTTTTATTTCAGAACTTCTATAAAAAAAATATTTGGAATCTTTCATGTCCCAGCATGCTGAATCTTTTTAATGAGGTCAGTGAGACATGTGTTTAATGACTTTGTACCAGAATTCAGGATAGGTTTCTCTGTTTGGAATTTCAGCACAGACAAAATGATCTTCATCATCAGCAGTTAATAATTTTTTTTGCAAAGTAACCAATAAATGTATGTGAGGTAAACCCCGTTTTTAAAATTCTCTTGACTTAAACTTCAAAGCCTTACAATATTTGCGTACTTCAGACATATCACCTATGTCCATATATTCAATCTCTATTCGCCTCTTCGTTATTTCTCCAAGTAATAATTTCTCTTTCTTTGCGCTAATGCAGTGTTTACCTCGCTTTATCCTGCTTTTATTTCAATGATATCTGGTCCGTGGTGATTGTTTTCCCCTTTTCGAGTAATAATTTCCGTTTGTTTGCGCTACTGCGATCTTTACTTTCTTTTTTTTATACTTTCTAATTTTCTTACTTTCATATTCTTTAACTTTCTCCACATGTGTATCGCACCAACTTTTTTTTTTTTGAGCCTTTTGAATTCCACTGCTTTCATAATCTCTAACTCGGTCTGCATGTGTATAGCGCCAACGTCCGGATTGGATGTGTTTTTTTTCAATTCCACTTCCGGGCTCATAATTACTTTCCTTTTTTTGTGAATTTGCACCTAGATTATTCTTTTCTTTTTTGTCTCTCCAACGCTTTTGAGTCTCTTTTCTCCACGCTGCTTTCTTCTTCGCTTAGTCGTCTGCGTTTCATTTATAACGTATTGTCCTTATACGTTTTATATGCGCTGAGAGCCCTGGATCTGTGTGTGCTCAAAGCCAAAACACGACTGAGTGTGTTGCTGCCTGTGCTCTTATTTGGTTGTAAGTAGGGCGTGTCTCGCAAGAATCTCATGTTCTATGTCATTGCGAGGCATGTTTAAGGTCCCCACAAGATGCTCCGTGGCCAATCTCTTTAGTCTCACGGGTCTTTTAAGTGTCTTCCGTGATCTTAACGTGAAGGTCACGTCTCGTCGCCCTACTGCTTCTCTCCAGGATTTTTTTTTTATAATAGAGAGATCTCTATCTCTGCAGAGAAACTATTTTTGAACCTGGTCCTGGTATTTCTACTGGCACATCTGTATTGAATGCAAAAAGCAGTCCTAGGTCAGGTAAAATTTCCACATAACAGGATAGCATTGTCCCAACTGCTTCCTCATTGGAACTCCCGTACAGTTCCTCCATGCATCCCTGAAGGAATGCTTCCACTAAGGGCACTGGAGAGTATATGGACCTAGGAGCCAGTCTATCATTGTCCTTCCATTATATTGGCCTCCCAACCAGTGAAGCTGCCATCGGCCATTTTAGCTGGGATGCTAGTAAATCCATTCCCACCATTTCAAGTCTTATCAGAGACCCAGATGCAACCTTCCAAGGAGCAGAGAGTTGGAGCTCAGGTTTGCAGCTGTAAGCCTCATGTGCCATGCTAAAGAATAGAGGACAATGCCATTTTGCCCTACACAGTGGCACAGACAGTCCATGAGTATTTTCTAATGTTGAAACATACAATAAACAAACTAATTCAGAAGGCTGCCTCTGTGGTTGGAGAGAAACTGGACAGCTTGGAAACTGTGGCAGATCAGAGAATGTTGTCTAGGCTTTGGTCTATCATTGAAAATGCCAATCACCCACTTCATAGTGTTGTGGTTGGGCAGAGGAGTGTTTTCAGCAGTAGACTGACTAGCATCAAGTGCTCCACTGAACGTCACAGAAAATCCTTCCTCCCAACAGCCATCAGACTCTATAACTCCTTTTCCGGTCACTCATCCACACTTTAAGCTATTACCCTTTTTTCTTTATTGGATATCCAGGTACATTTTTTCAAGTACTTGAAATGTACAACATACTATCTGTTCTTGTGCAATAAATTGTCTGCTCTTCACATGAGAATAACCTTTTTTGTTCTCACACTGTGCAATATTAACTTAAGGTGCAACACTCTGTACTTTAGTTTGATACTTACATTTATTATACTTTATTATATTTACATGATTGCTTTTATATGTGCTCTTAATGTAACATGTCCCTTGTCTGTTGTTAAGTTGTAACATAAGTAATTTCTTTCGGGATTATAAAGTTTTCTCATTCTGATTCTTATTCTGATTATTTAATGGGTAGTCATTTTGTTTCAATATTCTAGCCATGTCTCTAACATACAATTTCACTTTGGTCTCAGCTCTTACATTGGTTTACCTAAGAACTATAATTAATTCACTTAATGCTCAGAGATTTATGTAGTGCAAAGGACGGCATGCAGAGACTGATATCCTGGCTGGGATTCAACAAGGATCTTTACACGGTTGGGAAGCCAGTACATTAAAGGACTGGGAGAGATGAGCACGGATATTACTAATATACTAGGTGGCAGCCTTCTTGGGTTAGGATACCAACACAGATGCCCACAGGGCATGTTGGAACCTGTAGAACAGTGAGGTAGCCCTGTTGGGTTCCATGGGGGCCACCAAAGGGAGCTGAAGGGATTCACAGCCCCTACTGTTTGAGTCTTCTGATTGAACTAGAAGTTCTTCCTTCAGACTATGCCATAGGATTGGAAGTACTCCCGGGTTAGCCTTAAAAGAAGCCACTCAACCTCATCCAGACAAGTTGGAGTCAAGTGGAAGAGGAAAAAGCTTGCCTGGGAGGTGTGAAGAAAGAGAGAAGATTATTATATTATTGTGATTTTGTTGAAGGCATTTTAAGGTATTTTGCATAATAAATGCATGTGTTTGCACCTGGGACTTGTGTCTGTGCAGTTGTGTTTGTGGTTTGGGGTACAGCAACACACCCTACTAGTCACAGTAGTCTGTTGAGCAGTAATTGATATTCAATCTTAGAGACCTTAGAGTTTGTGTAAGCTCAATATTTTTTAAGGAACATTTTCCCTTTTGATATTCTTGGCTTTTGCCCACTCTTTTCTTTGGAACTTTGATTGTCTTTCTGCCTCACAGTATTATTTACGTTGATCATGCCTGGTTTCTGAACATCAGTCTTGTTATTAGTTACCACTGTCTAAGCTCCTTTGTGTTTCAAGTATGTTTTCTCTCCTTATCATGCCTACCTGTGTAGCCGTTCTTTAGACTACTCACTCAAATCTAACTTTAACCTTTACCCACTCCTTGAAACTCTAGCATGCCCAGCATTGCTTTTAGATCAGACAGTTGAATAGGGATGTAAATGAAACTCATAGGGAGGGAAAGTCGGACCTGACAGTATATATGTTCCCTTGTTGGAACAATGGACATGTTTAAGATGTAACACAGGGAGACTGGAAATATTTTCCAGAGTCATAGGCCGGGTCAGGTCAAGTCAGGTCAGGTAGGGGAGCATGCACTGGTACAGTGTGTTGCCGCACCCACCACATGATGAAACAGCTTGGGATCCTGATTGGCAACCCCCAAGGCAGACACACGGTCAAGTCCCACCCTCCGGAAATGACCCTGTATCTGCCGTAGTCAGGTGTTATGTTGTCGTCCCCTTGGCCTGGTCTAGCCGCTCAGTCCTCAACAGTGGATCACCCTCGGGAAATTGCGCCACATGACCATAGTGTCGTAACTGGCGCTCCCTCACAATGCAGGGTAATGTGCCTCATTCAGAACTCCATGAGCAACCGCTTATTCGACACAAAGTCAAACCAGCAGTTTGGAGTCTGTGTACCAGAGTCAAAAGTAATTTTTTATTCTGTTGTGGACAGCATAGTTTAGCCTGAACACCATTATTATATTTTTTTTAATATGAGGTACACATTAGTCTTTGAGTCACAGTAGATGCCATATGTGAAGGCATCTTATCAGAACTAATGTACTGCCATACCATAACATTTTTGAACTTATCTAAAACAGTGCAGGGTTTGTTTCAGCAGCATCAGGCACAAGGCATTAAACCCTCCTTACACAAGGCACCATCTACCACACATCCTACTCACCTTCTACTCACATACACATGTACACACACTCTCCAGTGGGACCAAATTAGGACCCCCCCATTAATTTAACACCCAGCTTTTGAAAATGGGAAGAAAAACAGTGAATCCAGAGAAAACCTACCCAAACACTGCACAATCCACAACCAAATGTGGTTTTCAAACCAAAGATGCTAGATCCAGAAAGCCGCAGTGCTAGCCCTGGCACCTCGTGACACTATGAGACTCTGCTTATGTGTTATTGAAGTGTGTTTCAGTGTAATAGGATCAGCAGTAGACTTTCTGTATCCCCTGTGGCAATTCAACTGATCTAGCATAAAGAGAGTTAGTTGTGCTATTACACAGAATAGAACATTTTTCACATTATAATAATTAAATTCCAAAATGTGTGATCCAGACAAACAAAATAAAATACACATATTCTTCAAGCAACTTGTGTTCATTGTAATGGGTTATTAAAAAAAAAAAACAGAGAAAGCAAAGAATCTGCAAGTTTAATAATGTGGATGTTTAAAGCCAAGCTTTGGAAAAGCTGTCCGGTCCTTAATAGATTTGTCTAGCTTAAACAGAGATTTCTTTCTTTAGCTTCACTCTTGCCACGGCCCCCCATAATGAAAAATTTTTCATCGTGGCAGGGAATCTTTTTCATATAAATGCTGTTCATTTTTTACATTGAGAAGTGAACGTACTGTTTGTCAGTAAAAACAAGTGCCCATGTGAAAGAGAAATAATTGGTTATTATTTAGAAGGACCTCTAGTTTCCATCTGGAAGGTTTTATTTCACTACTGTATCTGAAAAGTAGTTTAACTGAAATTACCCCTCTGTGCACCCCATTGTGCAGTGCAATTTCCATGATGAACATCTCTTAATTTTCTGAGGAAGAGTATAATAATAATAAAAGTAGTAATGGAGTACAATACATTTTGTAGCAGCAATGTATTAATGGACTGTGACAAAAAATTAGGAACATTATACAAATGGCAGATTTGTGATAGAATAACTTTGAAAGGATACTGTGGAAGCAAAAAGAAAAAAAAATGAGGAACTACCCAGTGCCCCATTTACTGAATGTGTTAAACAGAAGGATTACTGCAGGCTAAAGAGCTAACAGCCCTACTGGTTAGTTGCTCTCCCTCTTGCCCATTCCACCTCCTAGGATGTGTTTTTAGGCATGGCTTCTCATCTCATTTCTGGATGAACTTCTTCTCCTCTGGAGGGGTAGCACAGCATGGGTTGACTTCAGTGAAAAACACTGTTACTTGAATTATGGTCCTGTAAAGAACAGAATGCTGGTAACACCAGTTACAATGCCCACATTAAAAAAGAAGTAACATAACTAACATATTACAAGTTATTGTTATTTTATTTATATCATGCCTTTATCCTAGGCGATATGGTTAGATACACTTCGTTTATTTTTCCAGTTGGAGCACAGGCAGGTGAAGTGGCTTGGTCAGGGTCACACAGTCTCAGTAGCAAGATTTGAAGTCCAAAGCGTAACCACTTTAATGCACTGCCTGCCTTCAAGTCATAATTTTTATCACTGTTTTGTTCTAGGAAATGTAAGATAACAGTATAAATGTAATTTGCAAAAAAATATTAATAATAGCAAAAATAATACTAATAAAAGTAATGAATATACAAAATATATAAATGTAAAGGTGTGTCAAATCTTGGAAAACTTGTTTGATGGTTTTATAGCCTATAAACAAAAATGTCATTTTTTAAAAATATATACTATTATATTATAAAATAACTATATGGAACCTCAAATTGGTCTAAAAAACTGGCACAAGGCTGTTGAGGCTGGCATAGATTATTAAAAATGACAAGTGTAGCAAACACATTTAGTCAGCCTACGAGTTTTTTTATATACAGCGTGTATTGTGGGAAACAGCTGAGTCACAGACAGGTAGACATCATTTTAAGCACCACACAAGTTTATTTACAGACTACTATTTACAATAACGTGAAGCACACAAAACCCACTTCACCCCAAAGTCCAGACCTTCTTCCACAATGCCTTTTCCTCAGGTCCGCCTCCTCTCCTCCGAGCTCTGTCCTTCTCCGCCCCCGACTCCAGCCATCGAATGGAGGGAGGCGGCCCTTTTTATTTTCCAGGTGCCTCCCAATGAGTGACTGCCGGCACTCCCTGGTGTGGCGGAAGTGCCAGCTGTGCACACAGAAGAACTCCGAGTGTCCCTAGTCTTCTTCCCCCCAGCACTTCTGGGTTTGGCAGAAGTGCTGAGGACCAGGGCTCTTCAGGCATCCGGGTGCCCCCTGGCGGTGACCACGGGCCCCTATAGGGTTGAGCTTCCAAGCTCTGTTCCCATGGTCCCCATACCAGAGGAGGTGTAGTCCCTCTTCCAGTCCCTCTTCCAGTCCTTCTATGCGTCCCAGCTGGGTACCGACCCCAGCCACTTGCCACAATATATATATATATATATATATATATATATATATATATTTAGTGTGGGGGACGGCTGGGGCCCTCGATAGTGAAAGGACCAGGGGAGAGAAAGTTTATTCAGAATATTATCTCCCCTGGAATGCCAAAAAGACAGCTGTCCTGGGTGGCTGTGGCACCACGGATTCCAACAGGGCATGCTGGGAGTTTGCTACGGCCCTGTTTGGTTCCATGGGGCCTGCTAGGGGGAGCTGCAGAGCCCTACAGTTGATTTCCACCACACCTGGGAGTGATTCCAGGTAACGCTGATGAGCCACCTGGAGCACTCCCAGAAACTGAATAAAAGGAGCTGCTTCACTCCAGAGTCAGGAGGAAGTGGATGAAGCTTGCCGAAAGAGGAGTGGAGGTGGAAAGAGAAAGAGAGAGAGAGAGAGATGGACTGTGAATTTGATGTGTTGTACTCTGCTGTGGGGAACAAGAAAAAGTGTCTCTCCTCTGAAATATAAGTGTGTTGTGTGCTGCACCAGTGGTGCAGAGGTAGCCTGCTGCCTTGCAGTAAGGAGACCTGAATTTGCTTCCCGGGTCCTCCCTGCGTGGAGTTTGCTTGTTCTCCCCGTGTCTGCATGGGTTTCCTTTGGGTGCTCCAGTTTATTCCCACAGTCCAAAGACATGCCGGTTAGGTGCACTATCAATCCTGGGATGGTGTGGTGGCTCTGAGGCTAGGGATCTGCACTGGCAATCAGAAGGTTGCCGGTTCAAATCCCGTAAATGCCAATAGGGACTCTGCTCTGTTGGGTGCTTGAGCAAGGCCCTTAACCTGCAATTGCTGAGCACTTTGAGTAGTGAGAAAAGTGCTATATAAATGCAAAGAATTATTATTATCCTAAATTGTCCCTAGTGTGTGCTTGGTGTGTGGATGTGTTTTTTTTGGTAAATTCAAGTCTTTTGAGTATCTCGCTGTTGTTATCCATGGAGATTCTCACGTTCTAGTATTATCTGTGTATAGACCTCCAAAATTCGTGTTTTTTTTTGACGAATTCTCTGACTTAATGTCAATTTTAATTACGAACTATGACACACTCTTAATAGTCGGTGACTTTCATTTTCATATACATAATCAGTGTGACCAAAAAGTAAAAGAATTTATGAACCTCCTGGACTCTTGATTTGAGACAGCTCGTTAATCAGCCTACACATAAAGCAGGTCATACGTTAGACTTAGTGATTACTAAAGGACTAAAAGTTGATATAAAGCAGGTCATTGATACGGGTCTATCAGACCATTTTCTTCTATTTTTAATATAGAAATAATGATAGAAAACACTCATGAGAAGCACAGTGTTAAAAAAAAACGCTTCTTTGACTCATCAGCAGCTTTTAAACTTACAAACATTCTAAGCAATCAGTCCGTTTATAGTGCCAAATATAATAGCGAGGATAATGTAAATAGTAAGGTGGAAAGATTTAATACTAAAGTGAAAGCTGCTGTTGACATAGTTGCACCTGAAAAGACAGTTAAAAAATCTTCTAGCATTATTATACCATGGAAGACCCAAAGAGTGTCTAATTTAAAGAGAACATGCCGCAGAGCTGAGCAAAAATGGAGGAAGACTAAACTAACTATCCACTATGAAATATTAAAAGTGAAAATAACAGAATATAATAACACAGTCCGTCTTGAGAGGCGCTGCTATTTCTCTAAGATTATAAATAACAATGCTAGTTATCCCAGAGTCTTATTCTCTACGATTGATCGTCTGCTAAACCCAGGTAACTTAAAGGAATGCCTCCTAAGTACTTCCAGTAAAACCTGTCAGGCTATTGCTGTAGTTTTCAATCAAAAAATTAATGATATTAGAAATAACATAGTATATCTCCCCAACACTAAGGATCCTCCTAAACCCCAGCATTCCGTTATAAACAAACTAAACTCTTTCACTAGGATGGATTTACCTGATTTACATAAAATAATCACTCAACTGAAACCCTCCACCTGCGTCCTTGACCCAATACCAACACATTTTTTCAAAGAAGTATCGGGCGTGCTAATTGATAATGTTCTTGACATAGTAAATTCGTCATTAGATACGGGGGTCTTCCCAGACTGTCTTAAGACTGCTGTAGTTAAACCCCTACTTAAGAAACATAATCTCAACCCCTCGGCTCTTGAAAATTTTAGACCCATCTCTAACCTGCCTTTCTTAAGTAAAATTCTGGAAAAGGCAGTCATTATGCAGTTAAATGACCACCTCAATAAACATGCTATTCTTGATAAATTTCAGTCGGGTTTTAGAACAAATCACAGCACAGAAACTGCGCTCGTTAAAGTAGTAAATGATTTGAAGATAAATGCAGAGGCCATTTATCTGTTCTCATCCTCTTAGATCTGAGTGCCGCATTTGACACCATTGTTCATAAAATTCTTAGAAATCGCCTCAGTCAATGGGTGGGCCTGCGCCACCACCATCTACTCAAAGCACCGTGATGTTCCAACAATGATGGATGGATTAAAAGCCAGAAGTCTGTATGACCATCAACCCAAGTGACTCCGTGAGAACCCTAACTACAAAGAGGACTATTTCATTTATGTTAGGTAGAATGCCCAGAGGGGACTGGGTGGTCCTGTGGCCTGGAACCCTTGCAGATTTTATTTTTTTTCTCCAGCTGTCTGGAGTTTTTTTTTTTTTTTTTTTTTTTTCTGTCCACCCTGGCCATCGGACCTTACTCCTTTTCTATGTTAACTAATGTTATCTTATTTTAATGTCTTATTTTTCCAAGCTCTCTCTCCACCACAGTTCTGTGAAGACATCTGAGAGGAATAAAAAATTGTGTCAAGACTCATGTTCACCTTGTACCAACTTTATTTTCTGTACTGAGATTGCTATTGCACACCTCAAATACCTAGCTTTACTGGCATTTCTAAATTTGTGAAAATTATTGAGAGTACATGATTGAGAAGGCCTTGTAATGGATTGTCACACCATCCAGAGTTGGTTCCTGCCTTGTGCCTAATACCGCTAGGATAGGCACTGGTTCTCAATGACCATAAATTGGGTTCAATAATGTTATTTTATGTTATTTTACATAACATAGCATACCTCTCCATAGCACTTCACAAAGCTACACAGAAGTACATTTTGGAACAAGGTGACAGAGGCACAATATCAATAAATATAAAACAGTATATATACAGTATATTGTGAAATCCTCACCAGACAGGTCATCCATCTTACAGACACTCTGAGCTACTTACGGTTCATAAAGCTGAATTGGTAGTTTAAGTGCTGTCAAGGATAAATAAATTTGACAGACAAAACAGAGGTTTGGGGATGCGGCCCCGTATAATATCTGGCTTGCTGAGTTGTCAATTGTGACTCATTCCATTTTTTTCTAAAACGCCAAAAGAAAAATGAATAATATAGAGGATGAACTTTTTATATTGCGGCAGCAGGAAGGAAGATGAGGTAGACAGAAGGAACTGGAAGTTAGGTCATTGGGAAGGGTCAGAAGTGACGTCATCTGGAGGGGATGGAAGTGAAGTTGTTGTGTAATGGGTGGAAGTAGGAAATAAACAGTTATTCTTCTGCTGGCCAAAAGAAACAGGAAGAAAGGCATTAGTGCTTGTCTCCGACCCTTCATCTCTTCTACTTTCACTCCCTGTTGGACCCTTTGGCTGTTCCCTAAGTACATGGTGTGACAGTGCCTACATAATGGAGTCTTTGTCAGATCAAGCAGATGACTGTGAGTTAAGCCAGCATTACATTACACAACTTCTAGCTGGACGGGATTTCAAACTTGGCAATTAAAATTGCTGATCTTGTCACTTGAGGATGGCAGATTGCACGACTAGGTTTACAGGATATGATGACTTCAGCGCAGTTTCATATTTCCAAGATATCACAAGCACTCTGCTGTTTCTGGCACCAAGCAATGGACTGCCTGATGGTGAGTTTAGTTGCAATCTCTGCTTCTTTTTATCTTTTTTACATTCTGTCGTGGTATGTAAAGAACAAGACATCAGACAGATGAGCTTCTCTTCTGTTTGAGAAGTCCCAAACACTTGCACTCTTTATTCCTTGTAGCTGCATTATATGCATTATACTGTACTTCTGGGTGAGTGCTCAGTTGGTTATCAGCTCTTACATACCTATGAGTCCACCCTTATAAACTTAAGGCACAATCAAACCTGTTTGATAGCAGACTACACAGTGGAAGGTCACAGTAGTGTATTATAGCTGCTCCTGTCTTTCCCAAATTATGTAAATAAAATCTGTGACGGAAAAGCACTGATAAAATCATGTGACATGATAGAACCTTTAACAGCTGGACGGCCAGGGCTTAGCTGTTCCAGGGTGAGTGCACGGTCTAAAAGAATGGAATGTGCTATCTTTAGGAATTTCATGTCATAAATGTCCTTACTGGATGAGACTGTGGCTCCATTAATAAACTGGTTTATTTTAACCACCCTCTAAAAGGTTTTGTGATCTGTCAAAGCCCAGTTGCCATACCATACTATCCATCTGTAGATGTAAGTTAGGATTTAGGAAATAGACTGAATTTTCTCGGCTTTCACAAAAAGTGAAGGCAGTGAATGTTCTTTTGAGCCATCTTAAGAAAATATGTGGTCTTGAGGAAACTTTGAAGATCACTAATGATGGTGACATTAAAGAACTTAAAAGTACCCCTGACAGACGCAGTCAGCTTCATTATTTTGCTGACATTAAGAGACAGATTGCTATTAGTGCACTATTCACTGAGTTTAACGTCCTTCTTGAAGACTCATGATAAACAAGTCATCAAAACTCTACTCTTGGGTTTTCATCAAACTTTACTAATGTTTAACTCATGATTGGCAACACAATCGTGTGTAAGCACGGGAAATACCAATGACCACTGCTGAACCAAAATTATCACATCTTAAAGAATCTTGGTTAATTTCCTAGTCTGCTCATTGTCATATGAAGCACATTCTGCCTGTGTTTGTGTAAAGTTTCCTCACAATTCTGTATCCTAGTGTGACTCACAACTCAAAATTGGCCCTGTATGAATATAGGTAAGGGTGTACAGAAATTGGCCATGTAATGAATGAAGGGTGAGCATGTACAGCACATAATTTTTGCCTTGTACTGGACGCATCCCATCCAAGGCTGGTTTCTGCTAAATATTTCAATGATAGTGACTGTAAACTGAAAAAATGGATTTAGAAATTTAAAGAGGATATATACTCTCCATCCAAACACTTTCTTCCCCGTTTATTCCAATTAAGGGTCAGAGAGTCTTGATACATTTTTGCAGAGACCTTTTTTTATTTTTATTTAACACTTCTATATATATATATAAAATCCAATGTCTGTCTGTCTGTCCACAAGATAACTACTTAACAGATTTAGATTGGTTTTTTTCTAGAATTTGCTTGAACATTCCAGTTGATTTTGTGATCTCTCTCATCGCACTAAGAAACATAGTTGACTTGCAGTACCGATTTATTTGCGTGACTGCGAGAGACACGCAGCGGGCCGAGCTGAGGGTGGTGGGGCCCTCCTCACTCACACACCAGCCTCGGAGCGTACCTGACATCTGCTTAGCTAGCGAACGAAAGAACTGCTTAGCGGATTTAGATTGGGTTTTTTTCTGGAATTTGCTTGAACATTCTAGTTGATTTTGCGACTTCTCTTATTGCGCTAAGTATCATAGTTCGCTTGCAGGAGTGATATATTCACACTAATCTGAGACAGAGACTGTGGGCAGAGGGGAGGGTGAAGTGTGACTTCAGGAGTGGGGAGCCCGTCTGCCTCTACGTTTTGGAGTGTAACTTGCCTCCACTTATCTAGTGATACCTTTTTGTTTATTGATTTTTAAAGTTTAAGTTGTAATGCTCACCTTTTAAACATTGTACGTTATTTCCTTTTATCTTTGAATTTAAAAATATACAAGTTGATCAGATATTTTCACACAGTCTCACTTTTTCATTTCATGTTGAGTTGTGACCTTAAACTTAGAACCATTAATCTATAAAACAATCAGTATCTTCATCTACACTAACAAGACTGAAAACACATATGACTTAGACATTTACCTACTATACACTGGTGGGAAAAAAATCCTTGAAGCTGTGGTAATGCCGCCAGCCACAGGATTTACTGCAAAACTGCAGAGACCAGTTAATTATTTGCCTTTTGCACATGTAAGCAGTATTTAAACTGTACAAAACACAATTAGTATAAAGATAACCAACACAACAGACAACATGGAAAGAAACTCCACTGTGTCTGCTATTTTGAAATATGTTTAAATTTTTCCATTAAGTATTAATGTTAACATATAAATGTAAAATGCTCTCAATTGAAAGAGGTGTTCCCTTTGTTAAGTGCTTGCGTGGTTTTGGTGTACAGTGGTGCGCATTTTCATGTAAAAGACTTTTTTTTTTTATAATAAAAAGGAGACTGCATGACCTGTGTATCTTGCCCTGGTCAAGAAGCTTTAGGGCGTGTTGTTATTCTTCCAACATCAGTATATTACCCAAGTGTATGCCGTTAATAGTTTTCTTGCCATTGCAAGGACATGTCAACAATTACCAATCACGGAAGGGCTACATAATAAAGTGATGTTGTAATGGGCAGAATCCAATCAGGGAAGGGCTACGTAATAAGCACAAACAAAACAGCATTTTTAGCATCTGCATATTGAAATAACTTTTTCACCCATCCACATCATTGGAGAGTGTTTTTAAAAGTATCTGTTTTTGTAGGCTGAAAACACTGGGGTAGTGAGGACGAAGGTGAAAACAGACAAATGTCTGTGTTTTTAAACGAAAAAGTATTAGTGTGGACGGGGCCTGACAGAAGCAATGCATCTTACTTTTCTGGCACTCTCCACTTCTCTACACATTTCCCGTGTCTGCTTTTATCATTTACAAGGTGCAGAGAGCTGGATTCACAGCATGGTGGAGCAGGAGGCAGGTACCAACTCTCGATAAAATGCCAGTTTATCACAGTTCACACACTCATTCACCCTGGCCCAGTTTAGTGTCACCAACTTTTCGGAGATATGGAAGGAAAAATGGTGTACCAAGAGAAAGTCCAAAATGGTGCAAATGCAACACAGAAGTGGCGCTTTTCCACTGCATAGTACGGCACGACACGGTTCAGTTCAGCTCACCTTTGGGGGGTTTTCCACTGGGAACAGTACCTGGTACCTGGTCCTTTTTTTAGTACCACCTCAGCCGAGGTTCCAAGCGTGCCGAACCGTTACCAAAACGTGACGTGTAAACTCTGCTGGTCACTGATTGGCCGGAGAAAATCGTCATTACTGCGTCACTGAACTTGCGACACGAGACACAACAGACCTGCTAGATTTTTAGCACAGCCAGCGAAGGTTTGGACGCACCATTTTGTTTTAACCAAAAATGGCTGTTTCGTGGTCTATTGAGGAAGTACAGACGTTCCTCTCGTTGGTAGCCGAGGAGCGTCTTGCTGTTAAAAACATCCACATGCCGAGAATGAAGAACACCATTCCGTCGATATGCTCCATTGTTGTGTGTTTGTTTGTGGCGCGTTCACGATGATGTCACGGCAGTAGAGGCGGCGCAACTATAACAACACGTGAATAATCCCGCCCACTCTAAAGCGGTACTAAACTGCAGTCGAAACGCAAACCGAGCCGAACTGAGCCGAACCAAGGTGAGCTGTACTGAACCGTGCTGTGCCGTACTATGCAGTGGAAAAGCGCCAAAGGTGACCAGGCCAGGAATAGAATACAAGAAGAGACCATTCACTGTGTCAGGCTTGTTTGGTAAGCTAATAGCCAAGTTGTTCCTATCCATTTACTTTTTAAAAGGTTGTAAAGATTTCCATTTCAGCTGCCTTACTTGAGAGTTTCCTCAAGATTCCCACAACTGTAATAATCTAGGTGTGTGCTCATTTGAAACATTGGTGTTAACCACTGAGACACATGTTGCCACTTTGCACACCATTTGTCTGCACTGAACATTAAATCTGAGTAAGTGCTTGGCAGGTTAGCTTCTGTGCATAATAATACCAAAGACAAAAATCGGAAGTAGGATTTTAATCATTTCAATATTCTAAATCAAATGCCTCGATAAATGATAGTGCTTTTAGCAACATGATGCTGCTATTAGGAAAGAAGTGTAAAGTAAACCTTCCATAAAGGACCACTTTATCTCTGTCGGATTTGCCTTTTTAATGATGCATCATAAAGTGGTATTTTTGTTCAAAAGGACTGGACATACAAGTGAGTACTAAATAGGAAAATGAAACTATTGTACGAGTGGCTTTGATTTTTTTCCTTGGGAGGAATGATTTATCCTGAAATGTAACCAATTTAAATTGTATGAGTTTGAGAATTTTTACCAGTAGCTGCTGTTTCCTATTAACATAAAACTGTTTTTACAGTAGCTGGTTTTCAATGTGAAATAAAAAAATTGGGATGCAGGATGGCAGACATTGTGACAGGCCATGAAAAACAAAAAGAGGAACTATCATGTATTGACCACAGTTATCTCTGAAAAAAGTGCATGGCACAGGCTACAAGCAGAAATGAGCTATCCCTTCAACCCTCGACCTGTGGATTAACATTGATTTTTCAATTGTCTTCTATGTCTGGATTACTTTTAATACTGCTGGCCATTTAGTTTTAATTGGGCTGTGCACTTTGCTATAATTATTCCATAGTAACGCCTGGCATTTTTAAACACTTTCCGCCATCGAGCGTCTCAGCCTGAAATCCATTAATCCAGTTGTATCCATCTACCCATCTGTCTTTTCTTCACACTTAAGTGAAGTGTATTTAAATTGTAAAGAAATTCTTAGGAGGTGAAGAATAAAAATCTTCATTGTCAGCTATAAATTGGCCCTTTATGACTGCATAAGTGTGCTTCAGTATGGCCTACAATGGAATGGTGCCCCATTCAGGAATGATCTGTGGGTAAGCAGGTTCAGTAAATTGGTGATGTCCTGAATGTCTCAGTGTCAACATTAACGTTATATCACTGCACATCAAGTGTGTGTTCTCATTACAGCACAAAATATATCCAGATTTATTGAAACAGAAAGCACATACAGTATTATAAAACTGTGCTCTCTGTGTGCTTGCCAAGGTCTGCACATTATCATGTCAAAACAACCTTCCCTTAGCATACTGTGACAAAACTGTGTCCTGTGTCAGCGGTTAAAAACAGTATTAGCACCTGTCTTTAGAATGGTTGATTTTTATGATCCACAGACATAAAAACAACTTCATTGATGCCACCATTGCATTTTGTCAAATGGACCATGTCCTGCTAAAACTGAGAGATTTCAACAAGGAAAATTTTGAGACTGGCCTTTTTTCCTTTTGCACTTAAAGAGGCTTGCAGGATGTTTAATACGAATCCCTTTCTTGACCTACCTATATGCATACAAATTACTTTATGGCCCATAACTAATTTCATAATTTGTTACACACTATAAAGATAATTAACCTTGTCTCTTGTTAAGTGCCCCTGTCTTTTGCATGGAACACTTCACTATCTGTGCAGTTAATTATCTAACAGGTAAAGCTCACTGCACTTTGAAGCGTTAAGTTATACATGATCTTCAACTTAAGCTGCAGCGCTATAAAGGGAAAGTAATCAGGTTTTTCACTTCTACAACCTTGTTTAACATGCCATCCTGAAGAAGCACCTGTAATGTACAGGAATTTATTTTATAATGCACCGACCCTGCTCGGTTGTATATTGTAAAGCCGTTTAAAAAAAAAGAAAAAAAGCTTTATGACATAAGTGCTGTCTTTAATAGCTTATTATTTTATGTAATTATGTAAATTAGCAGAAAAGCACAAAAATAAGTATAAGACAAAAACAGACTTGGATCAGTGATCATGTGTAATTGGTTTGGGACTGCCGATAATAATTTCATTTGAAAACTGGAAATGGATTCAAACATACAATTTTAACACATTGTTAGTGCTTAAAGAATACTTAATACCCTATATCTTCAAAGATTTTTATTAGTCAGGTGGCATGTGGCTATGCAGATCTGATCAAGATTTCTCAGCAAGATGCATATACTTGGATAATAACACCAAAAATGAATGAAATCATCAAGAGAATTAATTTTCAGATATACATAAAGTGCTCACTTCCTATACAGAGTAAATTGTTATTATTACTGGAGGAAAAATATTGTGAAATTGGTGGCAGAATAGAAAGGATCTGCCATCCTGTCCCCGGTCATTATATGTGGAGTTTGCATGTTTTCCCTTTGACTTCATGGATTTTCCTCCTACATTAAATAGGTCATACATAGATTACTTATGCTTCCAGATAGGCCCTGTTGGGGTGACAAGGCCATTAAATGGGCTGAGGCCCCATCCTGTGTTGATATTTGCCTTGTGTCAAGTTGTTGTATATTAAAAAAACAACAAAAAAACTGTGGCCTCAGTAGTGATCTCTAAAAAACACTTTTAGTGTCACCCAATTTTAAAGAAGTATTTCACACAATGATCCTTTACTTCCTGTGTATAAAATAATTTTGCACCCATCCACACCATGAACTCTCACTTCTACAACTCTAATTAGTTTCACAAATATTAGGTGATTTTATCTGTAATTAGCTTGTCTTTTTTATTTTTGACAGACCTTGGAATACATAACTCCTTAAATATTTACCTCTCTTTTGTCATTTTTATGTTATTTCATATTTTTCTATGGAATTTGTTCCCATGATTGTATCTTAATTAAGACAATTAATGGAAAATTACATAACTATTTCAGTATCAGACCCGCTGATATGCTAATTAGTGATTATCACCTTAAATAAACAAAACACCTAATAAAAAGCTTAATAAAAGTCAAGATGATGATGATGAAAATCTTAAAAAAACAAAATAAAGAAATACTAAAACATCCTAATGTAACATATACAGGTCAAATCCTACTATAGCAAATACCGAAGTAAAGAAATTCTCAAAATGATGAATACTTTTTGTTGGCCTGGACAAACATTCATACAACATTATATTTAATGGATTTCATTTTAACAAAATGTAAATTTCAGTCTGACAAATATTTTTTTGAACAAAAATTGCCACAAGAGATAATAATGCAATGCAAAAAATACTCAGTGCTGTGCCTATACTTTCGCTGAGTCTTGGGAACCCGACAACAGGCTGTCTCTTTCTTGTAAGACCAAAAGAAAGTGACAGTCTGTTGTGAAATTAACAGTCTCGGACTGTTTCAGCAAGAGTGTAGGCACAACATCATAAACATAGCCGAATTCTGAGTCAGTGCTCCACCAAGCATCTGCCTGGGTAGTTGTGTCATGTACAGATACTGTACTATTCAAGCTTCGTGTTCAATGAACAAAAACAGTGAGAAATAGCATCAGTTTACACTGAAAAAAAGTTAAATCTAATATCTCATTTTATACAGATATTGTCAAGCTTGGGTCACAGGGTTGCACGAGAAATAGAAAGGTGTGAGCCCATTTTTTCCAAGGAAAATACAGGTTCTTTATTACTATATAGAGAAGGCAAGTACAGTCTCAACACTTCATTCAAAATAGGAACTGTTAATTGAGCACTCAAGCACATGAGATAGCAGCCGCGACAATAGGGACAATCATCCTGCTTTAGCTTCCATCTTCAGATTAGAAGAACACAAGCAGCTCGGAATCACCGCTGTGGCAGACCAGCAGAGTGTGAGGTCAAAACCCTGTGTTGAATGTTCTAAACATAATGCGATAAGCACATTATTCAGCAAGTCTGATCCTGCAGACGACAACCAATTGCATTGCCCTTGGTTTACTGTTTACCAGAAGTAGCAGAGCAGCTACGGAGTTGTCTTTGTGCCTCTGCCATCAGAAATGGCGAATCACTGGTGACCCTGGAGTGCACAACTATCAACAACACCAGATGGAAAAGTCTAAGTTGCTGTGCCTTTAAGAGCTACACTGTTTAAAAGCAGTAATTCTTCCCCAGTTAGTTTACTTTTCTTTGTTGCTTAAGTACCTATTTGGTCAAAGTTTAGATGCTTCGCAATGAACACTGTCATCATTTGCAGAGTGGTTGCAATGACTTTATGCTCCATGCAACACGGCCACAAAATAGTGGCATCTATTATTTTTAAATGCACACAATGTGCCAGAAAAATATGGACATAAAAATGGCAAAAATAAAGACATTAAGAAGTAAAAATTAACATAATTAAACACAAAAAATTACATTGCGTACTTCGAACTTTGATGCTGGCTACAGATTGTGTCTAGTTAGTTTTTCTTTTTGACTTCTTTTCCAGTCTTTTTGACTACTGATTTTGTAAATTCCACTTTGGTTTTGTCACTAGATAGTTTGATGGCTAATTTAATGGAGATGCACCAATATTACTCTTTAGCACCTCTATCGATCCTTTTCTGCTGTGAAGATACAGCTAATCTCCACACAAACCTCAAATGCAAACCATTTTATGTTTGTTGTTTGAAAGTTTTTCAGATAAAGAAAGCAATTGGCATTGCATTGCAAACAAATCTGAAGAATTACCTGTTTGTATTTTTGAATGGTTTGCTTGTATCGTCATTTGTAAAATGGACAACCTTTTGTATCTTAAACACACCCATTCACACTGAATTTTGGAACAGATTACTTCTATGCCACTTTCCCTTCTGTTTGATCTACCGTTGTACCAAGCACAGATTTTTAAAATCTTCCCTTCACACTAAAGACAATGTTGTGGTCCTGATCCTGCTCTGCGTTCACTCTTCAAGATATCATTCCTAACATACTACTACTTTATGCTAGAACTGTTAAACAACCATTTTATTATTGCAATATTTTTTGGAATTATAGTTTAGATTGGGTGGCACAGTAGCGTAATGCATAGCACTGCTGCCTCGCAGTTAGGAGACCTGGATTCACTTCCCAGGTCCTCCCTGCATGGAGTTTGCATGTTCCCCCCATGTCTGTGTGGGTTTCCTCTGGGTGCTCCGGTTTCCTCCCACAGTCCAAAGACATGCAGGTTAGGTGCATTGGCAATCCTAAATTGTCCCTAGTGTGTGCTTGTTGTGTGGGTGTGTGTGCCCTGCGGTGGGCTGGCGTCCTGCCTGGGGTTTGTTTCCTGCCTTGCGCCCTGTGTTGGCTGGGATTGGCTCCTGCAGACCCCCGTGACCCTGTAGTTAGGATATAGCGGGGTGGATAATGGATGGATGGATAGTTTAGATTTATTCTTGTACTGGGAAATCCATTTTGTGTTCTGTTTTTTATTTGGCTGTGACTGCCTTTCTATGGTCATGGTTATATTGTTTACAGTTACTTTGCCCCTTGTTGGTTACATGACATGGAGGTTACAGGATGTCTTGTGTCATCAGGCCTATCCGTGAAAGATGATGGTGCAGCAGGATGAGTATGCCCCCTTTGGAACAACTTCTACACTGAAGTTGCAAGAGAGAAATCTTCACTTTTTACTATTGAGTCTTAAAGTAAAATGACTCGTTAGGGACCTTTATTTGTTAGTTTTAGTTGACCAGGCTCTTACTTTGCTTTTGACTCTGAATTGTGTATTAAATTTGAGTTTTAGCACTTTGTATTCTTTTGGCCTTCATGATATTTTCAAACTCTTTTTCGTCCAATTACTACAAATCTAGATCATCTCCTAATGTTCTCTCTCAGAATGCCACCTAATGCTCACAACCTTTTCCATTTACATTTATGAACACAGCCTGACTTTTGACCACAGTTTTTTCCAGCTCTTTTATTTCTCTTGCTCTCCTAGTCTATTCTTTCACTCTTTTTCTGAAATGCATATCTTTTCCATCCAGGTGTAGGCAACATTTAAAGGAGATGGTGTACTAAAAGTTGCTAGTATTAGCTATGAAAGCTACAAATCTTTGCTCTTGTGGAGAATTTAAACAGAAATAATGTCAACTGTTTTACATGAATGCATTTATATCTTTACTAGCCTTTAAGATAAAACACAGTTGAATTGTTTTTTGACTTGAAGTGTTCTGGGAAATCATTGATTCTATACTGCAACAAATGATTCATTTACAAATTCAGTGGTTTGTGTGATATCATTTTACTGTTTAAAATCTTTTTTATCATAACTTTAAAAAGGAGTGAACTTACAGTTGAGTTATCTTGTCCTATTTTTTACTGTTAACTGAACGTATTTAAGTGACACAATGTGCACAAGAAATCTTGAATATTGTAAAATAATCATAGTTTTGCATAGCTATTGCTTTAGGTGACCTTATAATAACACCAGTTCATGTTACTTGCAGAAATTCTGAAATGATTCTGAACTTATGAGGTGTATTGATAAAGAGGATGAGACAAAGTAAAGGAGTCAGGTGGAGAACTTTATTTCTTGGTAAACAGAGAACTGTCTGCAACTTAACATCAGGAAAACCAAAGAACTGGTGATTGTCTTTCGCCGCACCAAAGAGTGTCAATATCTGGTCACTATTCAAGGAGCGGATATAGAGGTAGTGCACTAATACAAGTACTTGGGGGGCCACATCAATGATAGGTTGGACTGGACTTGGAACACAGAAGAATTACATAATAAAGGGCAGAGCAGGCTCATTTTCTTTAGAAGACTGCATTCCTTTAATATGTGAAGTGACATCCTTCACATCTTCTACTGTAGGCACAATACATAGGAAAAAAACGCTCCGTGGTTACTCTCTCAGGTGGGTGTTAACATATCATAATCTCTTAGACAAATAGCCTGAGTTTTCCACATTAAACCTATATGGCTGACATTATAAAATACCAGAAATTATACGGTAAAATCAAGCCCCAACTTATCCACGGGAGAACTTAAACACGAGTATATAAGGTAATTAAATGGGCAAGCTCAGTTATAGGACACACTCTGGACCCCCTGGATGTAGTAGAACAGGAGAGAATTAAAACAAAATGGAGTACCATTATGAGCAATGCTGCCCAACCTCTCTGTGACACACAGACACTGAGGACTTTCAGCCAACAAATTATTCAGCATAAGTATGTCAAGAAAAACTACTGGGATTCCTTTATATCAACAGCAGTAAGTCTGCCTAATGCATCACTGACTCTAATTGCCTTGAGAAAAGTTTTCTTTCTTTTAGTAATTCTGATATGTGTGGGACAAAGGAGTGCCTTGATCAGGAAGGTAAATAGGACCCAATGGTTCTCTAACAGAGGGTTCAGAAGTCATCTGCTGAAATGGTAGAAGTTGTGAGAAGGACAACCATCTCAGCAGCACTCCATCAACATACTGTATACCAACAGCAATACACCTGCATAATGCCTCACTGTGACTGTCAAGTCAAAAGTTTTCTTTTTTTTTTCTTTTTCTTCCTTTTTAGTCATTCTAGTATGTATTCAGAGCATAGTGTATTTGTATTTATATGCATTTATCTATTTATTTAAGGAGCTTCTGTAAAAAGTCACATTTTCACCTGGGGACAAGTAAAGTCTTTCTATCCATCCATCCATCCATTATCCAACCCGCTATATCCCAACTACAGGGTCACGGGGGTCTGCTAGAGTCAATCCCAGCCAACACAGGGCACAAGACAGGAAACAAACCCCGGGCAGGACGTCTGTCTATCTATTTATCTATCTATCTATCATGCATGGTCCTCGTCAGTACAAGAGTATTGTTTGTGCCCTACAGGCTAACTGCATCTGAAATTTTTTGGTCATGTTTTGAGTGAGTTTACTTAGGGATGTAACAATCCATACTACTTCATGCTTTATTTCTAGTCAATGCAAGGCTGTACCTTACCTTTGAAAAATGTTATGAAGATATAATTCAACAATAGAAAATATATGCCAAGAGAAGTGTCACCTGTGGGGCGTACAGGAGCATAACTTTTTCTAATGAAATGGACTCGTATCTTTAATACTTTTTGAGGATACAATTTGTTCCCAGTTGTTTTTGAGTTTAATTTAATAATTAAGAATCAGAACATTGCATGGTCACAAATTGAAATCAATTCATGGGATCTCAAAAACACTCTCCACTGCATGTGTAGTTCTGCATGAATCTTGCCTATATTGTATCTACTGTATATAAATCATTTTAGTTTAGAAATATAAAAATCTAACTTCAAATAAGAACAATATAAGTGACAATTCAAATGTAAGGAACAAAAAGGCAGTGCAGTTAAAAGGACAATGTGTGTATGAGCTGAGTTTTTACTGGGATTTCATTTGAAACTTTGTGGGCTTATTTTCCAACACATTAAATCGTAGACGCTGCCCCAGGAGGCATTTAGAATGTGGGGAATGATTCTGGACAGTGCTATAGAAGAGGAGTTGATAGGTTTGGCAGGTTGTTAAATAATTACTTTTTTTGGTCTAATGGTTTAATCACACTATTCTTATATTATATTCCTTCAGTGAGTATTGCCAATTTTGTGATGCATACAAAAGAAATGTGGATTTTCTTCCTTTATTTTAGTCTTACCAGACATGTAACAATTTTAGCACCATTGTCACATTTAATGGTTGCACTTCAATTACAGTTTCAATTTCTATGAGCTTTCACCCAGGGGCCCTTCAATATCTGAATGCAGCTTATAGTCATTTGATCAATCATCCTCCACTAAACACCCAGTCATGCTTGATTGCAGTGCACTATGGAAATAATTTAACTGTGTTTTTAAAGTTTGAAAAGGCATGGAATCTATAACATTCTTCCTCAAGGTTGCAAGGGACAAATGACCATGACATAGTTCAAGGTTTATTTACAAAAATAGATGATTAAATTTACCATTAAAAGTATATAATGGCTGGAATCTGGGGCTCATTATCATCTGGCCTCAATGCACTCTCCTCGTCGATTTTATTTAAGATTTGAATGATCATGTGCCATAGATTGGCCTTCAGTATTACTCTCCATTAAAGCCATATTGTCTAATAAAATTGCCCCGGTCTTCAGTGCCTAGGCTATTAAACATGTATTGTAATAATGTAAGGAAGGTAGAAAGTCTGTCCACAGGAGTCAGAAAGGGGCTTTGCAGGATAATGTAGTATTTTCTTCAAATTAACAGGTATTTATGAAGAAAGTAGTGAAGTTCTATCATAGTTGACATGTTGATTGCAAATGGGGGTACACACAAGTATGCCGTAAAGCAAGGTTATTATAGTTTTGCCTTTTTATGTTAGTTTTTATTTCCATATTTTTTTCTGATCTTACATGGAAATTCAGTTTAGTTTTAGTTTTCCTTCATTGTGTATTTTTAGTTTTAGTTTAGTTTTTATTTCACAAAGACATTTCTATTTTATTTTTATATCTATTAGTTTCAGTTTTAGTTTTAGTAATTATGGCATGGAGCTCCTACGGAGTTTAGTTTTGTGTCACAATCAGACAGAACTGTACACTTAACAGATTTGGATACAAGTTTAATGTTAGTGGAAGCTTACTACACTACATGGCTTACTGTCTGGTTTTGTTTTTGTCTGATAAAAACAAGCAGAATCAAAACTAGATACTGAATATGAACAATTTGACACAATTTTATCATTTTTTAAATTTTTTCTAATGAAAATCACGGGGGCTTAGGAAGAACAGGGCTCTTAGACTTGAGTCAGTGTGCAGACCCAACTTAGCTGTATTGAGGAAAACAAAAGAAAAGCAGGCATGTAGTGTCAAGGTTAGGAGCAGTGAGACTTGAATAGCCCAACATAAAGGATAGTAAACCCATAATGAGCAGAGCAAGAGCAGGTAATAGGAGTACAGACAGGCATACAACAACAGAGACAGCATCTGAGATTAAGAACAATATATACATTATCTAAACCTGTTTAATCAGAGCAGGATCACAGGAAACCTGGAGCCTACCACAGCAGGTTTGGATGTAAGGCAGGAAAAATCCCTGGTATTCAATATCTATGATAAGGCTGATGTTAATATGATATTTCATCTATTTTGAGAGAGAGGGAAAAACATTGAAAAAAGGGAGACATACTGTATTTTAAAATATAATTCTGCTAATGGATTACTTTCACAATATCAGGTATTTTGAGTTGTGAATATGAACTAAAAAAGATAAATTAATAAATATAGAATCTATACAAAAACCCATTAGTATGTTTAGTGGTTCATCACTTGGCAGACTCTCTTTGCCTAGCTACCTTTGTTTGTATTGCTTCATTGTTAAACAATGTTTTTAAACCAGAAGTGATTAGTCAGCAACAATATGCTGATCTTGTATGATGACCTAGTCAGTCTCTCGATCAGTGCCGTTTTTTTTTCGAAAACCGTGAGTGGTCTCCCCTAGACTTTCTTGTATACTCAGATATGGGGATGAATATTTGAGGAGTAAACCGCAAAACAATGATTATATTTTTATATTATGCATGTTAAGGAACATCAACAACGAATCAAATCAAATTAATAATATATTGAACAATTATTCTAAAAGTAAAGTTGAATAAATAGGACTCGGCTGCATGAATAAAAACAAAAATCGAGTATGTGTTCAGGTAAAAGTACCACTTCCGGGTGATGGATTTGGCCCAAAAGTTACTACAGATCTACAATTGTGGTGTAACAACCAAATGCCGAATTTCATCCATCTACCTAGTTGTGTTTTTGAGTTATCGTGTTTACACACACACACACGCGCACACACACAATTCCAAAAAACTGTTATTTTGGACTCTGGGAGGTCTATAATGTCAAGATTCAGCAATATATCAAGGTCAAATGTTTTCATGATTACTATACTTTCTCTATACTTCGTATATGAGAAAGTAAAAATGATTTGTCCTGTGTTGAAAGTGGCAAGTGAATTGCTGTCAACAAAAAGCAGTCACCTGAGAAATAAACTGAAATGTTACTCACTCATGATTTTTCTCTCCATATGGTAAACATTTTTTGACCAGCACATTCTGATTTCAGCCATTTGAATTACATCTTGACATACAACAAGCACAAAGAAAGGCAGCACGTAAATCGCTTTCTATTTCACACGCTTTAAGCACCCGCATTCAGCTTGCTCTGTCACCGCAAATACTGTGTGAACACCCGCCCTCAGTCACCAGCCACTGTTCACTGGATGAATATGTGCGGGTGGCTCGTGATGGATGACTTTCTGTTTTAGAGTTAAAACTTACAAGGGTTTTACTAACGGCAAGAATATTCATTCAAAAATGAAAACTAAAAATATTTTAGTAAATTATTATTTTATTTCAGTTAGTCTTTTCCAGCTACTTTAATAATTTCATTTAGTGTTAGTTTTTCATTTTGGTTTTGTTAATTATTTTATTTCAGTTTAAAAAAATGTGTTTTTAATAATAGTTTCAGTTTTGATTTTAGTTTTCGTTAACTATAATAACCTTGCCGTATAGCAACTTTGAAATGCTTGTAGACAAAGTTTTCCCTGCTGTCCTTCATGTGGCATCTAAAGGAACTGCACCTGCATTGTAAAGGTACATTCATTCAGTCATTGTGAGGAGTTATATGGCACAGCTAGTGATGACAGAAAACGAATGAAAGCTGGGATGATGTACTGAAATGAAAATGGGCAGATGATTGTGTAGAGCAGGGGTCCCCAACTCAGGTCCTGGAGGGCCCCAGTGGCTGCAGGTTTTCATGTTTTCATTCTAACCCTTTTCTTAATTAGTGCACTGTTTTTGCTCCTGATTAACTTCTTTTGAATTGATTTTAATTTACTTTTTTTAAGATTTGTTCCCCTGAATTTCTTCATTTCTTTCCTTTCCTTAAATGGCACACAAACAGAAATGAAATGTGAAGTGAGTGAGCCAACAGAAGACCAGCTAAGTCAGGGCCTGAAACCCCAACCATTTCCACTCCAAGCAGTTGCTTAATTAGGTGCTGATTCTTGTTGATAATTAAACCCGTTCTTTGATTCCATGGCTTGTTGCTGCTCTCTTGTGCAATAGCAGACATTTCCAAAATTGTTGATTTTCTCTTTTCTAAGAGCATTGTTGAGAAAAGTCAAGCAAAATGACACCTTTTATTGGCTAACTAAAAAGATTACAATATGCAAGCTTTCGAGGCAACTTAGGCCCCTTCTTCAGACAAGATGTACTACAGAAACTGAAGTTCCCTGTCACACACTAAGACAAGAAACAACATTGGTAAATTTGGAAAAATTCTGTTTCTTGTCCTAGTGTGTGGATATAAACACAGGGAACTTCAGTTTCTGTATTACATCTTGCCTGAAGAAGGGGCCTAAGTTGCCTCGAAAGTTTGCATATTGTAATCTTTTTTAGTTAGCCAATAAAAGGTGTCATTTTGCTTGGCTTTTCTCTACATTCATAATGGCTAACATGGCACAACACCCTAGTACTAAGAGCATTGTTAAAATGTTTTGGGGAACTGAGCAGATCAACATTCCTGAGGCCTTCACCTTTCTTTATTTCAGACATTTTATGATGGCCACAGTTTGCTAGTCATGTTTAGGCTCATTTTGTATTTCATTGTTTGGCTGCTAATTAAGGAAAAATAAACCAGTCAAGAGCAAGTCAAATAAAATTAAATCAAAAGACGTTAATTAGGAGCAAAAACAGGTCATTAATTAAGAAATGGGTTAGAATGAAAACCTGCAGCCACTGGGGCCCTCTAGGACCGGAGTCAGGGACCCCTGGTGGATAGACATGATCCTCAATTATTGCCAAATCTGGCTTTGCATGAAAATTTTCACTGGCCCTTAAGATACTCTCTGTATTTAAAGAAGAAGCACAATACTGTTTTGGACAAAAAGATTTCTGAACACTTTCACTTATTAACTTGCGTCGCATGAAATTTGCACAGCATAAGTGCCCAGACATCCAATTCACATCGACTCCACTCAGTATTTCAGTATAGCAGGAAGGAACAAGCACAATAGATTTCATAACTCTGAAATAATCTTTTGAGGTAATTTCTGTGTCTGTATATTATTACTTACTAGAAGTTTTATTTTCATATTAAATTGTGTATTACACAGTGGCACAGTGGTAGCACTGCTGCCTCGCAGTAAGGACACCTGGGTTTGCTTCCTGGGTCCTACCTGCGTGGAGTTTGCATGTTCTCCCCGTGTCTATGTGGGTTTCCTCCCACAGTCCAAAGACATGCAGGTTAGGTGCCTAGTGTGTGCTTGGTGTGTGTGTGTGTGCCCTGCAGTGGGCTGGCGCCCTGCCTGGGATTTGTTCCTGCCTTACACCCAGTGCTGGCTGGGACTGGCTACAGCAGACCCCCCGTGACCCTGTGTTAGGATATAGCGGGTTGGACAATGACTGACTGACTGACTGAATTCTGTATTATACGTTTAAGAAGTGAGTTATCTTACTTTCATAAGGATATTTCATGTACAGCATGATTATTTTGCACCAAAATTAAAAATCCTGTAGTGACTCTGACCTCTGACCCAGGGGGTGGGACCTTAGTTGCTGGAGCAGCATAAGAAGAGCTTTGCTGAATGGCATGATGAGTTAAATAGAATTATATGAGACCGACAGTATGGTGAGGAGAGCTAATCGACAGCAATTATCCTCAGCAGGTTCAAGTGCATCACTGGGTATCTCTGAGGCCAACAACACAAGGTATTCTGAGTCACCATCAAAAAAGATCTAATAAAGATGTCTTTCCTCGGGCTATTAACCGTTGCTTGTATCTTTGTGTCACCACACCCCAGAGATTTAATCTGGAGGCAACAATTTGGCCCCAGGTCAAAGCTATTTGATGATCCCTGATATAACGCTTGCAGAAACAGTCCAAAGAAGTCTTTGTACATGGAGTGAAAGGTGAAGAGTGACTAGGGACAGAGATGAAGCAAATGTGGTTCAAAAAGTTTGCATATTCTTCCCATATCTCTGCAAGATTTTCTTTTAGTTCACGTCCACATTCCAAAAATTGCTGTGAATAGTCGGTTCGTGCATGAGTGCACCCTGTCAAGGACTGGCATCCTACTTTGTGCCTTGTTTTGCTTCGAAAGGTTTCATTCCCCTGTTGCCTTGAACTGGATTCAAATAACTTAAGATTTTATGTTCGTCAATGTTATGTTTGCGGTACAAGAGCAGAAAAAGTTTGGAGCCAAACATAAAATAGGGGATACTCTTTCTAAGATATTTAATTGATCAATGTCTCAGATTACAGATACTGTATATACCCCTGCCCTTTGACAATATTCATTTTAAGGACACTTTTTTCTGGTTTAGGTCGATTAGCAAAATAAACTAAAGAATGTCTCAGAACACATGAAAAACAAGGCAGTATAATTTGCAATTTGGTTGCCTTAAAGTAAAAAAGCAGTGTTTGAGCCTTCAGAATTTGCAGTCATACACCCTGATGGCTGTGTTGAAAGAGTGCAAACAGTTTAAATACACTTTTAAAACTTGGATTTACAAATTTGGTGATTCACAGACGTTCAAGAGACATCTTTCAAAACAAAAAATGCAGAGTGGTAGCCTGGAAACATTTTCATGCTGCTTGTGTTGTTCATTTTACTCGCACTATTCAGCTGTAAGCCGCCTTGTTTTTATTCAGCTTGCCACCAGTTTTTTTTTTTTTTTTTGTTCGTTAGGCATAATGTACTAGACATATTCAGGCTAATATTAAATACGATCTCCTGCATTTTGTTGACTAGATTCTTCTATGCTATCAACATATGCACTTTACTTCATTATGTCTTTGTGGTTACATTTGTGCATTATCTGTATTTTTTTATTTCAGAGGGAATGTGTTGTTCAAGAAAGAAACTGAAGGAATGTTCATTAAGAATAACAAATTTAACAAATCAGTAGTATGTATTGTACAATATCAGTGAATTCAACAGCACAAAATACATTCCTTCTCGGCTTTTTAGAGAACCTGTTTTATAAATCTTTTGTTCATGGAGAATCCATTGCATCCACTTAACAGTATCATCTCCAGACAGAGGAGCAGCTTCAGCGACAGACTGCTGTCTCTGTCCTGCTCCACTGACAGACTGAGGAGATCGTTCTTCTCCCACACTATGCGACTCTTCATTTCCACCGGGGTCTTAATCATTAACATTATACAAAGTTATTGTCTGTTTTACCTGCATTTTTATCACTCTTTAATTTAATATTGTTTTTTATCAGTATGCTGCAGCTGGAGTATGTGAATTTCCCCTTAGGATTAATAAAGTATCTATCTATCTATCTATCTATCAAACTGACTTTCATATGGAAACTAAGGGTGCATGCTGGGTTGGGACAGTCTGAAAGGGTTACTAAAAACCTGATTTCCAAATTAAGGCCTGCTAGCCACTTACGTACAAAGAAGTACCAGCAGCCGGAGCACAACTAACTACTCAACGAACAAGGCTTTGTCAATATAACTATCAAACAAATGTGTCCCTAATTTTAATTTCACTAATAAAAGATTACAAAACATGGATGAAGATTTTGGAACTTGCAAAATTGTGCCATTCTGATAATGGAGATATGCCCACAAGAGTAATTACATGGTCTTTGTAGCATAGAGTAAAACGCTGAACTGACATTACAGAAATTGCTTGACTTGGTTTAGGTTTACCGGTTTATCTTTGTTTCAGTATTCTTGTATGATTAAGTCAAAGTTTAATGATTGTATGTTCTCTTATTTTGACAAAAGGTGTAATCACTTTAAAGGTGTATTTGTATATTAATTGTTTACTGAGATTTTTTTATTATTTTTATGTAGAATTAGGATGTGTTTGCGGTGTTTTGTTATTGGACTTCTGTGCTCATCATGGATTGTCCATAACGAACAGCATGTTCAAGCATAGGGGTGTTCATATGTGCACTTGGCACCAGGACACCCTAGGCCTCAGTTCGATGAACGACTTTGTGGTCGTGTCATCAGACTTACGGCCACATGTCTTGGACACTCGGGTGAAGAGAGGGGCGGAGCTGTCAACTGATCACCACCTGGTGGTGAGTTGGCTTCGATGGTGGGGGAGGATGCTGGTCAGGCCTGGTAGGCCCAAACGTGTTGTGAGGGTCTGCTGGGAACGGCTGGCAGAGTCCTCTGTCAGAAGTAGCTTCAACTCCCACCTCCGGCAGAACTTCGACCACGTCCCGAGGGAGGTAGGCGACATTGAGTCCGAATGCGCCATGCTCCGTGCCTCTATTGTTGAGGCGGCTGACCGGAGCTGTGGCCGTAAGGTGGTCGGTGCCTGTCGTAGCGGCAATCCCCGAACCTGTTGGTGGAGACCGGCGGTGAGGGATGCCGTCAAGCTGAAGAAGGAGTCCTATAGGACCTTTTTGTCCTGTGGGTCTCTGGAGGCAGCTGATAGGTACCAGCAGGCCAAGAGAAATGCGGCTTCGGTGGTTGCTGAGGCAAAAACTCAGGCGTGGGAAAGTTTGGGGAGGCCATGGAGAACGACTTTCAGACGGCTTCGAGGAGATTCTGGTCCACCATCCGGCGTCTCAGGAGGGGGAAGCAGTGCCGTGTCAACACCGTATATGGTGGGGATGGTGCGCTGCTGACCTCGACTCGAGACGTTGTGGATCAGTGGGGGGAGTACTTTGAAGACCTCCTCAATCCCACTAACATGCCTTCCAATGAGGAAGCAGAGCCTGGGGACTCTGAGGTGGGCTCTCCCATCTCTGGGACTGAGGTCACCGAGGTGGTCAAAAAACTCCTTGGTGGCAGGGCCCCGGGGGTGGATGAGATAAGCCCAGAGTTCCTCAAGGCTCTGGATGTTGTAGGACTGTCTTGGTTGACAAGTCTCTGCAACATCGCATGGACATCGGGGACAGTGCCTCTGGATTGGCAGACCGGGGTGGTGGTCCCCCTCTTTAAGAAGGGGGACCGGAGGGTGTGTTCCAACTATAGAGGGATCACACTCCTCAGCCTCCCTGGAAAAGTCTATTCAGGAGTTCTGGAGAGGATGGTCCGTTGTATTGTCGAATCTCGGATTCAGGAGGAACAGTGTGGTTTTCGTCCTGGTCGTGGAACAGTGGACCAGCTCTACACCCTTAGCAGAATCCTGGAGGGTGCATGGGAGTTTGCCCAACCAGTCTACATGTGTTTTGTGGACTTGGAAAAGGCATTCAACAGTGTCCCTCGGGGAATCCTGTGGGGGGTGCTCCGGGAGTATGGGGTACCGGACCCCCTGATAAGAGCTGTTCAGTCCCTGTACAACCTGTGTCAGAGCTTGGTCCACATTGCCGGCAGTAAGTCGAGCCCGTTTCCAATGAGAGTTGGACTCCACCAGGGCTGCCCTTTGTCACCGATTCTGTTCATAACTTTTATGGACAGAATTTCTAGGCGCAGCCAGGGTGTTGAAGGGGTCCGGTTTGGTGGACTCAGGACTGGGTCACTGCTTTTTGCAATGATGTTGTCCTGTTTGCCTCATCAGGCTGTGATCTTCAGCTCTCTCTGGATCAGTTCACAGCTGAGTGTGAAGCGGCTGAGATGAGAATGAGCACCTCCAAATCCGAGACCATGGTCCTCAGCCGAAAAAAGGGTGGAGTACCCTCTCAGGGTTGGGAGTGAGATCCTGCCCCAAGTGGAAGAGTTCAAGTATCTCGGGGTCTTGTTCACGAGTGAGGGAAGAATGGACCGTGAGATCGACAGGCGGATCGGTACGGCATTTGCGGTGATACGGACTCTGCATCGGTCTGTCGTGGTGAAAAAAGAGCTGAGCCGTAAGGCAAAGCTCTCAATTTACCAGTCGATCTACGTTCCTACCCTCACCTATGGTCATGAGCTATTGGTAGTGACCGAAAGAACAAGATCGCGAATACAAGCGGCTGAAATGAGTTTCCTGCGCAGGGTTTCTGGGCTTTCCCTTAAAGACAGGGTGAGAAGCTCAGTCATCCGGGAGTGGCTCAGAGTAGAGCCGCTACTCCTACGCATCGAGAGGAGTCAGAGGAGGTGGCTCGGGCATCTGATCAGGATGCCTCCTGGACGCCTCCCTGGTGAGGTGTTCCGGGCACGTCCAACCAGGAGGAGGCCCCGGGGAAGACCCTGGACATGCTGGAGGGACTATGTCTCCCGGCTGGCCTGGGAACGCCTTGGGATAATCCCGGAAGAGCTAGAAGAAGTGGCCAGGGAGAGGGAAGTCTGGGCCTCTCTGCTCAAGCTGCTGCCCCCGCGACCCGACCCCTGATAAGCGGAAGAGGATGGATGGATGGATGGAGAATTAGGATAACATGGGAGCATGATTCAGCACTCCCAGTATAGGCAAGCCTAAAAGACAGGAGATATAAACAAGACAACAAAGGCCATGTTGCTTTAGATGACTTTTCTAGTGATTTTCTGCTGTAGCTTTCATTTACATAATCTTAGTGAGTCGAAGGCAGTTGGAGGTGCACTCAAGTAAAAGCCAGTCACATATTACAACAACAACAATTTGTTTCTTGTATAGCCCAAAATCACACAATGAATGCTTCAATGTGCTTTAGCAGGCCCTGTTTTTTAACACCCCCCCCCCCCCCCAACTCTCTAAGAACACAAGAAAATACCCCAAAAAAACATTGTAGGGAAAAAAAGGAAGACATCTAGGGAAAGCAATTCATAAAGAGACACCATTCTGCGTAGGCATGCAATGGGTGTCAAAAAAATTGGGTAAATACTACAACACCAAATGGAAAACAAGTAATCCTCATCACAGAGCTGGAAGACCAATCTATCATTACCACCTCAGAAATACGATATGGTAGAACAAACTACTTTGTTCTTGTACAGCGCTTCTAATCTTGCATCTTGCTCCTGATATACCAAGTAACTCACTTATACTAGCCCATGACTCACTTGGACTAAAGACAAAAACAGACTTTTATGATTTTGTCTTTAGCCGTAAATGTGGGCTTGTGTGAATGAGAGCTGAAAACCAAAGAATGCTCATCCAGAGGTATCAATACGTACAGTATAATGCAATGACAAGGAATAAGGAATGCATGTGTTTTGGAACTCACAAACCAAACAGAAGCTTGTCTGAATGACTTCTTGTGTTTTATGTGCCACGACACAATAGAAAAAGGAAAAAAGAGCCAAGGTTACGGCTGAATTCGCTGGCTCCTTCAGAACACGTTATTGGCTGTTACAAAACGTTATGAGTATGAATATCCTGGAAGGTCAGCACAAGATCACTCAATGTGACATGCCCAGTGATTTTCGGTTGTTTAAGTTGAAATAGTCTGGCAATGATATCAGTAACTGAGGTCGGCAAGTCTGACATACCCAGCGATTAGAAGTGGCTTAATGTGACATCATCTTAGCCTTGTTCTTCATTTCCCTTTGAGAATAATATAAGGTGCTCTGAGTCTGCCTCTGGGGAGGCTGTGTAACTAAGACACATGCCGCCTGGAATGAAACTATTGCAGCTACAAAAGTCCAGACTGTATAGTTTAGGTAGTGTTTCTGCTTGTGCCTCAGTTTATGCTATTACACTTAGATTATACTGAATAGAAAAATGTTTTGCCTTCACTGCTATTTAGCTGGTGGTTTTTCTCCTGGGAGTTAAGAGCTTTTTATTAATTCCAGCTCAGTAGAGGTGAGAGGAGATATCTTTAATAGGTAGTCTGTACATAGTGTCGTCTTGGATGATACAGGTACAAATGTACCTTAGTAGCTAAAGGCCCAACTGCCTAGTGGGCACACTATAACAGACACATTCAGGAGAAGTGCTGTGTGTTACCACAGTTTGGAGTATATCCTCAGACCTAGGGTAAAAGAAAGCTAAGTATTTTCTATGATATTACATAAACACATTAAGATGTACATGTCAGAACATTTGTACTTGTCACAGCAAGAGTGTAACATGATATTTTTGCTTTAATAATTCCAATGATACTTGCCACCTCTAAATATGATTTCTTTGACCCATAATTGTCACAGGAGATCATTAGTTTAGCATGTGGACCTCTGGAGTTATACTTAATGCAGTGGCCAGCAAAAAGCCAATAGAGTGTGGTTTTACGTCTGGATCAAATTTTGGAGACTGTCAACTGCTAAAAGTAAAGATGCAGTCCGTCCAGTTCTGTAGCTGGCTAATTTATTACTGGTTCATGGTTAAATGGAATCAATCCCAGTGGGACTGAGCACAGAGGATAAGCTAGCTGTCAATCCATCAAAGGGTACACTCATGCAAGGTTTCACACTCACATCAGGCCAATTTAAAGTCAACAATTAACCTAACAGCATGTATTTAAAATGTGGAAAAAGGAAACAAAAACAACCCATACATGAGGAAAGTGTAAAAAAACACACCTCACTCCTCCTCAAACCCAGGACTCTGGGGAGTGAAGCAACAGTGCTAACCGCTACACTAATGTGCCTCCCCCGATTTAAACATGCGTGGCCGATTTTAATTAACAGGTGGACTGTCATTTGAAGCAGAGACAAACTGCAGATAATTGCTGTCTATTCTTATCTTTCAATTTGCATTTCGAATTATTTATTCTACCTTTTTGAGTGGCATGGCTGGAATTAATAAATATTAAAACTTTGTGCAGTCAAATATTAAATTATTATTAATGCTTTATTATGTATATACAGGAAAACTCAGTATTCAGTATTTCTTCAAAGAAATCAGAAAATTAACTTAAACTGAAACAAGACTCAAAATAATTATTGTTTCCTCATGGGTATGAATTAGAGGCATGATAATTTGATTTAAGAGCCATCAAAACAAAACATCATATTATTTCACTAAAGAATTTTTGTTAGCTTTTAAGGGATCAAGTGCAATGGGAAATATAATGCTAAAAATCTAAAAGTAATTTGTGCAGTTGAATATTCATTAATGCATAATAACAAAATCACTTATAACAAAGAGCAGCTGGAATATTTAAAGGGCCTCCAAATGACTAAATTCTCAGTGGACAGATTAAATTCTGACTGTGGGCCAGTTTTGACATTTCTGTTTCCTTATTACATATATGTATATGTGTTACCCTGACTCTGCACCAGCTGTTAAGGTTTCTGGGTTTCAGCAACATTTTTGCAGCACACATAAAATGTATAACTTGCTTATATGGCAAACAAACAAATCATCTGTCCCTTAACCTCCAATCATTTTGCCTTATTGCTTCCTTTTGGCCTACACTTAAATTAAATTCCATTATGTTGGCTGACATTTATGATTGACACTCGCTTATGGCTCATTATGTTCCTCCACCAGTAGAACTTTGTTTCCTTAAGCCAATATTACATTTCATGACTTGTAGTCGTGGGGTATGTCAGATTTACCAACTGCCATTTCTGATTGCATTACCGAACCATGTCAATTTACACAACTGAAAATCACTGGCCATGTCACATTTACAGATTGTGTGCTGAACTTCCAAAGCAGTTGTGCTTGCCCTTTTTGTGACAGCTGATAGCCTGTTGCCTGAAAGAGTTGGTGCTGCACAAAGGGTTAACGCGTATGGCAAGTTTTTTTTGCAGTGGTACATAAAACATAAGACATCAAACAGACAAGCCTCTGTTCTGTTTATGAAGTCCAAATCATCAGTTTAGTACTTGTGGCTGAGCATTCATTGGTTGACAGCTCACCTGCCTGCAGGCTCTACCCCTGTGACTAAAGACAAAATCAAATAGGTTTGAAATGTTATAGCAAGTCAAGCACTAGTTGGAGTGAGTTTTTGGGTATGTCACATTACGTTATCTGCTTCCCATGAGCGTGCCACCAACTGACTCTGGCTAAGTTTATGTAAATGAAGGCTATTACTGAAAATCCCTGGAAAAGTTATATAATGTGACATTGCCTTGAGATTGCACTTTCACATTAATGCTTATCTTTCATACCTGTGAAGTCAATTCCCAGAACCCGTGGGACTTGAGCTTCCAAGTGAGTTATTTCTTAGCATTAAAGAAAAAATCTTGAGTTGTGACATGTGGTAAATGCAAAGCCCCTGAAGAAGAAAGAAGCTTTTGAATTGTGTCATCTCTTCAAGCAGTAAACAAGTAGTTGTCCTTGAATATTCTTGGACAGGTCTGTAGAGTGATGTTCTTGTTGCATATAATACAAAATGATTTAGGGAACACAGATCTATGATGGTAAAACTTATTATTGCTACAGTGTTCTGAAATAGGGTGGCATAGTGACGCAGTAATAGCGCTGCTGTCTCGCAGTTAGGAGACCTAGGTTCACTCCCCGGGTCCTCCCTACGTGGAGTTTGTATGTTCTCCCCGTGTCTGCGTGGGTTTCCTCCAGGTACTCTGGTTTCCTCCCACAGTCTAAAGACATGCAGGTTAGGTGCATTGGCGATCCTAAATTGTCCCTAGTGTGTGCTTGGTGTGTGTGTGTGTGCCCTGCGGTGGGCTGGCGCCCTGCCCAGGGTTTGTTCCTGCCTTGCGTCCTGTGTAGGCTGGGATTGGCTCCAGCAGACCCCTGTGACCCAGTGTTAGGATATAGCGGGTTGGAAAATGGATGGATGGATGTTCTGAAATATGGATAACATCCATCCATCCAGTATGCATCATTTGACTGAATCTGACCAGATCGTATAGCCCTGTACACTTCAGAAATCATCCTGCTACTTCTGTCAGCAGTATTGATATCATCAATAAACACCAGCGACTGACTGTAATTCGCAGCCATGCATGATCATGCCATAAAAATCTCCACCATGTTTCACAGATGATGTGATATTCATCGTATTCTGAGCCATTTCTTCTCTTCTCCATTACTGTCTTTTTCCAACATTCATGGTATATATTGATCTTAGTTCCCTTTGTCCATATAAAATTGTTCTAGAAACTCAACAGACATTAAAAAATGTTTTCTGGCAAAGTCTAATCTGTCCTTCCTGTGCTTGAGGTTTATCAGTGGTTTGCACTTTGTGGTAAGCCCTCTGTCTTTACTTTCATGAAGTCTTCTCTTCATTGTAGACTTTGGCGATGATGGGTCTACCTCCCAGGTGTTCTTGGTTTGGTTAAATGTTGTGAAGGGGTTCTTCTTTACCAAGGACAGAATTTGTCATTCCTCTACAACAGTTGTCTTCTGTGGTTTTCTAAACCTCCTTGTGTTTCTGAGCTCACCAGTGTGTTCCTTCTCTTTAAGAATGTACCCAACGGCTTATTTGACCACTACTTATGTTTCTGCTATCTCTCGGATGGGTTTGTTTACTTGCATGGACAGTTCTTTGACACTCATGTGGAGAGTTGACAATGACAGCTTCCAAATGCAAAATCCACACTTAGAATCAATTCCAGACCTTTTACCTGGCTATAGAACATCTTGTCAGTCAAATGTCCAAATACTTTTGAGTCGCTGGAAACTGCAGAAAAATGTCTGTACTTCCTAAACAGCTCATACGATATTTTTAGTAAACCTCTTAAATTAAAGCTGAAAGTCTACACTTCAATCACATAATGATTGTTTTATTTCAAATCCACTGTGGTGGTGTACAGAGCCAACATTATAAAAATTGTATCACTGTCAAAATACTTACGATAGATAGATAGATAGATAGATAGATAGATAGATAGATAGATAGAT